>JANRMT010062806.1:6419893-6458499 GCA_026402145.1 Polypterus bichir lapradei | reverse complement strand
ACCATGCTTCACTGTAGGGCAGGTGACTAGCATGGCCTGATCTTTGCCAGATATAGTGCTTGGAGTTCTGCCCAAAGAGTTCAGTTTTTGTCTCTTCACACCAAAGAATCCAGAAACTCTTCCATTTCGAAATTATTGAGGCCACTGTGACCCTAGGAACACTCAAAGCTTTACAGATGGTTCTATGCCTTTGCCCTGTTCTATGCTTCACTACAGGTTTATCACAGGGGTCTACAATTCCTTAGAATTAGCTATGTATAATTTGTTACTGCTGGACTCTACACACATCTCAAGGACAAGTAAACAGGGTGCACCTAACCATAGTTTGGAGCATTACAGCAAAGTGTCTAAATACATATAAAAATGAAAGATTTCAGTTTATGGTTTTAATAAACTTGCACACCTTTATGAAAACATGTTTTCACTTTGTCATTATGGGTTATTGAGTGTAGATTGATAGACAAAAATGGCAAATGTATCAATTTAAATTTATATCTACAACACAAAAAAAGTATACAGAAAGTGAAGGGGACTGAATATTTTCTGAATCCACTGTGCGTTGATGTATGTGTGTGTGTGTGTGTGTGTATATTAAACACAAGAGAATTCTCCCATTTTCTACAGCCTTCAGAGGGTTGAGAGTGTGTTGAATAATTGAGTCTGCCCTTTTAATTAAATAGGCCACTTAACTCCTGGTTCAGGGACTTGTTGATTCTATTGTATAAAATAGTATACAATACTATTGTATTTCTCTCCTGGTAAGCCTTCCTTTAACTGATTTCAGACCTCTCCAGCTTCTTCAGAATACAGCAGTTTTACTAGTGTTCTCTTTTCCTAGTTCCACACCTGTTAATCTTCTGCTTTGGTCTGTCCACTTCCTGTTGCTGTTAGCATCCAGTTCAAAACACTTGTCTGTTCTTCCTCTGCCTGTTTGCTAACCATTCCTTCTCTTGCCAGATATGACAAGACTGGAAAATGCATCTCCATTCTTCATTCAAAGCTATAAAATTATATTCTATTGTCTATTCAAACTACACCACATTTACTGTATTTAAATTTAGGTGTCCTTTGAAAATGCACCTTTTCATTAAATATTTTAGAAACTGCTTATTTTCTCTTCTACATGAAAGCTGCCGTTCTTCTGCCAAAGAACTTAGGATACTAATTTCCTTGTCTTAGTCTAGTTGCAGCAGTACAACAATTATGCAGTAGTACTACTTTCTCTTGCTTGGTTATTATGTTGCTCTCTGTTTCTTTTTATCACTTCTGTATATTGTATACTGTATTTTAACTTGCTTTGTAAGTCATCATGGATAAATGTATTTTCTAAATAAACAAGAAAAATAATAATAATAATTATTAATGGGTCTGCTCTGTTTTAAGGGTAGATAGTATGCAAGAGAGAGTTTAGAGGAAGATGGATTATATGTTGAAATTTTTTGGTTATTAAAATATTTACATAAGTTGTGACCTTAAAAATGTTTAAGAAAAAAAAAACATTTATTTTAGTAACATATGCCGTCCATTTGGAGGTTTTCTTTCAGCATGCAAATGAACCTGCTCACAGTAAAGGTCATATCTTGAATCATATTGTCACCAAGTCTTCAAATATCTCTACGATTATGATGACTGATGTTGTCTTATTAGATCATTTCTGTATTTTCCTTGATACAATTTTTGCTGATAAATTCCAGTCTAGAATATGTCTAGTCAGGTATAACTAGAAAAAACCATATCAATCGCAACACTATTGTTAGATACTCTGAAGTATTTTTCTCTAACAACAACTCCTTTCATCTTCTGCATCTTTTTGTATCTAACTTTATGGCAACAGACATCTTAACAACAAATTACAATTCTCTTTTATCACTCATTTACAAAAATCTCTAAAAACTGGATGTAAGCCTCTTTTTTTAAAAAAAGAGTACCTTAGTTGCTTCAATATATAGCTGCAAGGCCATAAAAATCTTCTATTTCTAAGTAAACCAATTACAGTTTTCTTTTTCAACAATTTAAAATATTTCTGATATCAGGTAATGTCATTTTATTCTCCAATCTGGATTTCAGCCATGACAAAGCACAGAGACTGCTTTTCTCAAGGTCTAAAATGATACTCATTGAAGCATGGACTTGGGTAAAATCTCTCTCCTAGTGTTAGTGGTTCTTAGTGTTTCATTTGACACCATAAAAGAGAGGGTTTATAGTGTGCAAGTTTAAAAATAAATAATTGAAGGTGGTTGTGATCAAGCTTCATGCAGGTGCAGGTGTATGGTTCATTCGATTGCCTCATTCATGTTCCAAGGTTTTGTAATTGCGCACCTGCACCTGATTACAGTTTAAAACAAGCTTGGATAAAATGCAGGTGAGAAACAAATGAGATATGGAGGTTAAAGTGGATAAAAGAAAAAGTCTTTTTCAGAAGAGAGCGAGTGCTGTTTGGTGTCAAGATGTTGGTATCGAGCAGCCCATCAATACTGTTTAAGAATGGAGGAAGGCAATCGGTTATATAAGCCCAGTACAGAAACATGTTGCTGGTGCTCAAAAAGTACTGAGGTTACTCCTGTAGAACATATCTGGGTGGGCAAATGCTACCTCTCTTCTCCAGGAGGGCTCCCGTTTTAAGACTGATGAGTTGCAGCTGGAGTCAAGGGGGTAAGACTTGGTAAGGTGCCCAGCAGAAGCCAAGGATTGGAGTTGGGCACCGGAGTCTTTTGCAAGGGGTGACTAGGCTTGTTGGCAGGTGTCCTTGCCTACTTTGTATACCTGTTTGAGTGAGGGTTGGGACACCGTTGTTAGAGTGTAGAAATTACGGCTTTATAATTGTTTTAAGAATGAGCTATTGCCTATTAAGTTAAACTCAATTTATTTATTTGAAAATTTTAACCTCCACAGACTTTATTTTAAGACTTGGATAATTTATTCAGAAGAGCCCTGCACTGTTGGCACACTATGGTTTAATAAAAGCATGTTTCAGTTTTTTCACTGCACTCTTACTAAATGTTTGTCTTCTTATTTGTCTGACTAATCTCAGTCATGTTATCGATGGTTCTGTGTTTAAGTGTTGCTAGGGACAGTGCAGCCACCGCAGACTGTCACAGAAATTGAATTCCAGTACAGTAATCCCTCGCTATATCGCGCTTCGACTTTCGCGGCTTCACTCTATTGCGGGTTGTATATGAAAGCATATCTAAATATGTAACGCAGATTTTTCGCTGCTTTATGGGTTCTGTGGACAATGGGTCTTTTTACTTCCTGTACATGCTTCCTCAGTTGGTTTGCCCAGTTGATTTCATACAAGGGACGCTATTGGCGGATGGCTGAGAAGCTAACCAATCAGAGCATGCAGTTAAGTTCCTGTGTGCTGAATGGCTCAGCGATGGAGCGCCGAATTTGATTCTGCGGCGTTAACCAGGAACTCTTGTCTTGCTCATTCAGCATCAACGTGTTTCGCTGTGTAAAGAGTTAACTTTTGTGCTCTTTTGTGTTTATCTTTGTGCATAGTCAAGCCCTTCATTATGGCTCCAAAACGATCTGCTCCTGCTACTGCTTCAGGGGCCGTGCCCAAGCGCCAATGGAAGATGTTAACGATTGCCGAAAAGGTAAAAGTTTTGGATATGCTGAAGGAAGGGAAAAGCTACACCACTGTAGGATGCCATTACAGCATCAATGAGGCTATGATTCTTTTTATTTAAAAAGTAGGAAAGGAATATAAGATCTATGGCCGTAGTGTCCTTTTAACCAAGGTGCAAAATGAGTTGTAAGTGGATGTAATAAGGCAGTAGTCTGGATGGAATCTGCTTTAGGGATTTGGATTAAAGACTGCCGGAAGAAGAACAACGACGGTGCTACACAGTCACCTGAAGAGGCTCCTTTAGAAGAGCTGTAACGCTCTCCTTTGTTGTGCAGTAAAACTAAACTCATCGTTATCGGACAAGTCATCGTGTCATTGTTGGTGAGTAACCATAATTCATTTTCTACTTACAGTACTTAGTACATGTACGTACGTTTAGAGTCACTGTACACACATTTACTGTATACAATTTTTCTTGCATTGTACGTATTTATTGCTGGTGGCCTGTCTATCGTAATGGCTGTAACATATGTGATATCGGAGACACTCGATATCTTTAAAATAATATTTAGGTTTTACTGTATATAAACAGTGTGTTTACATACATAATTTCAATGAATCTTACCTAATATCTAAGAGAATACAAAGGGTTTATGCTGTATAACTGTGTGGGGAATATTTATAAACAGTGTAGGAGAGTTTATAAGGGCTTAAAATATATAAAAATAACCATACAAACATATGGCTTCTACTTCGCGGATTTTCACCTATCGCGGGGGGTTCTGGAACGTAACCCCCGCGATCGAGGAGGGATTACTGTATTTGATAATTTAGTTAAAAACGAACAGTGCACAACAGTAAACAAGATAGTAGCAGACTGTGAGGAAAAAAACAAGATGATTTAATAAAAAGTCCCTAGGGAACAGGCAAAACATTTCTGGTAGAAGGTGTGACTTTACTAAACTTTTTGACAGATACTTTGAGCCATAGTATACTGCTAAAGAGATTAGAATACTAAACTGGATTATCTGGTATTCTACTACATTGGTTTAAATCATTTTAACAAGGTTGGGAGTACTTTATATCTATCTGCACCTATATATCTAAGTGTACAAAAAATATGTGAAATTGCCCAAGGATCGGTCCTTGGACCACTCCCTTAGCTCATATGTTACCCTTAACTCAGGTTATACAAAATAATAAAATGTGTTATCATAATTATGCAAATGCCAATCAGATTTATATAGCTTTTTCAGCAATATGCTATGATCTGAAATATTCCAAAAATAATTGCTTGAACAAATCAGTGATTGGATATACCAAAATATGTTCAAATAGAGATTTTAAGTCACTGGGTAACTGATGTTATATACAATTTGAAATTGGAAAAAATCTAATTATCACTTAGAGGATCTGTGCAGAACTTTTTCAAAACCTGGCTGGATTAATCAATAACATTTTAGAATAAGCTTTTAAAGCACTGAGGAAGCAGATTCTCTCCCCTTTTCTTTTTCTACTCCATTTATCTTTATTCACTTATTAATTCATCTACTTACTTATTTTTATTAGCTTTCAGTTTTACTCTGCTGGTCATGCTCTCTTTCTCAGAGGTGGAGGGTGATTTGTTTTCGATTCTACTTTTGTAAATATTAATCTATTTGTATGGAATGTTGTGTGATTTCAATAAAATCAATAAAACTAAAAAAAAATATTGAAACTAATCTGGCTTTATCTCCTTCCTTTAAGCTGTAGCAATGGTTGTCTTCTTCATAGTGTACCTTGCTCTCTACTTCTTTCTGTTTACTAGCCTATAAATAATGTTCTTAAAAACAATTTCCATTTTGTTGAGCAATTTTTAAAGCCTTGTTAAAAAAAGACTTCTGAAGAAGATACTGCATGGGCAATATGCTTTCAACTTATCTGTTGCAGTCCATACTTTCCTGCAATATACAAACTAAATGGATGAAATGGAAATGGAAAAAGACAGGAAATGTTTACCAAAATAGCCTTGTCCCAAGTCTATAAAGAGTTAAAGCTGCATAAAGACTTTAACAATTCAGAACTATCAACATTCATAGATATTTTGCTGTTTCTTCCACCCCCAGGTCATTCCATTGATAGTGTTGGTTGGGAGTAGAACATACATGACCCTGAGACCGAAGACTAGTTTAGCACTGACACTGGTGAACCTCTTGATCACACTCACGACAGCTCGCTTCAAGCAGGGTAGACCACATGTCTACACATCCCTTGAATGTCCCACTAGGCAGAGTTTGTGTTATCCTTGGGATGAGGAGTTGGCAGATAGTGGCAGTATAGCTGTCTCAGGGTCTGGACCTGAGAGGGACACACTACTTAGGTGGCAGCAGACTACCTAAGGGAGTGAGAATACCTGGAGAAGTCAAGTATTAGACAGCCCCATGAGCATCAGGTAGTGGGGATGCACAGACAACAGCACGTAGAGCATTTCGGATATATCTCCCAGCTGCTAGAGTCCATTGGCTTAGATATGTGGCAGCTGGCAAACCTTTGATTTGGACACTGGGCTTGGGTCAGCTCACGGAGAGCTGTGGAGAACAGTGTGGCATACGGGTTGTTTCTGTGCCTGGGTTAAAGGAGGGAGACAGAGCTGGGTGGCATGTTTAAGTGGACAAAGAAATATAGCAGCTGGGATGTGTGTGTCACCACTGAAGACCTGAGCAGCATGGTGAAATTGGTATTGAAGAGTCAAACTTTTTATTGCCACTCACCAGCAATTGGAGTAAAGAGGCTAATTCCATTTTTTTGTCTCCTGCAATAGCCAGGTTGTTGAAATAAAAAGTAAAGTGTCATTCTAGTAACCACGCACTGCTCAAGAAAATATATTAGTTGTGAATTGTGTATATTGAAATTGCAACAGTTCAAGTTTACAATCAAATGGCTTGAGGTGAAAAAGGACTCGCCACAATTACATGGAAAGAATACTTTATGCAAAATACACACACTGCATGGCTTGAAATGCACACTGCACATCCAATAGTAGTGCTATCTACAGTATGACAAGGCTAGCAAGGAAAGGAAAAAAAGATTTTCTACTTGTGTTTATACCAACTACACATATTTTCCATTGGCAGTTTTTTCTAATTTAGAGAACACTTCCACAGCAATGGGTGAAAATCAAGAGGCAGCATAATGAGAGTAATACGTTCCTGATATTGGTCTCATATCTTTTTTTCTTCCAAATGAATGTGGCTATGTTTAAGGGAGTAAACAATAGAAGACTTTTCATATCTCTTATCTAGAATATGCTGCATATTATGGACTACGTTGGTTCTTAACTTGAGCCCTATGCTAGCTGGGATAAGCTCCAACCAATGCGATTCCCAAACATAACAAACCCTGAACATGGACTAGATTAAGAGGGTTCGAAAAATGACATGACATCTGATTGTCTGCATGGTAAATGTGCTGGATACAAATGTTGCAAAATGTTACACAGGCAGAAGTACTTTACAAATTCACACAGTCTTTGTTTCAGTTGCACTTTGTACTGTGAACAATAGGAGATGCTCTTAAACCAGCCAAAACCAAATAACAACCAAGGAGCTCAAATATAAAACAAGAAGGAATAGGTAATACAAAGGTACAAAAAAACTGGGAAAAATAATAAATATTGTTAACTGGCCTACCTACCTAGCAATGTAGTGTTTCCAGACTACCACATGGGAAGGAGTTGATCCACTTGCTGTAACAGGTCAATGCTATTTGACCTAAAGTTTACTCCTGGAATATTATTTTGTTATTATCCAATATTTAGTCATTTGTTAGTGATGTCATCACTTTCTTATTTCTTATTTTGTTGACAATGATGCTCATCTCTGGTCATTTGATCAATGCACTCCATGAGACATTATTGTGTCTGCGACTGTTGCCACGGTACTCTTAGTACCCACTCTGTATTAAAATCAATCAAAATCGTATAATGCTATATAGTTACTTTGTACAGGAAAACGATTCTAAGCCAGTGAGGGACTTTTGGCTACTTTATTTTTTACTTTAAGTTTTATTTAGTATGTTGTACCTTAATGATTGGTTCTGTGTGCTCCTACTAACAATTTAGCCTGTATTCTCAATTACTGTTTTGTTTTACCCTTTATGAGCTACACCTCCCGGTATAATAAGCGCCATTTTTAGACCATTCATATAAGCAAGTCAACTTGTGTCCAAAACATTCTCTGGTTACTTTCATTTTAGCCATAATCTTTCTTCACATTCAGGCTTTTCTTATTGGCTACAGGTAAACCTTCTCGCTGTTTAACCTCTTGACTTTAAGCTCACCTTACCTATGGCTGGAAGGGTCTTTAAATCCCTCATAAATCAAAACTAAAATCTCTCATGTCATAAAGTAGTTGTTGTTAGAGTTCCATTTAGCAACCCCAGTTGCTGTTAAAGTCTTGTGTCTTTACAATCATGGATAAGAATCGGTGAACTCCATACAAGCATTGAATGAGGACACTATAAGGCACTTTACCACCTCAGGAGGTTTTTCTCAAGGACCAGGAACGTATTAAAAAAGGGGAAC
Organism: Polypterus bichir lapradei; assembly: GCA_026402145.1. Classification (NCBI taxonomy): domain Eukaryota; kingdom Metazoa; phylum Chordata; class Cladistia; order Polypteriformes; family Polypteridae; genus Polypterus; species Polypterus bichir. Next base: position 6,450,367 of record JANRMT010062806.1, on the reverse strand, counting down.
TTTTATTACATTCCCACCACAGGAACTCAGGCTAGGGTTTATTCTCTGACTCATGTATTTTTGACTCCGATTATTTTGTTTGCTTTGAATAATCTTTCCATATATTTTTGTTATTATCTACAGTTTGTTAATATTGGTATGTTTATTTATTATTTAGTATTCATGTATTGTCTGTGTTCCAGTATTCCAGTGCCTTCCGTCTTCTGCTGAACCCAGACCCTATTTCTCCTGCAGGTGGTGGGTCCATAGGAAGTCAGTCCCAAGCTACTTTTTTGGACTGTACCTTACCCTATCCCATGGTAAGGTTGGCCACCAGGTGCTCTCTTGTGGGCAGTTCTCCCAAGTCTGTCTCCAGGTGGAGGTCCTGGTAACCCTATAAAGGGTGGGGTACTCTTTTTGAATATATAGATCTGCATCATTAGAAACGTCTTCACCATGATAAGGTGCCAATGTTTTCTGGTGGTGGAAGAAACCCTTTGAGGACCTCCTGAACCTGATACACACACCGCCTTTGGAAGAGGCCGATGGGGGATCAATGCCTATTTCTCTGAGGGAGATCAGTGAAGTATTTAAGCAACTTCGCCTTGGCAAGGCCCTGAGGGTGGATGAGATCTGCCCAAAAATAATGAACACTCTAGGCATTGTTGGACTGTCAGTGCTGACATGCCTTTTCAATGCTGCATGGTCATCAGGAGCCATGCCTCAGGAGAGGCAGACCGTGGCGGTGGTCCCCATTTTTAAATACTATTGTGAAATCATGTTCATATGCATCTCTCACTAAGATTGAGGCAAAGGACAGCTTAGTGAGAAAGAACCTTATAATTCTGCTTCTATGCCAGTAGTACTGCATCTTAAGTAGGTACTCCCAGCAGGATTGATCTCAACTCCACCATATGCAATCAGCTTTGGTTTGGTAGGTTCAAGGAGTATGTCTCTCAAGAGTCTTTTAAGTTTCATTAATGACATCACACTGGCATCTGCACCTGTGTCCATATTAAATTTTAGCGCGACCCCTTTGAACTGACAAAATCTCATGTCAAGCACTATTCTCAGCTATCCATAGCACTTTCAACTGGTAACACTTTAAGATTTCAACAAACAGCGCATCCACAGTCTGAGCAGTCTGTTCTACTTTAGACATGCACATTTTAGTATAATGCTTCATTTTGCCACAGTTTCTTCACTTCTGGCCATATGTTGGACATGTTTTGGGACAATGCACTTTGTCACACTTGCTACATGATTTTGTATCACCTTTATCTCTTTTGTAAAAAACAGGCTTATCATTTTTGTCACTATGCTAATCCCCTGCCATATTCTTAGCGTTTTTTTGTTTGCTCTGTACCTGTGCTTTATAAGCCTGAGTCAGCATGTACATATAAGTAAAAAGAGAGAGAGAAAATTCAAGCATGTAAGGAGTAGAATTTATGCTTAAATCCATTGATCTGGATAAGAAGCTGAACTCACAGAGTCAGGGAACGAGAGTGAAGATGGTGTTGCCTCTGAATCTAAAAAAAGATCACTACAGTCACATTTAAGGGGCTATGGAAAATAAGTCATGCTATTGAACGAGGAAGACACCCTGTACTTCATAATTTATTAGGCTGCCACAACTAGTTATAGCAAAATGTCAGTCAAATAATGCCATAACAAACAAAATTTCAAGTTCCTCTGAGTATGTCTCTGTTATATGCCATTTGGTATAGGATTTGTAAAAGCACTGTTAATGTTAATAAATAAAAAGGAAACTACAAAATAACCAATCGCATGAAAAAGTGCATATATATAAATGTGTCGATAAAATTTGAAAAAAATGCAACGATGTAGAAATGAATTGATAGAAGAACAAAAACAGTAGGGAAAGAGACTTTTTGAAGTTAAGCTGGCTTTAAATCAGATATTTTTAAAGGTGCCGTCTGGAAAAGTCCCACTATAAAATATTAACAGCCTTTTTAATATTTTGAAGTAAGACCTGCAAAAATTAAATTAAAAGTAAGTACATTATAGAAACAGAATACAATGTAAGTGTAGCTTTCCATGATATATAGAAAATTTGTATTTAGCCTTGCCTTTTTCACAATTTAAAAAATCTTTCACATGTATTGTTGCACTTTTTCAAAAGTTAATGAATCATCTATATATATATTGCTCTTTTTTGCATATGATTACTTCATAAATTCTTTTTTCTTTACACATTTTGACACAGATGGCATAGGGTCAGGGTTGACCAGCTGTTCTATAGGTGACTGACCTGGATTGTGTTGTGGAAAAAACTTTCCTAAATCTTCAAAGAAGGCAGTCACGGAGCCAAGATGAAAATGTAGAAAATTTCTTTATTGACAGAGGATGCACAAATGCCTCAGTCCATGGAGTGAGCAATTAATTAAATATTTCATTTGCTTTTATACTATTCTATTACCATTACCTCATTTAATAATCACTTCATCTGACTCCTAATATGCATAATATGCAAAATTATTTTATTCCATCCAATCAACTAGTGCCACCAGTATTTTCTGAGTCCTGTCAACTCTCCCATCGTTGATAGGGGTGTTCTGCAGATTCTCATATTGATCTTCGTGGCACTTCATAATAAGGACATTTGGGCTTTCCTATTAGTTTATCTTTGCTTTTTAGAGGGGTATTCGCTACTCATTTACCTTATTCTAATCAAGTTGCTGGTTTCTCTAACCACCTAAGCTTTAAGCTACGTTTAGTTAGTCCTTCAGTTACCTTCAGTCCTTTTCCTTATGTTTTTAATAATTTATTGTTACAATAATTAATTTAAGTATATACTTGTAATAGTTTGTAAAAAGATTATATATATTGACTAAAATTCCATATATTTGCCCCCTTTCGGAGTTCTAAAAGTCCCACTAAAACTGTACAGTCTAGTTTCCTACTTTAACTCTATTTCTAATTTATATAAATCATGTATGTATTAGAAACCAAATGTGTCCCCCTTTTTGGGCTAAAAAGTAAATAAGACAATCACATAAATTAATAAAACCAAATAAAATCAATCAAAATTGATCATAGAAAATCAGCATGTAGTGACCCATTTGTACCACTCATTATTCTGGGTTTACTTCATAACTTCTAACTCTGATAACGTAAAATTGTCAACAACTGTTTGATCAAAGTTGTATTTTTCCTGCGCGTTAAGTTTGATTTCCTTTTTATCAAATAAACATTATCTGTGTTAGTTCATAAAAAATGTACCTAGCATTGAAATTTTATCTACAATCAGACCATTTATATTGTTCAAAAGTTTCTAGTTTATGTTGCCAATGATGTGTACAATAATGACCAGAGATAGAGTCCTTATAAACACAACCATGCTCACATCCTCATTTCTCATACCCACAGATTTGCCATAATTTTCATCCAGCTGTGGTCTTAATCTACAACGTAGGTTACCACCTTTGTTGCATTGAAGCAAACAGTTATCTTGCAGCACTATTCCCATTAAAGTAAATCATGGGTTCTTTTCTAAGGTCACATTTAAATTATATGGGTTGTACCCTAGCTTCTAACTGATGTTAAAATCTTCTTCCACCAGGCTAGGCTTCTTTTCTTGTATCCTGGCTGTTCAGTTCACAAACTGCACACTCACCAATTCTTTACATAAGACATTCCATCTCTGTTGTGCTCAATCATTATTACGTTTATCTATTCTCTATATTAGAACCAAGAAGCCACAATATTAATTATTTGTCCTGTATTACCACCAACAGCTTCTAGTTTTAGACTATATATCTCTAATGTATTCAGACATTTAGACCTAAGAGTTCCTATTCCCAAAACATTTGCTATAAACTATTCCATAAGGTTTACTATTATTCCACTCAATTAACACATTTCCCTTAATGTTAAGCTTAATACTATTCATTCTATTATTAAAACTAATAACCACTAATGCTTAAATTGGACTTACTTTAACTTGTAATGTTATAAGTGCTGATTTGATGATAGTCACCATTGTAATACTAAATATAATAGTCATTTGTTAGATTCTGATTAAATTCAAAATACACAAACATTTATCCTTAGTTAAAGGTAAATGCTCTGTACATCTATAAACATTTAGAAGCAAAAAATGGAGATGTTTTTATTTTACCAAATTACACTGTGAGGTTTCTAAACTCTTTTGGGACTCCCTCCAATGGGATGACACGCTGAAGATTGTCCCAAAGTGCGATTGCCACATCTGTGGAAGACAACTTATCTGTCACTGGGGCAACTGCAGGCTCCCAGTGCTGCAGCAGCTCACCACGAAAGCAAATCTGAGCCAACCGTGGTCATGCTATAAGCACCTGTCATCGATGGGTGATGGAAGGAACATTATAAATGCAGGGAACAGTATTACTTGGCCACTAACCTGGCCACAACCCTGCCTGACTGCTGTGTCTTTGTATAAGAGAGTGGTAAATCCAGCTACAATAAATAACCGTGCTATTCATGTTTCAAGGTGAATAAAGCTGGTTTTGCCAAAGTACTGAGAATCTGCCTAGTGTTTTGGGGTGCAAGACAGGGACTCACAAGTCACAACACATATTCAAAATTCACGTTAACCTATATTAACTCAGAGCCCTGGAAATTTATATCAAATATTTAAAAATGTGTGTGCACAATATATTTTCAGCAATTTGTGGAACATTCAGTTTAATGCAAATACATTTCAAACAATGAAATCCCATTCACATGTCATTTCTTCATAATATGACATTTTCAAATACATGGGGCATTCATTTAATATATTTTAATTATATATATTTTATATATTTGATTTTTATATACTGTGGTGGGCTGGCACCCTGCCCGCGGTTTGTTTGCTGCCTTGCACCTTGTGTTGGCTGGGATTGGCTCCAGCAGACCCCCATGACCCTGTAGTTAGGATATAGCGGGTTGGATAATGGATGGATGATTTTTATATATATTTAATTAATTTTAATATATTTTATATATTTTATAATACATGTCATTCTAAAACAACTAAAGCAAAATTGTATACCTTTCATTCTTTTCAAATGTCCTCTCAATCTCTCTTAATTTCAGCTCTCAGTCTCTTGTGTAATCTTTTGTCACTTCTGCTACTTCACAGCATATTTAATTCTATTGGACAATCCATAATAATGTGTTAATATAATCTTCAATCTCACCACACTTCCTGCTTTATTGGATATTCATGTGCCCCATATGTGTATGGTGCAGAGGGTAGCTCCCTCTCCTCTCTTCCTTCACTACGCATTCTAAGAGGCTGTCTGTTTGCACTTTTGTCTTTATTTCTGTTTAAGCCTATGTGTTTAACCTCAACATATAAAACTTTTTGCATATTTTATCCTCCCTTACTTCACCCATCACTTTTGACTTATAATTCTTAATTAACGTTTGCATATCTCTACGGAGATTTCTTTTTCTGTCATTGCTAAACTTTTTTTTACTACTTGTATCTTGTTTTGTCTTTCTGCAGTTTATTCCCGTTTTGCTCATTCTGTGCTATAAACCTCTTGAACCTCGCTTTCCCACAATTTATCATCTTCCAGTCAATTTGTACCCGTTGAGCTTGTGTATCTATTGTTTATCAACTTAGTTTTATTATATTTTATTTTAGATATTTTTAAATTCTTCCTGCATGTATATGTTCTCATTCACACTTCTATGTGCTTGATACTTTATTATACCTCTTTGTACCCACTGTTTGGGTGCTTGAGCTTAATTTCATACTTGTCTCAGAGGCAATGGCTTATCTTATACCATTGTTAGACACCAGAGCTCATATACATTCATCAAGTGTTTCCTCAGCAGCCAGGCATCTTTTACACAGCTGGACTAACATTCACCTTCCCCAAGTCCTATTTAAGAGACAGTTCAGGAAAAGTATGCCGATACAGCTGTTTTGGTACAGGTGGTCCCTACCACACTCAGATTCTCAAACCACCATTCATTCATTCAGGGGCAGAGCACTAGAAATGTGTATTTACAGTCTTACTCAATTGCTAGCGACTTATTGATTTTATTGGTTTACTCTACACTTATATACTTAAAATATATACAAAATTACACTAATGACCCATCCCAAAAAATATGCTAAAACTACACTCTTCCTTTGAGTAATCTATTTATTCAGCCATCTCTAATCGAATGCTTCTTTGCTGTTTCCAGCAAAGCAGCTTTCTGTTAAGGTCATTTGTCACTCCTCTTGGAGCTTCCTAAGGATAGCCTACCAAAGTGATCTGCTGATATAACCCACCAAAGTGATTTGGCTTCTTTTATGTAGTAAACAACCAATTCCAGGCTGATATCTGCTAGTTGGAGCCCTTCCTAGTTAATCTACTATTACAATAGTCGTTTACCAAAAATGAACCTTCATGACCCCAGACCTTCACTTTGGAGTGGTTTGCAATACGATTTTCACCTGCTCTCCACTCTCTCCAATGGAACTACCTAGTGTAATTCACTGAGGCGGCCTTCTGCCTTGGCCAGGTGTGGATCTATTCCAAAGTGATGGGTTCAATGTCATCGCCGCTTGATGAACCAACAACCCAGGTAACAAACCAAAGCAGTATTAAGCAGGATTTTCACCTCCTGTTCAGGCCTTCACTGGTTTTACTGGAAGAATAAAAACCCATAGTGAAGCCCTACCCGAGGAATTTTGCCTACCCACGCATTCTCCGAACATTATACTTCCATTATATTGGGGCAGTATTGTAGAAGCCTATAAATACTCTATAGGATTTTAATTTATTTACAAACTTATTTACCATAATCCCTCTGTACTCTCACTGTTCTTTCAGTACACTTAGTCCTATTGGGGAGGCTTCTTACCATTTCTCCTTGGATATGGCAAAATCGCAGTGAAACTGACACAAACTTTTTTTAAAAATTAAACTAGGGGGCTTTGCCCCCTGCTTGCTTCGCTCACCAACCCCCCTGCCTGTGCTACGCGCGAGACACTTTGTGTCTCTTTTGCTCGCATATGTGGATTTCACTTTCACCAAATAACAAATCTTTTAATTCTTGCGGATACGCCTCTTCATTGGGAAGAAACACTACTTTTCCCTGATGGCAACACGAATTACATGATCTACAAGTCTCCGATTTAAAGTTTGATTCCAAACAATATATTTGATCTCTTTTTACTGTTCCATTATTTCACCGAGTAATAATTTCCATTTATTTGTGCTAATGCGATCTTTACTATCATTTTTTTGAGACTTTCGAATTTTAGTACTTTCGTTATCTCTAACCTGCACATGCTCTACATGTGCATCGCGCCAATGTTTTTGAACCTCTTTATGACATTCTACTTTGTCATCTAGTCTTTGTCTTTTATTTCTGGTTGTGGTTAAATCTCTTGGCACAAAGTCTTATCTTGCAGGACTTGAAAGTATCTTTCTGATAAAGTCACGTCTCGTCCCAGGCTAAAAAGTCTTGTCTCATCCCAGGATTTTTTTATATAATAAAGAGATTTACTAAAAACAAGGCACATTCCATACAAACAAGTCAAACATAATAAAAAATAACTTCATTTCAACTACCATCCAAGAGAAAGAGAGGAAGGCCAACAGCCAGAGTAAAACTTCAACAGTAGAAAAAAGGGAGGAGAATACCTTTGCGATATAAAAGCTTATTCTAAAATGTTATTGATTAGATCCTGCCAGGTTTTAAAATAGCTTTGAACAGATCCACTTAGCGAGGACTTGAGTTTTTCCAATTTCAAATAGTATATAACATCAGTTGCCCACTGACTTATAAGAAGTGGGCTAGGATTCTTCCAGTTGAGCAAGATAAGTTAATGTGCTAGTAGTGAAGTAAAGACATTAACAGTTAGTTTCTTCTTCTCCACTTTAAGCCCACCTGGGAGTATACAAAACACAGGTATTAATGGGTTAGGAGTGATTGTGACACCAAGGCTGTCTGATAGGCATTTAAAGGTTTTGGTTCAGAATGTTGTTAATTAGGTGCACACCCAAACATACGGCCTAGTGAGGCTGGAGCTCGATTGCAACATTCACAGGTTGGATCTTGCCCTGGAAACATTTTGGACAATTTTAAACATGATAGATGTGCTCAAGAAAAGATTTTAAGTTGAATAATTGTATGCTTTGCGCATATGGAGCTACAGTGAATTCTGTGCATGGCTGCCTTCTACTCCTTTTCAAAAATGCTGTGTAAGAGATCCTTTTCCACTATTCTCTTTGAAATGAAGGGACTTTAAAATGTAATTTTATATATTATAGAAATGCTATCCTCAAGACTGATCAATATTTCTTCTGAAAAAGAAATAGGTGGGAGGTGAGGAAAATTGAGCAGATTTTGTTTAGAAAAGTTTCTAATTTGGAAATAATGGAAAAAGTGTGTTGATGGGAAGCTAAGTGAATTTTTCATAGGATGCAAAGACATTATCTATGTACAAATCTCTAAGTGATTTAATCCTGTACGTTTTCCAAACATTAAAAACTGTGTAAGTCTGAGAGGGTGGAAATCATGTAGAGGTGCCACAGACAAAAGCTTCTCTGACTTGAAGTGCTTCCTACATTGTTTTCATATTCTGAGTGAATGAAGGACAATTGGGTTGTTATTATATTGAAGAAAACTTGTATTTACTGGGGAACAAAGCAAGAAATATAAAGTAGTACCGCAGGATTTTATTTCTTTTGCGGACCAAACCTGTTGTGTGTTCATCTATTTATGTCAATGTCCACATTCTAGTTTGAAGTAGTCTGAAATAATGTTAATACAAACTGAAGCTTCTGGACTGGTATACAATAGTCTGATCCATGCACATATGTTCAGGCCAAACCCAAATTTGTGCAATGTATTGAATAGGTAGTCCCATTCAACCATATTGAATGTTTTATTGGTGTTAGATGTTGTGGGTGAATATATTGCATTAAACAGGTGTTGAACATAATAAGCTAAGTGTCTGCCTTTAATTAAATCTGATTTGTTCTTGTGATATTACCAAAGAAAGCACTTTCTCAATCCTTCAAAAATTATTTGGGATCAATTTTCTTAGTTGTTTTTCTACTTCATCTGGAGAACTAAAAATGTAGAACTTGCCTTGAATATCCACTCTCAATTTAGCAGGATACAAGAGGCTGTATCTGACTTCAGTTTTGCGTAAGCGCTTTTTAATGTTGTAAAATGTGGCACGTTTAGCAGCTGTTGAAGGTGAGAAATCAGGAAAAATACGAATGCGGTTATATTCAAATATCTATTGTTTCAGTCTGAGAACTGATGTCAAATTTAATTTAGATTGTAATTTGTCAAAACATACAATAAGGCTTCTAGGTTTTGAGACAGTCGATCTACGTATGAGGTAAGCTGCTAATATCTTGGTGTCTGATTTAAAGTCCTTTCCTGTTATTTTAGAGAATAGTACAACTTTAAATTTCACTGGGTTTGGACTTCCTTGGTTTTCAGGAAGATCTTTGATTCTAATATTACTCCTTCTGTATGCATTTTCCAGTGTAGCTAGTCTGTCTCCAAGCACTTTGCATTCAGAATTTGCAGCTGTTGCTTTTTGGTCAGCGGTACATGCCAGTTTTTCAGCTATTTCAATACAAGTTGTGAATGTTTGCTTGACATCTTCAAGCTGAGCACCAAGTGCTCTAAATTTATTCTTAAACTTACTTGCATTTTCCTGTATTTTTTCTAGCATGCCTTTAAAGGTTGCCTCAAAGCAATTGCTTAAACATTTATCCTAGGCTTTAATATCGTGAAGCAGCTTCTCGTTTGTCTTGTTTATATCCTTTAAATCTTTCCTCCTTTATGTGCCACCTGAGAACAGCAGTTATTGTGGTAGTCATTGCAGTGATCATTACCTTTGGCTCAGACTGTTCGTTTCGGTCTCTTCTGTGCTCCACGGGTGGAATAGCAAGCCCGGTTGGAGCCGGTGTTGCTGACTCATGTGGGGTAGTGGACAGTGAGGATAGTAAGAATATGCTCAGTTCCAATAAACCTTCTGGAATCGATGAGTTCTCCTGACCCGACTCATTTGCAGTTTTGCTCCCATTTTCGCTCTCGAATGGAGCTGATGCTGCAGTGTCAAATCCCTGGAGATATATCTATGTCAGGGGTCTCTAAAGTATTACCCGCAGGCCACATCCGGCCTGCGACACGATTTTATCCGGCCCGTGGAAGAATTGCGCCAATTGGACTAATTTTCCAATGAGAATCCACAAAAAAAACATGCAGTGTTGATAGATTTCAAATGTATTAATTGAAATTGTGTTCAAAATATATTGATATTCCATATTATGTTAATATTAATATTATTCACAAATTTATTTAATACTGAATTGTATACTTTGCAGTATTTCTTTGTACTTGTTTGGCCTCGATCGACAGTGTCAATTCGCGGCGTTGTAGGCAGTCTCTGGCGCTGTGACTAATCTTTAAACTGAGTCTGGAAGTTTGTTACTAGTCATTACAGTTAATTGTCCATAAGAATACTTGCAGTGGTGCAGTGTAATACTCAATTTATATTTAAAGGTGCGTACTCACTTCCTCACATATTTGCTTGTTCTCATGATTTTAATAATTTCATAATTATTTATACATTTATTCTCTTTTATAGTTTTAACATGGATGGGAAAAAGAAAAGAAAAGTTGATCATGAATGTTGTGTGTTTAATGAAGAATGGGGCGTAAAATACTTCTTCATACAATTGAAGACAAATGATAAAGCCTTATGTCTCAAAAGTCTCAAAAGAAAAACCGTTTTGAACCACTTTTATCAGATACTGAGTGGCTTTGGAAATTGGCATTTTTTGCAGATCTGGTGAACCACATGAACAATTTGAATTTAAAGTTGCAGCGTGAAAATGACTTAATTTGTGATTTATTAACTCATATCAAGGCATTCAGAGCAACGTTGATACTTGGAAGGCCACATGACAGACTGTAACTTTGCTAATATGTCATACTGTGCAGAATTGCATAAAAAGGGTGAAGTAGAATTTCCTTTCTCATTCACAGATTTAGTTATTTCAGATCTTAAACAACAATTTCACAAGCGATTTGCTGATTTGGATGCCAATGCTAGGGGAATTAGATTGTTTCAAAATCCGTTTGACTGTGATGTTGCTGATGTCCCAAGTCAAATTCAAATGGAAATTATTGAAATTCAGGCAAATTAACATATTAAAGATAAATACAAGGAAGGAAACTTGATCAGTTTTTATACATTTTTGAAGAAATTTGCTTGTAAATTTATCTCTATTTTTGGGGCAACGTATCTTTGCAAACAAACTTTTTCCCGAATGAAACATATTAAGTCAAAACACAGGGCAAATTTATCTGATGAACATTTGAAGTCGCTACTTGTAATTATTATTTCAACATTTGAACCTCAATTTAATAAGATTTTAAAAGCACAAAAACAGTTCCATCATTCACATTAATGGTTTTATTATAATTTGTGATGAATATATGAGAATTTGCTGGTAGTGTTCATCATCATTAATATAAAATAATTTAATCTCACATGCTGTGTAATTAATTTATAAAATGTTCTGCTCTCAATAAAACTCATATATCTAAAGTTATTTATCTTTTTTTTTTTACTACGGCTCACTGAAAAATGCTGAAGTACCCAATGTGGCCCTCATGGCGAAATGTTTGGAGACCCCTGATCTAGGTCAATGTGTGGCAGACCGTACCTTGAACTTGAGGCCTGTTTAGACTTAGATGAAGATTTAACTGTGTTTTTCTTTTCTTTCTGAGCCCTTTTTCTGCTACTTATGCTTGTATATACTTGCATTTACTTTAATTAAAGTTCCTCAGGTTCAGTAAATACATGATACCTCAGGATGATAGTAAAAAAAAGGTAAAATAACACTGCTGCTAAAGGAGTTCCGCCTCAGACATCAATCTCCCGAAACAGACAAGACCAAAATCCTGACACAAACATTTTAATAGTAAAAATGCTTACATTTTAAGATTTCTGTAATTTTATCTGAGTCTCATCCTGCCATTTGGACCATTCGGGCCTCTTCCTAATCATGCTGGGGTCACCAAAATTATGTTGTGAAAAAACTTTCCTCTATCTTCAAAAAGGTAGTCATGGAGCCCAGATGAAAATGCAGAATTTTTCTTTATTTACACAGAGTACACACAAATGTCTCAGCCTATGTAGTGAACTATTAATTAAATGTTCTGCGGATTCTCCTATTGATCTTAGCGCTGTTTTATAAGAGGGGTGTATGGGATTTCCTATTAGTTTATCCTAGCTTTCTAGAGGGGTGTTCTTTACTCATTTACCTTATTCTATCCTTAGAAAATCAAGTTACTGGTTTCTCTAAGGTGAGGCAGACTTCATGTGCTCAAGTTGTAAGCAACGTTTAGTTAACCTTTGAGTTCCCTTCAGTCCTTTTCCTTGTGTTTTAATAATTCATTGTTACGTATTCATGTAATATTGTAAAAGATTATATATGTTAAGTAAAAATTCCATAATTGCAAAACAATGCTATTGACAGAGGCAGTTGAATAATCATGTGAAGTTTTTTCATGTTTTTATTATTAATGGCTGTATTTTGCTTTGACATTAACAGTAATTTGACAGTTTTAAGAATATGATAGACAATTCTATGCACTGAAAATAATACAAAATACATTTCTCTGTTTCAATATCTAGGTCTGTCTTGTATCTCTATTTAACCTTTTCATTAGAGACCCTTATGGTAGGGAAATATATAAAATATAGCGAAAATGAACAAAACATTATGGTAATTAAAAAAAAGGTTACGTTTTTTCATAAAAGCCTCACCCTATCTGGGAGGCTGGCTGCACTCCTGTTAGAGTCTTCTTTAGGCAGACAGTGTGGCTGAAAAGTTAAGACTCTGCAGTTTAAATGATAAGGTTACCATTTACATGACTGTTCCAAATGCAGTAAAACCACTTAACCTGCACTGCACCTGCCTCAACTGTAAAAATAAAATAAAAAAAAACCATAAAACAAATGGTGTTGTAATTTGGTATGTTTAACTAACCAACACATCAGTGAATTCATTTAATGTTGCGATGATAGCAGTGGTTGTAATTGACTGCACATCAAATAACAACAGGTGTGAGATCTCCATAAGACCCACAAAATCAGGGTAAAGACTTCACTGACCTGCCTGAAAATAATCCTCACCCCAGAAAGCCTAATTCCGAACTCTACAGTCTAGGTCCAAAAAATGAGAAATAGGCTTCTAAACTTCAAATCACTTTAAATGTCTCATAATATATCAAAATGTGTTGTAAGGGAAAGGAAAAACGTAAGACCTATTGACTTCAGAAGCAACAAAGAATCTTTGTATAAAACGAATTGATCAGAAAGGTCAAAAGATGTACAAAATATGGCCCAAATCAGACAAACTGGTTTGAACAATATATTGAAAAACACATAATGTACCACAAATATATTAAAAATTATATTTTACAACAAACAATGAAGATGCAGTAAAGTAAAATGTACATAAAGATATATACCTTGGCTGAAACATGACAAAATTGTACTGGTCTTCAATTCAGAAGCACCTTGGCCATACACAAACAGAGAGGCAAGAGACCTGTCTTCAATACAAAATTGCAATGTCATATGAAAGGACTTCTGGGTTGTGGGCTACTTTCATTTTACCAGAAGAATAAATATGCAAATTGGATGACCTGAAATAGATGAGATTATGCAGCACAAAAAAAATATTTTTTCATGTTTTTATATTGTTTACTGTTGTTGCTTACTGTTGTCTAGCATTCACAACCGTCCACTTCCATTAAAGCGGAAACATTCTTAGCTCCATCAACATTAAAACATGACAAAAAACAAAATAAAAATTTTTCACAACCAACATTACAAATGTCATGGGATAAGTAACATTTTAAAAAATATTATTTTTGGGAGGAATGTTCTTTCAAAAGTATTGTTTTGAAACATTCTCTGCATGAAAGAACAATATCTTTCACTGAACACTACTAGGCTCAGATCCACAAATAATTGTTAAAATATTGTGGCTTTCCTAGCCTCACCAGTTTTGCATGTAAATTTTAAAAACTAAAACTTCATCAGAATAATAAGGCCAGCCTGCTGACACGCCCCATCTTTCAACTAGAAAGTGAACTTGACTGCAGGTAAAAGATATTTTCAGATAAAACTAGCCTAAATACTAACAGTATTCAATGTGACTGTTTTTGTCAAATGAAAAGGATACTTACTGTATGTAAATTTCCATACTGTTTAATATGTTTATTTCTTTTTTTCAGCTTTAGTAACAAGTGATTCAGTCACTAATTTTGAAACAGACATCTTGGGTACAGAAGGCAGTGAGGTGACACTCCAGTGCAGCTACTCAACAACTAGCACCTATATTTATCTATATTGGTATCGAAAGTATCCAAACCAGGCCATCCAATACATTCTGTACAGAGGTGCCCGGTCATATGATGGAAATGATGATACTGCACCTTTTGCTCAGAAGCGTTTTTCTTCAAAAGCAGAACAAGAATCTACAAGTCTTACAATTTCTACTCTAACTCTCAGCGACTCTGCCATGTACTACTGTGCTTTGAGACCCACAGTTCTGCATTCTGTTAAAGCACTGAACAAGAAACTGTCTAACCACAGATCACAGTGATAAGAATTTTATGGTTAATCATGTGTTTAATCAGTCACAAAAATCTGACAGTGAACACAGGTAAAACAGCAAATCAGAAATTAAAATTCATTCAGTATACATTAAAAAAGAAATGGTTTTAACATACTTATGATAATGATCTGGAGTATGGAAGAATACAGTAGACATGAGCACCTTCTTTGAGATTTGGATGGAAAATTAATCAAGCGTATCCCTTCAGAAATGATGGATTAACAACACAGGATTGAGATTTTACTTGGTCACAGATATTTAATGACTGGGGGTTTGATATAGATTTTTAACTTAAGCTGGTTGCATTGCGCAACAAGAGTACAAAAATATACAGGTTGCTAAATATGACCTATAATATTTAATTTGTGTGTTGTATTTTAGCACTTTTTTATTTTAGGATTATTTAGATATAGCTTTTAAGTGAATAAACTGTGCGCCTAGAGCTCATAAGGGAAAGCTGACATTGTCAGTATTGTGTGATCAAAATGTTCTGTAACCAGAACAGCAGGTAGGTGCAAATTAACTCATGAGATCATAAGGAGCTACATAACTGATGATTTATATGTTTTAAAGGAAAATAGGAAAGTGGATTAGAAATGCAACATATTATTACCATTTGAATGCATATGTTTAATCTAGGATAATCCATTAGTTTATTTATCAGTTGTCCAATTTTGGCTGATGCAAGACCTTACATAAAATAGCCATCAAAGGCACCCTATAAAAAGAAAAGATGTTGAAAACATTTTCAGATACATCTCAACTGCCAGAGACAGAAGACAGCTCTATCAGATTTATTCTTCTACCATATATGCTCATAAGCATCACACCTGTCTTAAGAAGACAAAGGATGCAACAACCAAAACTATAGCCACCTGACATGAATATTGTTGTGTAACTTTGATTTGAATAGTTTAGGCTGTATGGTTTTCATATCTAACATTTACATCTGTTTTTTCTGCAAATAAACATAATTAATGATTGAAATATAGTTTGGGTATTACCTTGCTGAAACTGTCTTGTTGTTTACTGACCTTTACCACTGATTTATGAATGTTAATATAATGACCTGTGTTCATTATACATTAAGTGCTTTCAGGGGTGGTGAATCGAGTGCAGACCACCATATCTGTGACTTGGCAAGGGAAGGATTTCAAGCATGCCCTTGGCTTCCGTTAGAGCATTTGTGCATCTCTTTTAAGAGTAGCTATCTTGGAATGAAGTGCCACATCCATGAACACCAGAAAGAGAGCAGCTGTTAAAGCAGATCTTGGCTTTGGATAAAGTATTCTGAACTGTAGCCCTTCTAAGGCAAGTGACCCAGGTGCAGACTGTCATATCGATGGCTCAGTAGGGTCAGTAACAGGCCCTTGGTCTGTGTTAAGGCTCTTAGCCACTGTTTGAGTTTGAAACATGAGAGATGAGTAAATGCCAGATGGGTAAGTATTGCGGGGTACACACATAAAACAATGGTAATAATTTAGAATTTTAATGAATTAACTTGCCCACCAATATAAAAAGAACCTTTAGAGGTTAAAATGCATTTCCTGTACACTTTTCCTTGACAAAACACATTGTACTGCTTTGAAGGGATACTCGTATGATTTCTGGCATTACACCTTTTGTTTTTAATTAATTACATAAAAATAGGACAATGGCAGTAGTACTTATCTATGTTCAGAAACCAGAAATTCGAGGAAGTAATTTGCACTATGACAACCAGGAGCAGAATACGCACAAAAAAATCCAGATGCATAAATCTGTGCGTACACCAACTTCTACATTGTTCCGCTACATAAATCCCAGTCAGCGTGAAAAGTAATGCTCGTGCACGTGCCTGCTTCTGTCCACCCCAACTCCTCCCAGAATTACACCTCTTTAAATATGCAAATAAATATAAAATAGCCCCTTATGTTTTGCGTTATGTGAAAAGACAATGGCAAAAGCACGGGGAAAAAGAAGAATTGCAGCGACTACCAAGTAGAACCAAGGAAAAACTTACTATTTGTTGGTTTAAGCAGTGATATAAACAAGAAAAGGCAGTTGATAGAGTGACAGAGTGGCGGAAAAACTTGAAAGTTCAGAATGTCAAACAGTGCCCGAAATAAATAAGAAGTGGGCAGATATCAAAGTTGCAGTGAAAAGGTGAATCGTAGCCCACCTTCTGAATTTCATATGGAAGCGTATTAGGGTACAGAGAAAAGAAAAACACTGGGACACAGTGTGAAAAAAAGTTGATATTTCCACTTTAATCATGTAGTTTATTTTGTCATTAAAGTAGAACATCATAAACTTCATCTTAAATCATTTAATTTAATAGTTTCTCAAATCCTATCATAACTAAAGTAGCACGTTAAATGCTTCGTATTCTATGTGTTCTTTTATGTACTGTTATGTGTGTGAATCACTGCGTACTTCTTAAATGGGCTTTCTCTTACGCCGACAGGACACAGAATACATTCCATTCATAATGTTACAGCTCTCTGAACAATTTAAATACTAAGATGTATAATTGATATAATTTTTATGATGATAGATATTAGAATTCAGTCATCATGATCTGTAAATACACGCTCCCTTCTATTGAATTGAATTGAATTCCTTTATTTTTATTGTATGGTACAATGAGATTCAATATGCAGATCTTCCATAAATTTATTTTCCTATAAAATGGTAAAATAACAGCAATAATAACAACAACAATAATAATAATAGGATAAAAACAGTGAAAAATATAAATATATGAAAGCGAAAGTGGCTCAGGTTGTGCAATATTGCAACTGTAATGCAAGTTTACAGTGGGGAAATTGCACTTATAAGTACAAACATTTCTACCGGGACACTTGATGGACTGATTGAGTGTGATTATAGCTCTTGGGATGAAACTGTTTCTGAACCACGAGATCCGTACAGGAGAGACTCTGAAGCATTTGCCAAATGGGAGGAGTTCAAATAGACTTTGCACATGGCTGAGGTAGAGGGTACAAGAAGCTGTATCCCAATATTTCTCCCCACTCTTGACACAATCTGCCATACAGCTTTCTAATTAGCTGCTGTACAGCTGTTATTCCACACTCAGATACACTGGGTTAAAATACACCGAGTGGTGCACTGATAGTAACAATGCTAAAGTTGCTATGGTATTTGGAATAGTTTGGCCATTCGGTGCACAATTATATCATTACAGGTTGATTATAATCAGATGCCTTGAACTATAAAGTGATATGCGGTTAATTTCAGGGTACAGTGGAAGCTCAGTTCACGAATGTCTCGGTACACGTACAAATCGGTTTATGACCAAAAAGTTCGCCAAACTTTTGCCTCGGTTTACGACCACACACTCGGTATACGAACAAGCCAGTTTCCCTTTCGGTTTTTTGAGTGCCAATGATTTCTGCACGTATTGCATTGTTCTCGGTCAGACGTGTGTGCTTGCACGTGCGTGCGTGTTTTCGCTGTGAACTCTTTGTGCTCTATTCCATTTCCCTTCTGGTTTGTACGCCCCGATTACTGTATTTAAACACGTGTTCAGCCTCTCCCTGTTCATTGTTCTCAGTCAGACATACGTGCTTTACCTGTGAATTCTTTGTGCTCTACAGTATTTCGTGTGCTTTTGCAGTCAACCATGGCTTCTAAGCAAGTGAAGAGTGGTGAGAAGAAAGTTTTGAAGAAAATTGAAATCGAAGTAAAGAAAGAAATTATTGAAAAGTATGAGTGTGGCGTTCGTGTTACTGATCTTGCCGCCGAGTACAAGAAGTCCAAATCTACGATTTCAACTATTCTAAAGCAGAAAGAATCTATTAAAGCAACTGATGTTGCAAAATATGTGCTTCTTGATAGCTGGCAATACTTTTTTATAACCAATGAAAATGTGTTTACACTATTGATAAGTAAAGAAAATTAATATGTACCACTGTTAATCAATCGTCATGTTGATATAGGGAGAGACTGAAGCAGTTTTATACTTCTGGACAGCGGTGGTGGTTGGATGGTGCAAAGAGAGAGAGCGCAAGCAGAAGGGACAGAGCAAAGCCAGAGAATGGTGTGAGAGGGCAGACAGTGTGGAGAGAGACAGTCCATGTGAGGTTCCACAGTATTTGATAAAGCCACGTCAGGGATGTGAATCTAAAAAATAAAGGGAAACCACACAGGAACAGTAGCACTGCTTTGACACTGGATGCCGCCAGTTTGCAAAATTGAGCAGAGAACTTGAAAACCGGAAAGTCCCTAAAATAAAAACAATAACACTGGAAAACAAAGATTTTGTCACAGAAAATTTTAAGTTGTTTTAAAAGTATCTTTTATTCTATTTTTACCCATACTCTTTTTTTAAACTTTATATTTAGAATAGTTTAATGGGTGTTTGCAGTAGGTCACACTTCTAGGTAATCAAACCTAAACACAATTAAAATATCTGACTATGCCACCCAGTTTTATTAAAAGTCTAGGAACTCTTGAATTTAAAGATAATATTGCAAAGGTTTCTTTAAATTTCTGCTTGTGAGTAAACATGCAATGAAAGACACAACAGCAATTTCAAGAAAATAACAGTAACTTGTATTACACAAGACAATATAAAATCCACCAAGAAAATAAAGGTACATCAAACACTAAAAGTATCAGGAGCAAAAACCTTTTAAAAAGAAAAGCACACAGTCCACACTGTAAAGTTTGTTAAGGCATAATAGTAGAAGATACAACCTTTGGTGGTGTGAAGTCCAAGATGTGCTGTGTTACCACAACAGTTAATCTTCCAACTGTCCCAATGAAAAACTCTGTTTGCTGAATGCTTGTTTCCCAACAGAAGTCTTGCTAACTTGTTGAATCCCTGTTTGCGCTTTCTTTTTCATTTCTGGTTTCCTCTTGTGGCTACAACGACCTAGATAATTCTTGTCTGCTAGCTTCACTTGGTTCTCTTTGTCTTCTCTCTCTCACTGGATCCACAACAGGTGTCTCTCTGGTGAAACTGCCTCTTCCTCCCATGGAGTTACCATCAGTGTGCCTTGTGTCTTGTCAGCCATGTACTCTCATTTACCTGCAAGTCCCTGCACTCTGTGCAAGTGATCTTGACAGTGTTTTTGATGGACTGTCTCTCTCCACACTGTCTGCCCTCTCACACCATTCTCTGGCTTTGCTCTGTCCCTTCTGCTTGCGCTCTCTCTCTTTGCACCATCCAACCACCACCGCTGTCCAGAAGTATAAAACTGCTTCAGTCTCTCCCACACCTCTATATCAACATGACGATTGATTAACAGTGGTACATATTAATTTTCTTTACTTATCAATAGTGTAAGCACATTTTCATTGGTTATAAAAAAGTAGTGTCAGCTATCAAGAAGCACATATTCCACTGTATGCTGATTAGAAACAAATGTCCCCAGAACATGTTAATTTTCAAAAACAAGGTAAATACAAACATTTTACAAAGAAGCAGCAATTTTGTTATCACAATCTTGTATGTTGATGAGATACAAAGAGGTTTAATTTTCAAAGCAGGTGACGATTTTGCAAGACAGGTAAATATCTACGTTATGTGGAAAGACATCAAAAATAACCTGTAACAGAATTATTCCAAAACTTTGCCTTTTCACTTATCACCCCAGTCTCATCAAAGAGTGCCTATTGCCCTTTCATCTATTGGCTTTTACATTTATTATTTACCTTTTTTTGTCTAAGAGAAAAAAGTGTAGAATTGTATGGAACTAGAGAAGCAAATTCAAGGAAATCAATGACAGCAGAAAGAAGACTGTATTTAAAAAAATACTGAGCATGAGAGAACACTTTTACAGCAAATAGTTTCAAGACACAGCATCACGGAAGATAAACAGCACACATCTGCTGTGTAATCAAAGTAGAGGAATGCATGGAAATGTATTTGTAATAAATTAAATGCAAATGAGCACACATGTATGAACAATAAAACAACAGAACTGTGTGTGCTTTATTACCTTACTATTTTGTAATATCCCTGGGTTGACATCCCAGTACTTATTCAATATGGGTGGAAGAATCTAAAAATAAACCTTAGAAAAACTGCTGCAGAAGCCCAAAGAGAAAGGTTTACGTCGTATTTACTTCTAGAGTAGCTCTGTTCTTCTTTCAGGAAATTGGCTCAATTAATACAAGACTAGGCTAAGTCTAGAATTATTTCTAACCATGACTGAGAAATTTGATTTCAGTTAGCCTGGGTTAAATGGCCTTTTTAGTTAAGGACTAAGCATAATCTCTTTTCAGGAAACTGCCCAATAGAATGTAGAATTATTAAACAAAATGCTGAGGGTTGAACATAAATGGAGAAAAACTGAACTAACAACACACTATGAAATATTAAAGGCACATATAGCTGAGTACAATAAATTAGTCTATCTCGAGAGATGGTCCTATTTTTCCTAAAATTATAAATGATCATGCAGGAAACCCAAGAGTTATATTTTCTACTATTGATCATCTATTAAATACAGTTCAGCCAATGAAATGTCTCCTAAATACATATGGCAAAACTTGTGAGGATTTTGCCACATTTTTAAACACAAAATAAATGATATTAGAAGTAATACAGCCCTCCAAAATGAATCCTGTTGAACTTGGCATGCTCTTTTTAGAGAATTGCATTAATTCACTGAAATGGGTTTACTTGAACTGCGTAGATTAATTTCTCAACTTAAACCTACTGGCCCCAAAAGGATATTTAAAGAAGTCTCAGATGTGGTCATTGATTGTGTATTCCACATGGTATACTTTACACAGTTAATTCAATTACGCAATTACGCGAGCCGGGAGCAGCGAGGACACCGGCTTCAGCAGAGTCTGCTGCTTCATTGCTTCATCTACAGTACAAGAAAGCTCAATTGAAATGTCTAAACTGGAGGTGATGCTCGCTGAGCTCATGCAAGATATAAAGAAAAGCGAGAAGGCTAATGAGAAAGCAAGGGCAAAGGCACATGAGAGACTGAAACAGGAATTGAAACAGGAGATAAAACAGGCCAATGAATGGCTGCGTCAAGAGGTGCAACTTGAGCTTCGACAGGTGCTGGGTAAAATTGAAGAGCGCATTCAGGAAAACTCGGTTAAACTGAGCACGCTTACTGATCAATTGGAGGATCTCAAGGAGACATTCACGAATCGGATTGAAATGGCCGAACATTTAGCTGCCAGTGCCGAGGAAAAAGCAGTAAATGTCAGCTCCGAATGCAAAAAACTTGGAGAAAAACTCGGAGACAGACTGGCTGCTTTGGAAGATGGGAGTAGTAGGTATAATGTCAGAATTGAAGGTCTGCCTGAGAATCAAGAAAGTTCAAACCCTGTGAAATTCACAGCTGAACTTTTTTCTAAAATAATTGGGGAGGACTTTAAAGCAGAATCTGAGATAGCAGCGGCTTACCGCGTACACGGATCAAACACCATTAAACCCTGACCAAGATCATTTTATAGTTCATTTTGAATGATTATCATTTAAGCTAGAGGTGATGGCACTCCTCAGAAACAAGGAAGATATTATATATGAAAATAACCACATTCGTATCTTCCCTGACTTTTCTCCAGCAACAGCTACTAAACGCGCAGCCTTCTACAACATTAAACAGCGGTTACGGCAAGCCAGCGTCAAATACAGCCTCTTGTATCCGGCAAAACTGAAAGTGGAATGGCAGGGTCAATTCTATGCCTTCGCTAGCAAGGAAGAAGCAGAAAAGGAATTAAGAAAGCTAATCCCGGGACAATTCTGATACATAATAGTGAGTCATGGCGGTTAATGATAAAGCAAGGATTAACAATCTACTGTCTGATCTATTCGTTTTAAAATATGGGTTTTTATCAGCATATATTCTCATTATTACTTAGTATTACTAGGGCGCTATCTGTTTATGTTTTATTGTGCTTAATTATTCTTTTTTCTCTTTTTTTTTTCTTTCTTTTTCTTTTCTAATTATTCATCTCTACCCTAAACGAGACTGTTCAATATCATACCCTTGGTTTATTGTTATTGCTATTACTGCATTAAGACTTGTTATGCTTATTCTGGACACATTCTTAACACCATCCCCCGGGTTTATTATCTGGGTGTATCATCTTAATGCACTAAAATTGCTGTAGACTATATATATATTTTGTAGACTATATATATATATTTTAAGTGCAAAACTCTTTTTTTTATTTTTTTAAGACTATATTGATAATAGATATCTCTGTCTTTTAACCCTAAAGCGCCGCTGCATTGGGGCTTGTTATGCTTTGGACGTGCTCTGTCTCTGGGTATGTCAGAGGACTGGGACTCCGTGAAGTGGGTTTTAGCCTCACTTGGGGAGGCAAAAAGGGAGGGTGGGGGGTTACGGGGGGGAGAGAAAGAGAGCAGGCCTGATCTATACCTAATCTATCCTCTCAATCTTGATAATTATAACTACCAACGTAATAATAAGCTGCATGGCAACAACTCTAGGGGAAATAGAAAATTAGACCTAAGCTGTCTCACTTCCAGTTAAGACTATAAAATGACATCAAAAACTCAGAATCAGTGTCTCCATGATGGGACAGTTAACTTCGTAAGCTGGAATGTTAAAGGCCTGAATCACGAATTAAAGAGAAAGAAAGTACTTTCTCACCAAACAGGCCTAAATGCTAAAATAGTATTTTTACAGGAAACCCACTTACTAAGCAAGGATCAGTTCTAGCTGCAAAAAGACTGGACTGGTCAAATGTTCCATTCTAGTTTTAAAACTAGAAAACTAGAGGTGTGGGAATTCTCATACATAGAACAGTACCATTTGTAGCATCAGATGTAGTATTGGATCCTGAAGGGATGTAATGGTCATGGGAGACTTATCTAACTGTAAAATGATTTTGATAAATGTTTATGCACCTAATGTTGATGATAAAGAATTTATGCAAAATTTATTTGCATCCATTCCCAATCTGAACACTCATAAAGTTATAATGGCTGAGGACTTTAATTGTGTTTTAAATCCACTTTTAGATAGGACTTCCTCCACAGGGGGAATGACATCTAACACTGCAAAGATAATTACAAAGTTTATAACTGATCACAACTTATCAGATCCCTGGAGGTTTTTGAACCCAAATTCAAGAACATATTCTTTCTACTCACCAGTACATCATTACTACTCAAGGATTGATTACTTCTTTATAGACAATAACCTCTTGCCTAAGATTAAATCTTGCAAATACGATGCTATTGTTATTTCAGACCATGCACCTATGATCTTGGAGCTGAAATTACTAAGCCCCATACACTCACCCCGCAGATGGCACCTCAACCCGCTTCTATTAGCTGGCGAGAATTGTGCAGAATTTATATCCAAACAAATCAAATTCTTTCTAGAGACAAATACATCCCCCGAGATCTCTGCAGGAATACTCTGGGAATCTCTTAAGGCCTTCTTAAGAGGACAGATTATCTCATATCTTTCCCACAGAAATAAATCCGAAGCCAAGAAAGTAGCAGAGATAAAAAGCGAAATTACTAAAATAGATGAAGAACATGCCAGACTACCAAGCGAGACTCTACATAGGAGGAGGCAGGCTCTACATTCAGAATTAAACCTCTTGAC
The DNA here is from genome assembly GCA_026402145.1 of Polypterus bichir lapradei. Lineage (NCBI taxonomy): Eukaryota > Metazoa > Chordata > Cladistia > Polypteriformes > Polypteridae > Polypterus > Polypterus bichir. The sequence goes on along the minus strand of JANRMT010062806.1, from coordinate 6,426,168 downwards.
AACTAAAGAAACTGAACAACTAATTTACAAATCCAGACATCATTACTATGAACATGGAGAGAAAGCTAATAAGCTTTTAGCTCAACAAATTCACAAGCAAGAAGTGCACAACACAATCTCGGTAATCACTAACACGAACGGAGATAAAATCATCGAACACAAAAATATAATGCACACTTTCAGAGACTACTATAAATCCCTATATACTACTGAGTTTAAAGAAGACAATACACAATCTAATGCATTTCTGGATACATTACAGATACCACAAATAGATGCTTTTAGTGTGGAGGAACTTGATAAACCTCTGGCGTTATCAGAATTACTAGATGCTATAAAGTCACTCCAAAGCGGAAAAGCAGCAGGCCCTGATGGCTACCCTGCAAAGTTTTACAAGAAATTCTCCGCTCAGCTAGCTCCCCTCCTATTAGCAACATTTACAGAAGCCAGAGATAACCAATTTCTTCCACAAACCTTTCGCCAAGCACTAATCACTGTCTTTCCAAAACAAAATAAGGACTTATTACAATGTGCATCATACAGACCAATTTCACTTCTGAATAACGACGTTAAAATACTCTCTAAAATCATAGCCAGAAGGATGGAGAAAGTGCTCCCCTCTGTAATATCACAAGACCAATCTGGATTTATTAGGGGCCGACACTTATCTTCAAATCTTCGACGCCTGTTTAATGTAATATACTCACCAACTAAATCAAACACCCCAGAAATATTACTATCATTGGATACAGAAAAAGCATTCGACATGATTGAATGGAAATACCTTTTTACTACATTGGAGAAGTTTGGGTTTGGCCCGAACATTTGTGCATGGATTAAATTACTGTATACTAACCCAGAAGCTTCAGTTTGCATCAATAACATTTGCTCAGACTACTTTAAACTAGAACGTGGCACTAGACAAGGATGCCCCTTGTCACCGCTGCTGTTTGCGATTGCCATTGAACCACTGGCAATACATTGTCGAAATACTGATCAGATAAAGGGGATTAGCAGAGAAGGACTGGAACAGAAAATCTCATTATATGCAAATGATATGGTACTGTATATTTCGGACCCAGAAAATTCTGTGCCTGCAGTCTTAGCAGCACTCACAGAATTTCAAAAGATCTCTGGTCTCAGAATTAATCTGAATAAAAGTGTACTCTTTCCAGTGAATTCTCAAGCATATAATATTAGATTAGATACCCTACCTTTTATCATTGCAGAACAGTTTAAATACCTAGGGGTAAACATCACAAGTAAACATAAAGCTCTATATCAGCAAAATTTCGCCGTCTGCATGGAAAAAATTAAACAAGACTTGCATAGATGGTCAACCCTTCATCTCACACTAGCTGGAAGAATTAACACTGTTAAGATGAATATTCTTCCTAAGCTCCTTTTTTATTTCAATACATCCCAATATACATTAATAAATCATTCTTTAAGCTATTAGATTCAACAATAACCTCATTTATTTGGAATTCAAAACATCCACGCATCAAAAGAGCGACCCTACAAAGACAAAAGGCAGAAGGTGGCATGGCTCTACTTAACTTCCAGTTTTATTACTGGGCAGCAAATATACAGGCGATAAGAACCTGGACACAAATAGAAGAACATACACAGGCTCGGACCGCAATAGAAGTAAAATCCTGCAGTACTTCTTTGTATTCCTTGCTCTGTACTCCAATAAACACACGTTATCGGCAATACACTAATAACCCAATTGTGTTCCACTCACTTAGAATCTGGAACCAATGTAGAAAGCATTTTAAGACGGAGAAGCTTCTATCTGTGGCACCTCTGTAAGAGAACCACCTCTTTCAACCTTCACAAACATATGCAGTTTTTAATATCTGGAAAAAATTTGGAATTAACTTGCTTAGAGATCTTTATATACAGTAGACAACGTCTTTGCATCCTATGAACAATTACATTCCAAATTTAACATTCCAGCTACACATTTATTTCACTATCTTCAAATCAGGAACTTTGTTAAACAGAACCTTCCAGATTTTCCTCATCTTGCACCCTCATTCATGCTGGAAAAAATATTGCTCAATCTCAAGGACTTAGACTCAATCTCTACAATATATAAAATCATTTTACAATCCCTCCCTTTCAAAGATCCAAGAGGACACTGGGAAAAAGATCTCTCAATTAATATATCAGAAAAGGAGTGGAAAGTAGCAATGCAGAGAATGCACTTGAGCTCCATATGCGCAAAGCATACAATTATACAACTCAAAATTATATATCGAGCACATCTGTCTCAACTAAAACTCTCCAAAATGTTTCCAGGGCATGATCCAACCTGCGAACGTTGCAACCAAGCCCCAGCCTCACTAGGTCACATGTTCTGGGCCAGCACCAAATTAACATTATTCTGGACAAAAATTTTTAATTACCTCTCAGACAGCCTTAAACTCACAATCCCTCCTAACCCATTAACAGCTGTGTTTGGGGTTCTTCCAGAGGGGCTTAAAGTGGAGAAAGACAAACAATTTGTGATTGCATTCACTACACTTTTGGCACGCAGACTCATTCTGATAAGCTGGAAGAACCCAAACTCTCCTCTTTTAAGTCAGTGGGAAACTGATGTGTTATATTATTTGAAATTGGAAAAAATCAAATACTCAGTTAGAGGATCCGTACAGACTTTTTTCAAAACATGGCAGGATCTAATCAGTAATATTTTAAAATAAGTTCATAAAGCACAGAGAATTTATTAATTTAGGTACTGTATGTTTACAAGCCTTAAAATTTAACGCGGTTTGGCTTGCTCTCTCTCTCAGGGGTGGGGATTGATCTGTTCTTAACTCAATTTTTCTTTTTGTAAAAACTTGATTGCTTTGTATGGATTGTAATAAAATTAATAAATAATAATAATAAAAATAAAGTAGTGAATGATTTGAGGGTTATTGCTGACAAAGGCCACATATCTATTCTTGTTTAATTAGACCCGAGTGCAGCATTTAACACCATAGACCTGAGTATTCTTATAATTCTTCTTAGCCAATGGATTGGACTCTCTGACACTGTCTTTAATTGGTTTAAGTCTTCTTTAACAGGTAGAAAAGTATTTGGTAGTGGTATTGATTGTAGTTCAGGGATCCATGACATTGTATATGGCTGGACTCTCTGATCCAATGTCTGTCTTGTATTTCTGAATGTATACGTAGTAATTTTCTCAAGCTAAATAAGGAATTAAAGGAAATCTTAGTTGTTAATAATAATGGAAATTGTGATGGTATAAAACCTGACCACTTGGCATTAAAAGTCAAAGCAGATGATTTAGAGAATTTAAGTCTAATCATGGACTCCAACCTAAACTTTAATTCACATATTAACCATATTACTAAGATGCCATTTTTCCATGTAAGGAACACTGTGTCACAAGCCATCTACTAAAGCAGATGGCCTGCTAGTAGTTTGGGACTGACCAGGACTGAGGGGGTAATAAGAGAGGCATGAGAAAGGCAGATGTTAAAAAAGGGTCATTTTATTATTCCATGATAGAGAAGAGAAAAAACATTTGCTGATGTAAAAGGATGCACAAACAATGTATAAATAATCCTGTGACAAAACAAATCTAATTATGAAAAAAAGGAAAGATGAAAAATAGAAATAGAAACACAGAGGCTCTTACCCTAATATATATACAGTCAATTCTAGTCCATGTAAGGGCATCAGCAGCCTTAAAATAAAACAAAACTGGACTCTGTTTCAGTCCAGTTCAAAAATACAACTCCTCAAAAAAAAAAAAATCTCAGGAGGCTAACCCACTCCTTTACATCAACCAGTAGCTCAGCCACCAGGCACCTCTTAGTCTGGCATGCCTCGCACTACCTGACCCTTCTTCTCAATTCTCTCTGAACGATCCTTCTCCCTCTTGCGGCAACAACTGTACAGTACATACTGTATAAAGACTTCTCCATTCCCCGGGTCGGCTTGCCTAAACATAGGGAGATACCATTTCGGGGCCTGCCAGGGAAATCATAAACTTCAAGTAAAAATCAAAATATCCGACAACAAAATACACATAATAAAACACTAAACAACAAAAACATTTATACCTAACCTCGAGGTTACTAAGATACAAACAGAAGCATTACTGTACACGTGCACTACTAATCCAACCTGGACTCCTCCTATAGCTGTCTTTCAACCTTGCCAGGCACCCGTGAATGTGTTTAGCTTCAACGTCATCTTTAAAACGCTAGTCAGTAAAAGTGTAATGTTACGCGTGAGGCTTGCACCGAAAAAAAAGGTAGAACATCCGAAAAAAAAAAAAACAAAAAAACAAACAACCTGATGGTAAGTCCAAAAACCTTGTTAAAGTTAATTTTTTTTTTCCGTTGTAAACTTGCTGGCATAATGCTCATTGTGGTTCATACCTAAAACTTATTGAGAATCTTGCCCTAGTATCTGTCTGTACTACACTGTATTAGCGTCACACACTGGACAAGTTAGACCTCATATAACACTGCAAGAACCTGAGAAATTAATTCAGAATTTTGCTTTTACTCAGCTAAACTACTGTAATGTACTCCCAACTGGCCAGCTTAAGAAACACATCAATCAGTTGCAGTTAATTTAAAATGCAGCAGCAATAATTCATACCATATAAAGAAAATAGGAATACATCTTATTAGTTTTTGTGTTATTACATTGGTTACTTGTGTCCTTTAGAATTGACCTCAAAATAAAGCCTTAAATCTTGTTCCTTCCTATTTCTTTGAGTGCAACCCCCCCCCCCGCATTCCAAATCATAACTTTACATCTTCTAATAGTTTTCAGTGCAGATATTTGATCAATTCTCAAATAAATGTTAAGCAAGGTGGTCAGCAAGGATGGGAAGAACTGAGATCAGTTACTCTCCTTTGTATTATTAGCATACTATGAAGTCCTACAACCTCAATGTGCTTTTCCTCTGTTATATTAAATATAAACCTCAGAGACCATTAGATATCCTCATAGAAGGTTGGGAAAGTGAGGCACTCCCACCAATATATTTGAGTATATTGCACAATTATGTGATAGATTTGCTAAAATCACACCTCTTCTAAAAGAAAACACTGATCATGTGAAAGCAGCTCCAGCTCACCTATATAACAGTGGCACAACACTTTGTGAGTTCAATCCAGGAGATTGAGTCATGGTTCCTGTTCCCGCCTCCTATTCCAAATTTTTGGCTTATTGACAAAGACATTATGAAATTAAGGAGTGAAGAGAACTCTTCGACTATGTGGTGAAACAACCAAATAGGCTCCCAATCAAACAAGTCTAACATGTGAATCTGTTAAGCTATGCAAGGAAAGGGACTCTGATCCCCACTCAGTTTAACCTCTTTGTGTCTTCGCATGTAAAATGCATTTTCATTTTGGTGATAGATAGATAGATTTCTGGCACAAAGTATACTGTACAATTACTGTACATTACTGTATATTTGTTTGATAATTTAACATCCAAACAATGACAGGAACTCAAAGCAGTTATCCTGTCCTCAGAAATGGTGTATGAAAGACCAGGTTGGACTTCTCTGATGGTGCAGAACATTGCTACTAATCCAGGGGTGATTGTTAGAGAGTGCCCTACTGGCTCCCAGAGGCAAAACATGCAACAGTGGAAAATACGATCAAACTAATGCTAGATCTTGGTTTTACTGAGGAGTTTTGGTCCCAGGAGTAGATGGCAGTTGACAATTTTGCAATGACTTCTGTCAGCTTAATCAAATTTCACAATTCAATACTTATCTGAGTCCGTGGGAACTCCTTGAGCAATTTAGTAAAGCTCAATATTTGATCACTCCTGACATGACAAAAGTGTATGGGCAGGTTAATTTAATGGACTCCGCAAAGGAAAAAAAACACATTTAACACTCCTAGTAGTTACTGGCAGTATTGTGTATTCCGATTTGGATTGCATGGGCCAGCAGCCACCTTCTAGCATCAGGTGGATAGAGTGCCCTCGCCCAACAACTCCAATAGTGCCGCCTATTTGGACGATATCATCATCTATTCCGACACATGACAGAATCACGTGCAGCATGTTTGGGCAGTGCTCCCGGCACTATGTGAGGCCAGTCTTCATGGTAACCCAAAAAAATGTTATTTCAGATTAATGGAAGCCAAGGAAAGGGAAGCCTTGATAATTAAATGGGCCTTACATCGGCTGAGATAGTACCTCCTTTGCCACAAGTTCACTCTTGTCATAGAACACAGATAGATAGATAGATAGATAGATAGATAGATAGATAGATAGATAGA
>JANRMT010062806.1:6345171-6384328 GCA_026402145.1 Polypterus bichir lapradei | reverse complement strand
CTTCCTATTGAAAAAACAAAAGTTGGATCCAAAATGGCCGACTTCAAAATGGCCACCATGGTCACCACCCATCTTGAAAAGTTTTCCCCCTCACATATACTAATGTGCCACAAACAGGAAGTTAATATCACCAACCATTCCCATTTTATTAAGGTGTATCCATATAAATAGCCCACCCTGTATATTGGGACTTTGTTTGCTGTGTCTGCCTTGCCTCTTCAGGCATTTCCTGCGCTCTTTGGAACCTTGTGCTTGCACAGACATTTTTTGTGAAAATAAACCTTTATTCTTATCAAGATTTGCCTAGCCCTTTTTATTTCTAGTTGCAGTACATAAATGGTGTCCCCCGACTTGTGAGCAACCTTTGAATTGTGTTAGCAGCTGTGTTTTTTGAACTCAGGCAACTTCGTGACACTTATCCTTTGCAGATTCTGTTAAAAGGATTTGCCAGTACCCTTTCATCATATCAAGAGTATTTAAGTCCACTCACTGCATCAGATATGCACCAAATTGGGAGACTTGATTAAGTCAGCAGAAGTCATTGCAGAAGAGTCAACCCGAACTTTTGGGACCAAAATGATGGTAACTAGACCAGGAACTTAAATTTTCCTCAATCACACCAAGGTCTAGCATTTGCTTGATCTGAAGTTCCACATCTGCATATTTTGCTTCTGGGAGGTACGAGCATTCCAGGTCTCTCATTTACTACTGCCAGGACAGAAAAGATGGCTTCTTCAAGCTCTTGTTACTGTTTGGGCATCAAATTGGTTCTGAAATTAAGGGCATTCTTCTGGGAAAAGAAAGAACAAGGGTGTCCGGAATAGGGATCAAGATTCCTGTCCTTTCATTGTTTCAACAGACAGACATGGTAAACTCATTTGGGAGGTCAGCGATTTGGTTGTTTCACCAAGTAATCGACCAGTCCGTTTCTTTCCTTAATTTTGTATGGGCCTTGTCAATGTGCCAATAATTTAGAATGGGAAGTGGGAATGAATACCATGACACAGTCTCTTGGATGGAACTCGTGGAGTGTCGTGTCACAATTGTAACAGCGTGTCAAAGCTGCTTGCGCATGCTCAAAATTTTCCTTCAAAATAGGTAACATTTTAGCAAACCTATCATATAATTCCAAAATATATTCAAGAATATTTATGGAAGGGAGTTCCTAATATTCCCAACCTTCTTTTAGAATGACCAATAATCCCCTGGGCTATTTTTTGTTATAACATCTCAAAAGGTAAGAAACCCAGTAAACTCTTGTAGAACCTCTTGGTAAGAAAATAAAATGTGGGGGAGTAGCTGATCCCAGTTCCTCCCATCCTCCCTGACCACCTTGTGTAGCATCTGTTTGAGTATTTGATTGAACCGCTCTACTAGACTGAGGATGATATTCTGAGGTCTTCAAGTGCTTATTTTTGAGTAATTTGGCAACCTCCTTGAATGTCTTTGAAACAAAGTGCTTTCCATGATCTGTTAAGATTTCTTTAGGGATACTGACACGAACAAAGATTCCTACCACTCCCATGCAATATTTTTGAAATGAGCAACTCTCAAGGGGATAGCCTCTGGATATCATGTAGCATAATCCACCAGCATGAGTATAAATTTATAGTCGTGGACTGAAGGCTCAAGAGGTCCTATAATGTTGACCCCAATACGCTCAAAGAGAATATCATTGAGTGATATTGGGAATCAGAGGAGCATGGTCCTTCCGAGGAATTGGCCACAATTGACATTCTCGACAGGATGCACTAAAGTAGCAGACCTCCTTATTTTGTCCTGGCCAAAAGAATCAGAATTTAATCTGCTCTAGTGTCTTCTTAACTACCAAATGGACTCCTATTAGGTAGTGTGAGCTAGTTCCACTACACGGTATAACAAATCATTGTTTAGAACAAAGTGCGGACTGGGTTGCATGGGCTGAGATTTGTGTTGTCCATCAACCAGAACAACCACATTCTCTGCAAACTTTAGGGATTTAGGGATCATTCCACTGTTTCCTTTTAAAGGAAGCCAGAGTTTGCAGATATTGAACATGTAAATTTGATAGAGGATCAGTGGGGACCTCAATAGGTGTGGCAATGGGCTATAATGACTCAATTTTCATTTTCGTAGAAGTGTCAGAACAAGTCAATGCCATTCTGCCTATGTTATACTGAGTAGCCTCATTTCCTTGTGTGTAAAGATAATTTGAGATGGGCTTTCACTATCTATAAGGCTCAGTGTTTTATCTTGGGTGGTTCGTGCTTCTCCCCTCTTTCTTTGTGATTAATCATACCCCAGTATCACAGGGTATGTTGGACTGCACATGACGGCCACCCTGATCTCAGCCATCCTTTATATATGATATTATAAGAAGTGAACCTATATCAACAAGTTTACCTGTGAATGCAGGATGGATTGGTCATATACGTTTCAAACTGTTGCAGTAACACAAAATGGCAAACAACAATATAAATGTTATGGTCAGAATCTGTCATCGCAGTGACTTTGTGCCTGTTAATAACAATCACCCCAGTGCATGGAAGGGACAAGGGATTGGCTGCAAAACAAAACCTCTCTCTTCGCGCCCAGCTACAATCCATCGACTCACCAAAGCAGGGGCACCTCCCCACATTTTTAATAGCAGGCAACTAAACCAAGGTTGCAATTCAGGAAGAAGTTGCAAGCCACAACATTGATGAACTTCTTCAAATCATTTTCCCTCAGCTTTAACCAAAGCCCAACTGTGTCCTGTAGATTGAAATCCTGGATGCAGGATGGCTGCAACGGGTCAAACTTTAATTTCCTACCAACCATTTCCTGTTAATCCAAATTTTTCCTATACCATAGCAGAACCCTGGTTTTAAGTTGGTTATAATCTGAAGCGACCAGATACTCAAGGTTATAATAAACCCACTGAGCTGGACCCCTCAGGAACCATACCAGTATGTGTGCTTAATCTGCTTGCACCCAGTGATAGCTGTACACTCAAATAAAAACAAATACCTGTATGTCTTAACATCGTCATCAGGATGTAAAGGCAACAATACCTGGGATGATCTCATCAGCCATTTCTGATGGATGAGCCCTATGTGAATGGTTACGCACCTCCACCTTGGCAAATTGAATCTTCTACTCTCCCACCTGGATTTTGAGTGCCTGTAATTATGCTACCATAGCCTATATAGTTGTCGTGACATACTGTGACTTGCTTATCTTGCAAATCTTTGTAATCCTATCTGACTGCATCACTGCATCATCCTATCTGACTATCCAAAATGGTGACAATTCCGGTTAAACACAGACCAGGCAGGAAAAGGTGGGTTCAGTTGGATAGACACTGGAAGTGACGTCAGAGGTAGTGAAGCTGTCAATCATCCAGTTTGAAGAGGTAATAAGAGAAGAGGCATTAGAATACAGCACCACCCTGTAGATTAGTGAGGATGAACACTACCAGAGGCTTTAAGTTGTCCCCAAGGCACACATGTTTGACTCTGTATAATATTGTAGCATCCCAAGATCTGGACCTCAGAGAGACATGTTTTTCAAGTGACCAATAGGAGGGCTACATGCTTGGAGAAGCCAGTCATAAAAGTAGCTCCTCTAAGTGTGGACAGGGGTGAACACAGAGCACTTATAGAGGGCACTTTAGATGTGTCTTCCTGTTACTGTAGTCCATTAGCCTACTTGCACAGCTGCCAGTTAGGTATAAATTGTGGCATATGGGTTGCCTCTGATCTTGGATGAGTGGAGGAGCTGGTTGGCATTTATGCACAGGAACAGAGATAAAGCAGCTGGAAGCACATGAAGACACAGAAGACTTGTGCGGTACAAAAAGTGACTGATGAAGACAGTAGCAGGTCCAGCAGCTGAAGAATCCAAGGGTTACTCCATCCATCCAATCATTATCCAACCCACTATATCCTAACTACAGGGTCACGGAGGTCTGCTGGAGCCAATTCCAGCCAACACAGGGCGCAAGGCAGGAAACAAACCCCGGGCAGGGCGCCAGCCCACTGCAGCCAAAGGTTATTTTCAGGGCTAATTACTACCAGATTTCCACAGAGTGCTAAGTTTGTTTCTGCATCTCACACACCCCTCCAGGGTTTTTACAACATACAGCATTTAAAACACTAATTATTTTCTAGTTTAACACTTAATAGGCTCAATAGTGTATATGTTTAGATGCAGTACAAATGTAAACACAATGATACTATCTAGTTGAGGATACCAGTTTTTTTTATTTTATTTACAGAGAAACGGGCATGTACTATAATGTAAATAATGAAAGCATAAAATGAGTGGATACAACACTTAGTAAAATAAAATAGGGCAAACTGAAAATAATTATTTGGGTGGGCAGGAGGGCATTTTTTGAATGGTGAACCGTGAATACCAGTATTTATGAGTCATAACAAGGAATTTTTAATTAGATTACAAATAGTGAAGGATTAGAGTGCAGCTAAGTAATAAAGGTAAAAGTTGCAAACACAATATAATTTTTAGTTTTACCACAGTAATTTCAGTCCAAATCCATTAACTCAAAAACAAAATTAATGAAAAAAAAAAACTGGAATGCTGGACACAGTGTGGACATGTCAGTATTGGGTGTCTCAGGAACTACCTTCTTAAAATGCAAATATCATTTTCCCTTGGGATACACAGGAGCCCATTTAACACATACAGGCAGTCCCTGCCATCTTGAAAACTAGCCACTGTCAAGAATACCAAGAAAATGAAGCCATAAGCTTGTACAAATTTCCAGCACAAGTGCCTATATAGTGTACATGTTCCTTTGCACATGCTATATTTTCCACATCTGTAAAACTGAGCAGCTGGGTAGTAATAATTGCTGTTTCACACTCTATTTCTGTTTTTAGCATTTTTCCCTTTGGTTCCACCATGCAGTAGTAACATTGATCAGGATAAATTCACGGCTACTTGTATGCTAGTTGAGAAACAAAATACTGCAGGATGGCCCTTTATTAAAACATAGCTTAGGGACTGAGATTTAGTTGGCCTATCAGTCACAACACTTTTCAGTGGCAAGTGACTGCTAGACTTAAAAGTTTAAAAAGTACAGCTTTAGCTAGGAATATATTTTACTAACATGGAGTGGGGCTGAGCAGGTAAGAAAAAGGGGAGCAGGGGGTTCATGGGAGATGGAATATGAATGGAAGTGAGAGGGACATAAATATGTGGTATCCATTTGGTAAAATATTTTATTAGAAAAGAGACTAGTACATTTACCATAGATCTAGACATGGAATGGCAGTTGAAACACAGGATTTCCCTTCAAGTATTTTATTAAGCAAAAATAAAATGTAATTCTTCTGTTTACATTTTGTTAAGTTAAAAACAAATTAGTGTACTTTCATCTACTGATTGTGTTATTCTAAAAATCAAGCAAATCACCTAGTTATACCAACTATCAATTGGAAAGTGGTGAAGTGAAATGTGTCGTTCTCTTAATTTTAGTAGCATAATGGACAAGCAGTTCATAAAAAAATTTGACTTGTATACTTATAAAGCTCAGAATTAGCAGTCAGGCTATTAATGTAATACTTTAAAACATTGTCTTCAATACTTCTACATTTTAAAGATTAAAACTCCATTTAATAAGCAATCAAAAAATGTTTTTCAGAGACACGCCCCTTCCTTCCATCAGACACATAATTGCATATAGATTTATGCAAATTAACATTTCATACTTTCACATATAAGTTACAGATTTCCCTGTACACTGACATATTTATTTTCAACATATCCCAATTCCTCCTGTCGCAAACAAATGATAAAATAAATTAAAAAGAATAGTTTTTGCACACACAACTTATAATGTATATCTATTCTTATTTTTTTATCTTCATATTTGCTATTTCTCCAGGTATAAACTTTCAAATACTCTATGAACATGCCTGTTCCTTTTTGGCATAATGTAACATTCTGTGTTTTCTTTCTCTTTCAGACTCAATTATAAGTGATTCAGTCACCAGTACTGAAACAGAACTCTCAAGTACAGAAGGAAAGACCGTCACACTCCAGTGCAGCTACTCAACAGCTAGCAGCAATCCTGTACTCTACTGGTACCGAAGATATCCAAATCAGGCCCTGCATTACATCTTACTCCGGGGAGCCAAGTCAGCAAGTAGTTATGAAGATAAAGCAGGCTTTACACAAGGTCGGTTTTCATCTACAACGACACATGATTCAACTGAACTCCAAATTTCTGCTCTCTCTTTGAGTGACTCTGCCATTTACTACTGTGCACTAAGGCTCACTGTGTTAAATTCTGCTGAGGCACTGAACAAAAACTCTCTAAACACAGATTACAGAGATGATAATGTGGTACACTCCTGACACTAACTTTGAACTCATAGCAAACAGGAGATACAGTACGGTAGGTTTATTTTGAAGCAGTGGAACATATTTTTCCTCCAGTCATATTTCTAAAATGTTAGCCAGCTGTTTCTGTTTACTGAGCATTTGGTGTAACTGAAAAACCAGCTTACTCCCGGATCTCTCCTATCATAGAAATGACAGAATCTGTAGGTTTTTCTTCTACTTAAACTTAAGCAGAGTATTTATGACCTATTTTAATTTGTAATGTCAGTCAGTCAGTCATTATCCAACCTGCTATATACTAACACAGGGTTACGGGGGTCTGCTGGAGCCAATCCCAGCCAGCACAGGGTGCAATGCAGGAAACAAATCCCCAGGCAGGGCGCCAGCCCACTGCAGGGCACACACGCATGCACACACACACACACACACCAGTCACGTATTATTTAATGCTTAAAGCAGGCATAAATACACTGTCAACAGTTCACCAGATATCTTAGTACAATATTCACCGTGTTCATAAATTAGTTGTTTAAATGAAATATTTAAAAAGAATTAAGAACAAGAAAGATTTTCAATACACAAGGTGGATAAAATACTAAAATAAACAAAATAAAATAAAATAATATATATGGGGAGGTACAGTAAAACAGTAGTAAGTGCTGTTGCATCATATATTTAGCAGACTAGTTAGGATCTCTGTTCAGTCACTGTCTATGATGTGTCTGATTGTTTTTTCCTGTATATGTGTATTTTTTTATTTGGCTACCTGGGATTTTATTTCCATATTTCATATATTTATAACTTAGCTTGATTGACATCTCTTATGTTGTGCCAGTATCAGTGAATGTGTAGTGTGTAAGTACTCTGTGCTCTGCAATAGGCTGTTTGTATGGCAATAGATATGGACCATATGAATATTATTTTAATAAATGTTCAGACTCATAATAATGAACTATGAATTAAACAATACATAACATTGGAGCTTGGACTTCAGGTATTTAATACAAAATCCAAATCTAAACTGTGAATTTTACCTCTCAGATGCAATGTATTAAAACTAATACTGATTACACATCCAGAACTCAGGACACTTGGAATTTCACCTTTTTCCAAACAAAGCCTATCTGAACTATTTTTAAACATACCATATTGATCTGGAGAGTGTTGGGTTTTAAATCTCATCTCAGGCAAGCTCTTAGGCAGAAATATTTGCATCTCTTAAATGGCTGCTATATACATGGGGGAAATAAGTATTTGACACTTCAGTGTTTTCTGATTAAACAAATTACCAATGCAGACTTGCACAAAGAATGTGTACTACAGTATACAATACTAAAAGGGACAAAAATCAAAGGAGTAAACGTGATCAATTTGCTTCTTCTCGTCTTTGGGCTGGGTTAGGCCAGAGCACTTCGTCAACATCACAAGCAATATTGTCCCTCCTGAGGCAACGGGGGAAGAAGCCTCTTGTGTGCCGTATCCAGCCCTGACATGATTCCTCACCTATATCACCACAAGCTAAATCCATGGCTTGCAGAAGACTTACTCTGGTGTAGGGTTGTCTATTATACACTTTCCATCTCCAAGAGGAGAAAAACTTCTCAATCGGATTCAGGAAAGGCGAGTATAGAGGGAGGTACAAGTTCATAAACTGCTCATTGATGTTAAACCATTCCCTTACCGGAGCAGCTCGGTGGAAACTGACATTGTCCCACACTATCACATAGGTGGGAATGGGATTCTCATTTTGCTCTTGACCCTGATGGTATTGAACCTGCAGCTCAAATAAAATCTCTCTTAGATTGGCAATAAATCTTAGAAGGTGCTGGGTGTTATATGGCCCGAGTGTAACATGGTGATGTAGAACGCCATGGTTGCTAATAGCAGCACAGATGGTGACATTGCCACCTCGTTGACCAGGGACTTCAACAATGGCCCGCTGTCCAATGATGTTTCGGCCTCTCCGTCTCCTCTTTGTTAGATTGAAGCCTGCTTCATCTACAAAGATGAAGTCATGGGGTCTGTCCAAGGATTCCAAGTCAAATATGGTCTGTGTAGAAATACAATATACTGCATTTAGAATTTTGTAAGTCATACAGAGACAGTGCTATACTGTAGAGTACAATTAAGCCTACTGTATGCACTTCTGATTCACATACATTGTATGTACTGAAGAGTAATGTCATTCACATAGTATGTGTTAGTACTGTAGAAACTCTGGATTACAGTAAATGTTTCTGAATGTACACTTAACTTGCACATACTGAGCTCGCAGTTCTTTCACCCTTGGTGAGTTGCGCTCAAAGGGTACTTTGTATACTTGTTTCATTCGCATCCTGTTACGATGGAGGACACGGTCAATTGTGGAAATGCTCACACTGTTGATTCCCTGGAAGTGTGTGTTGTCTTGTATCACTCGTTCCTGTATTTCTCGGAGTCGTATTACATTATCTTGAAGGACCATGCCCACCATAACGGCCTCTTGCTCTTGATTGAATAAAGCCGTCCTTCCACCTGCATGTGGCAGCCTCGCAATTCTACAAAAAGTAGATGTGCAGTTACAACAAATATTCATGCAGTACTATACATACAGTGATGAACTTTACAAATGTCTTTTGAAACAGTTGCATATAGTGTCATACAGTAAATTTGCAATTACAAAAATAGAGTAGTATACTGTACCTGTTCTCTTCTCTGAACGTCCTTACTATGGTGGACACAGAAAATCGGCTCAAATTGGGTTGCACTCTTAGTCCTGCTTCCCTCATTGTCAGTCCATGGACAAGAACATGGTCTATGACTGCTGCTCGAATTTCATCAGATATTTCCACTCTTTGTCTTCATCCTCCTCTTCCTTGCCGCCCTCCTCTTCTTCCTCTTCCTCGCCCTCTTCGTCCTCCTCGTCGTCGTCGCCCACCTCGCATCATACGCACTTGTCCTCTCACATTGTTTCTTCTATCCATGCTCAGACTTTCTCCTTTCTACCTTCAACAACCTGTTTGCTCTCTGAACTGGCTTATATTGGTTGTGTCACATCATTTGAAACAGGTGACATCAATTTTGAGTGGTTGTGTTCAATCAATGAAATGTTTTCTCTAATTGTATTTGAGCGTTGCTATTTGTGTTTACCAGTATGGATGACGTGTGCATTAGAGTGTAGAATGTGTTTTGAGAATGAGAATGTGTTTAGAGTTTTGCTGAAAAGTCTAAGTAAGATCTGCATATTGTGTTTTACCATGTGAAATGGTTTAAGGTATTGACAACAGACTGCACAATTAGCTAAATGAGGTCTGGCAACTGAGAACTTTCTTCAGCCAATGGGTTTTAGTGTTTTAGCAATTGAGAAAAACTGTATATAGTATTCAGGAAGAGCAATATTAAACATCAGTTCCTCAACTTTATCTATTGTTTAATCAAACCAATAGGTGGCACTATTAGCCAGAATAAATGTACAGCATTCGTTTAAAAAATAAACCTTTACATTTAACACTACAAAAGTCAACATAATTTAACATCTTGGAGCGAAATATAGTACAGCGCATCTCACCTTAAAAGTCAGCAGTGCACAAATTTAACAATATTTTCATTCGTAAACAGCAAACATAGCCATAATAGCACGTTTGTATATTTGCACTGAACATTAATATAAGTTACAAAACCCAGCCATAGGGGATGCACAAGCCAGTGTGTTTCTTTGTGCCGGTCCCAATCCCAGATAAATGGGGAGGGTTACATCAGGAAGGGCATCCGGAGTAAACTTTTGCCAAATCAATATGCGGGGAACAATATAAATTTCCATACCGAATCGGTCGAGCCACGGGTTAACAATGACCACCACCAGTACTGTTAGCCAACAAGGTGCTTTTAGAAATTGGACTACTGTTGGCCGAAGAAGAGGGGGGAGTCATGTCCAGAGGCAGGAGAAGAGGAGGAAGGTAAAGAGAATGGAACTGAGGGTAGGAACTTTGAATGTTGGCAGTATGACTGGTAAGGTGAGAGAGTTAGCAGATATGATGGAGAGAAGGAAGGTTGATATATTGTGCGTGCAAGAGACTATATGGAAGGGGAGTAAGGCCAGGTGGATCGGAGGTTGATTCAAATTGTTCCACCGTGGTGTGGATGGGAGGAGAAATGGGGTAGGGGTTATTCTGAAGGAACAGTATGTCAAGAATGTTTTGGAGGTGAAAAGAGTGTCAGACAGAGTAATGATTATAAAGCTGGAAATTGGACGTGTGATGATGAATGTTGTTAGTGCATATGCCCCGCAGGTTGGGTGTGCGATGTAATGTGAAAGAAGATTTTTGGAGTGAGTTGGATGAAGTGATGAACAGTGTACCCAAAGGACATAAAGTGGTGATTGGAGTGGATTTCAATGGACATGTTGGTGAAGGGAACAGAGGAAACGAGGAGGTGATGGGTAGGTATGATGTCAAGGAGAGGAATGAAGAAGGTCAGATGACAGTGGGTTTTGACAAAAGGATGGACATGGCTGTGGTGAATACGTATTTTAAGAAGAGGGAGGAACACAGGATGATGTACAAGAGTGCAGGAAGATGCACACAGGTGGATTGCAACCTATGCAGAAGAGTCAATCTGAAGGAGAGTGAAGACTGCAAAGTGGTGGCAGGGGAAAATGTAGTTAAGCAGCATAGGATGGTAGTCTGTAGGATGACGTTGGAGATCAAGATGAGGAAGAGAGTGAGGGCAGAGTCAAGGATCAAATGATGGACATTGAAAAAGGAAGAATGCAAGGTTGAGTTTAGGGAGGAGGTGAGACAGGCACTGGGTGGCAGTGAAGAGTTACCAGACAGTTGGGCAACTAAAGCAGATGTAGTAAGGGGTACAGCAAGAAGGGTACTTGGTGTGATATCTGGACAGAGAAAGGAGGAAAAGGAAACCTGGTGGTGGAATGGGGAAGTACAGGAGAGTATACAGAGGAAGAGGATGGTGAAGAAGAAGTGGGATAGTCAGAGTAAAAGGAGATAAAGCACAAGGTGAAGAGAGAGGTGGCAAAGGCTAAAGAAAAGGCGTATGAGGGGTTGGACACTAAAGAGGGAGAAAAGTATCTGTACCGATTGGCTAGACAGAGGGACCGAGCTGGGAAAGATGTGCAGCAGGTTAGGGTGATAAAGGATTAAGATGGAAACGTACTCACAAGCGAGGAGAGTGTGTTGAGCAGATGGAAAGAGTGCTTTGAGAGGTTGATGAATGAAGAGAATGAGAGAGAGAGAAGGTTGGATAATGTGGAGATAGTGATCAAGGAAGTGCAACGGATTAGCAAGGAGGAAGTAAGGACAGCTATGAAGAGGATGAAAAATGGAAAGGCCATTGGTCCAGATGAGATACCCGTGGAAGCATGGAGGTGTTTACGAGAGATGGCAGTGGAGTTTAACCAGATTGTTTAATGGAATCTTGGAAATTGAGAGGATGCCTGAGGAGTGGATAAGAAGTGTACTGGTGCCGTTAAGGGGGGTGTGCAGAACTGTAGTAACTACATGGGGATAAAATTGATGAGTCACAGCATGAAGGAAGTTATTGGAAAGAGTAGTGGAAGCTAGATTAAGAAGTAAGGTGATGATTAGTGAGCAGCAGTATGGTTTCATGCCAAGAAAGTGCACCACAGATGCGATGTTTGCTCTGAGGATGTTGATGGAGAGGTATAGAGAAAGGCAGAAGGAGTTGTTTTGCGTTTTTGTGGATCTGGAGAAAGCATATTACAGGATGCCTCGAGAGGAGCTGTGGTATTGTATGAGGAAGTCGGGAGTGACAGAGAATTATGAAAGAGTTGTACAGGATATGTACAAGGGAAGTGTGACAGTGGTGAGGTCTGCAATAGGAGTGATGGATGTATTCAAGGTGGAGGTGGGATTACATCAGGGATCGGCTCTTAGCCCTTTCTTATTTGCAATGGTGATGGACAGGTTGACAGATGAGATTAGACAGGAGTCCCTGTGGACTATGATGTTTGCTGATGACATTGTGATCTGTAGCGATAGTAGAGAGCAGAATGAGGAGACCCTGGATGGAGAAGTGGAGATACGCTCTGGAGAGGAGAGGAATGAAGGTCAATAGTAACAAGACAGAATATATGTGTGTAAATGAGAGGGAGGTCAGTGGAATGGTGAGGATGCAGGGAGTAGAGTTGGCGAAGGTGGATGAGTTTAAATACTTGGGATCAACAATACAGAGTAAAGAGGACTGTGTAAGAGAGGTGAAAAATTGAGTGCAGGCAGGGTGGAATGGGTGGAGAAGAGCGTCAGGAGTAATTTGTGACAGATGGGAATCAGCAAGAGTGAACGGGAAGGTCTACAGGATGGTAGTGAGAGCAGCTATGTTATATGGATTGGAGACGATGGCACTGACCAGAAAGCAGGAGACAGCGCTGGAGGTTGGAAGAGTTAAAGATTCTTAGATTTGCACTGGGTGTGATGAGGGTGAATAATATTAGAAATGAGTACATTAGAGGGTCAGCTCAAGTTGGACGGTTGGGAGACAAAGTCAGAGAGGCGAGATTACGGTGGTTTGGATATGTGCAGAGGAGAGATGCTGAGTATATTGGGAAAAGGATATTAAGGATAGAGCTGCCAGGGAAGAGGAAAAAAGGAAGGCCTAGGAGGAGATTTATGGATGTGGTGAGGGAGGACATGCAGGTGATGGGTGTAACAGAATAAGATGCAGAGGACAGAAAGATATGGAAAAAGATGCGGCAACCCCTAACAGGAGCAGCCGAAAGAAGAAGAAGAAGATTAATATAAGTTGCAATATTAGCTAAGATATTACGCTACATTGAACACTGCAAAAAAGAAAACAACTTACTTTGTCAGTAACGCACAATACACAGTTACAAAAGGTAGCAGCAAACTATAACATAAACAAGCAGGCAGAGTCTGTGATCATGCGCAATAGTCTTGTAGCAGTGCTACCATTGGTTAGAACTGCATCTCCCAGCAGTCCTTTCAGGGGCTGTTGGGGTCAAAGGTGGCCAGAGGGGTTTAAAAGGAGGGCAGGGGTCGAAGAGGGGGAGGAAGAGTTTGTTTTGTTTGTTTGGTGCTTGTATTTATCTGTTGAACTGCCTGCCGTTTTTCTGCCATACATCTTCGTGTCCTGGATTGTATTGTTTGTTGAGGTCTGGAATCATTTGTCTACCTGTCTACTGTTTACTGAGGACGGTGTCTGGATTCATTGGCTTTCCCGGAAGAAGGAGCGCTCCTGAACCATTCATCTGTCATCATACTTCAGTAGGACTGTGTTTTTACATTTCCCTCTCTTCATGCAAATCGCTGGACTTAACTTCACCGCTGCTCATTTCATCCATGGACTTTACTGCGTGGTTGTCGTGTTTATATGTTAAATGTAATATCGCCGAAGGGATCAGGGGTGGTATTATTGTTTTCATTTAGTTAATTTAATTTCATTATACTTTTTTATCGTTGAAATTCCCAGCGTGTTTTCTTTGTTGTCTCTAGTGTGTGTGTGTGTCGTGCCAAGGCTGGGGTTGTCCCTGGTAATCCTCAAGTAAAATAAATAAATCACCGTCACGCACGACGATGTGAATCTTAGCGGCTTCTGACCGCTACAGATTTTGGCGAGCCGGGTAGGAGCCAGGGTTATTTACGTCCCCTTCTAGTGCGACTTCACTAACACCCTTTCAGAAGCATGTTTGTTGTAAGCGCAGTGCAGGGCGAGGAACTTAAACTAAGTGAGCCGCTGGTTGATGTGCGTCCGCTGCCTAGGCCGCGTCATGTTACGGTCAGAGCCCCTCTCGAGGAGGAGTTGAGCCTGCTGGATATAGGGTTGCCACCCATCCTTTAAAATATGGAATCGTCCCGTATTTGTGGTCTTGGCCCCCAAGGGATGTGACCCCTGCTGCAGTATGCGTCCCTTATTTTTTTGTATTAAAAGTGGTAACCCTAGCTAGATACCCTGTGTGTCTCCAGTCCGGAGCAGCCCGAGATCGGCGAGGGACAGCTTCTGCAAGACCTGACGCTGCGCCTAGAACAGCTAGAGACGCGGGTTGATGACATCGCCCGCAGTTTTCTGAATCGTGATGAAACTGCCCATGACCCTATCGATGCCACGGCCGCCCGAGTTTCCGGAGAGGCGGTTGTGAGGGTGCAGCGTCTGGAACAGTCCTTCGCGAAGTGTGTGCAGCGCCTGGAAGCCAATATGAGAGAGGAGATCAGGAGGCAGGTGCAAGAGAGCTGGCGTGCCGTCACGCAGCCACTGGGGCAGTCGACTCCTGTAACGGGAGTGAGCAACGACTGGGGACAGTCGTCCTTGTCCGTTGCGGTGCCGCGAATGGAGTTTCCAAAGCTGGCCCCTCAGTGTGCACCCATGGGCATTATTGACTTTGTAGAGGAAGTCGACATGTTCGTGGAGCTGCATCCTCTTGAGTGGAGCCGAACTGCGGGGATTCCTGAACATGGCACTCAGCGGGCCGGCACGCTCTTGGTGGTTTGCTGAGCGGCACAAGTACAACACCTGGGCGGAGTTTCGCGCTGCTTTCCTGAATGCGTTCCTCTCTGACGAATATCAGGCGCTATTGGAAGAAAAGCTTTGTACAAAAACCATCGCAGAGCCTCCGGGACTTTTTCTTTGAATTCCGTGCGTTGTGTCTGAAGTGGTGATCTGACATGCGTGAGGAAGAGATGCATGCGACGTGTCCTTGATGCATGTGACCCTCGGGTGGCCGCTACTCTGAGGGGGGTCGTGAAATCGGTCGATGAGTTGGTGAAAGTGGGGTCCCGAGTGGAGAAGAATTGGGCGGCTATCGGGCTTAGTGGGTCTCGAAAGGGTCCCACGTCTCGAGATGTCCCCTGTCCCAAACCACGAGGGAAAGCCCCAGTGAATCCCCGGGCCGATCTCACCCTGGTGCAAGCCACCTTGCCCCTCTTAGTGGTGCCCATACAAGTGCGGGGTGTCACTGGTGAGGCGGTCGTAGATACAAGGAGCACTTATACCCTTATGAAATGCAGGTTGTGGGAAAAGCTTAAAGTGCCTCATAAGCAGTTAATGGAAAGTGCAAAAGTAAAATTCTTTCTTGCGGATGGAAGGGCGCACGGGGCAAAGGGCAGGGTTCCTATGAGGTTCTGCTTACATGAGACACACTGGGAAACAGAAGTTTACATCCTGGAAGATGACCACCTGTCAATGCCCTTGTTACTGGGAATGGACTCTCTTGTGTCGGTAGGTCTTACGTCCATCTGTCGCGGCTAGAGTATGAGTTGCCGGGGGGTGGAGTCCATCGGTTTGGGACGAAGGCTCAAGGTAATCTGGTTTGGCCTAACTTGTGTTATTACCTCGCGCTGCTGGTGGACGAGCCCAGCCCAGTAGAGAAGGCTATTCTTGAACAGCCGGAGCTCGTTCAGCCGCTGCTTAGGAGGTGGCACTCTGTGGACGGACAAATTGGGTTGGACTGAGGTGGTGTGTCACCACATTCACACAGTCGACCCTGTCCCTGTTCGGCACAGAGCTTACAGAGTGTCGCCTCTGAAAAGAGGAATAATCAAGGAGTGGGTCGACCAGATGTTGGCGGATGGGGTCATTGAGCCTTCCACCTCGCCATGGGCTATCCCTGCGGTGCTCGTTCAGAAGGCCGACGGGACCTACTGATTCTGTGTGGACTGTCAGGAGCTGAACAAGAAGACCTTGGATGATGCTTACCCCATGCCCCTAATACATGACATCTTGGAGTCTTTGCATGGGGCAGCGGTTTTCAGCTCCCTAGATCTGAAGTCCGAGTATTGGCAGGTGAGGATGGGGAAGAGTAGTATGGAGAAGACCGCCGTCATCACCCCGGAGGGGTTGTTCCAGTTTCGGGTGATGCCCTTTGGACTTAAAAACGCTGGGGTGTCATTCCAACGGCTAATGGAGCAGGTCCTCCGGGGACGCATTGGAAAGACCTGTTTTGTGTACATTGATGACATCATCGTATTCTCCCCATCTGTCTCACGACATCTGAAGGACCTAGACCACATCTTCCAGCGACTGCAGATGGCTCATCTGACACTCAACACCAAGAAGTGTAGATTTCTACAAGACCATCTGAACTTCCTCGGCCATGTGGTGTCGGCAGACGGGGTCCGTGTAGACCCAAAGAAAATTAAGTCCATCTTGGACTACCCAGCGCCCCAGGAGGTAAAAAGTCTCCAGCGCTTCCTGGGGATGGCTGGGTGGTTCCACAAATTTGTGCATGGGTTTGCCAACATCGCTGCCCCTTTGTTCCAGCTGCTGAGGAAGGGATTCCCCTGGGAGTGGTCACCAACATGCCAGGACTCCTTTGAAAGACTCAAACAGGCATTGATATCTCCTCCAGTCCTGGCACAGCCTGATCCCAAGTTAACCTTTCAGGTCCACAGACGCAAGTGACCTCGGGCTTGGCGCCGTTCTTGCTCAAACTAATCAAGGAGAGGAGAGAGTGGTGGCCTATGCTTCACGGTCACTGAAGGGCGCCGAGTATAATTATTCCACCACCAAGAAGGAATGCCTCGATGTCGTGTGGGCTGTGGAAAAGTGGCGTCACTTCCTGGAGGGGACATCCTTTGAAGTCTACACCGACCATAGGGCTCTGACCTGTGCATTCAATTGCCCGAAGACCACGTCTAGGCTAACAAGGTGGGTGTTGCGCCTCCAACAGTTCATGTTCAGGGTGTGCTATCAGAAGGGTTGTGCTAATGTGGTGCCTGATGCCTTATCCCGGGTGCACGAGCCCGCACCGATGGTATGTGCGGTAACGGTCTCTAACCCTTGGCCTGATCTTCCCCTGAACATGCAGGAAATCGTTCAATCTCAAGCAGCCAGTCCTGTATGTCAGGAGTTGAGAGAGGGCTCAGGGGGGAGGCCTGACTGCATACATTATAGGGAACTTCAAGGGGCACTCTATCGCTGTGTTCCAACAAAAGATCGGGGCTACCATTATCAGTTGGTAGTGCCAGAGACATATGTGCCCAAGTTCCTACAGTATAACCATGATGGCCCGATCGGTGGTCACCTTGGACGTACGAAGACACTGTTTAAAATCTTGGAGGTGGCATGGTGGCCGATGATACGCAAAGACGTCTGGTCCCATGTCCAGACTTGTACCACCTGTCAGCAATACAAAACCCCACCTGCTCTCCCCTCAGGACAGCTCCAGCCAGTAACCATCACTACCCCGGGGGAGAGCCTAGGCGTGGACCTAATGGGACCATTACCCGCTAGTAAGGACCGGAAGACCTACCTCATGGTGGTTGTGGACTATTTTACCCGATGGGTGGAGCTATTCCCTATGGCTAATGCCACAGCCAAGAAGATATGTTCCATCCTGAAGGATGAGATCTTTACCTGATGGGGGGTGCCGAAGAACATCATCTCAGACCGGGGCCCGCAGTTTACCAGCTCAGAGGCCGAAGAATTTTGGAAGCAGTGGGGGGTGGTTCACCTGAAGACAACAGCGTACCATCCCCAATCTAATCGCACTGAGCGGGTGAACCGGACCCTGAAGACAATGATTGCATCCTTCGTCGGTGACCATCATCAGGATTGGACAAAGTGGCTGCCTGAGCTGCGGTTCGCATTGAACACGGCGGTGCACGAGGTTATGGGTGAGACCCCTGCATTGTTAGCTTTAGGCAGACAGTTAAATGGTCCACTAGAGAGGATAATTAATCATAAACCACCCAGTCCAGACACCTCAATACATGATCATTTGCAAACTCTACAACTAATCACACAACGGGTAAAGGAGAGGATGGTGAGGTCCCAGTCCAGACAATCTCAATTGTACAACCGGAGACATAAGCCTGTGCAATTCTCAGTTGGGGAGAGAGTCTGGATCAGGACTCATCCCCTCTCCAAAGCCTCCGATAAATTCACAGCTAAATTGGCTCCGAAGTGGTTTGGCCCGGCAACTGTTGTCCAAAAGAAAGGAACAGTAACTTATGCAGTGGAGTGGGGATTGCCGGGGACTAAAAGTAGACACTGTTAACATCGCTAACCTCAAGCCCTGGTTTGGCCGTACACCACGGCCCGGGGGGAATTGTAGCAGTGCTACCACTAGTTGGAACTGCATCTCCCAGCAGTCCTTTCAGTGGCTGTTGGGGTCAAAGGTGGCCAGAGGGGTTTAAAAGGAGGGCAGGGGTCGAAGAGGGGGAGGAAGAGTTTGTTTTGTTTGTTCGGTGCTTGTATTTATCTGTTGAACTGCCTGCCGTTTTTCTGCCATACATCTTCATGTCCTGGATTGTATTGTTTGTTGGGGTCTGGAATCATTTGTCTACCTGCCTACTGTTTACTGAGGACGGTGTCTGGATTCATTGGCTTTCCCGGAAGAAGGAGCGCTCCTGAACCATTCATCTGTCGTCATACTTCAGCAATTACCGGTAGGACTGTGTTTTTTCCATTTCCCTCTCTTCATGCAAATCGCTGGACTTAACTTCAGCGCTGCTCATTTCATCCATGGACTTTACTGCGTGGTTGTCGTGTTTTATATGTTAAATGTAATATCGCCGAAGGGATCAGGAGTGGTATTGTTTTCATTTAGTTTAATTTCATTATACTTTTTTATCGTTGAAATTCCCAGCGTGTTTTTCTTTGTTGTCTCTGTAGTGTGTGTGTGTGTGTGTGTGTGTGTCGTGCTAAGGCTGGGGTTGTCCCTGGTAATCCTCAAGTAAAATAAATAAATCACCGTCATGCACGACGGTGTGAATCTTAGTGGCTTCTGACCGCTACAGTCTTGTGGGCAAGTCTTGCCCAGGTTAAGCATAAAGCAGGGAATTTTGTACACTTATTATTGCTGAACAGCTAGATAAAGGCTGCAGGACTGGCATTAGAAGGCACAATGAAAATGTGAGAAAAAATCAACACATCCTGTCTAGAATAATAGACTGTGTGAAATAACTTAAGTAACTTGTCAGAATTTCAAAGATGTGAGATTTGTGTTATATTAACTTTATATTATAAACAATTTATGATGTGATATGAAGTAAATATATTTAAGTTCTGCTGTAACTCAAAAAATAGGATTTTTTTTAATGGTTCATCAGCCACCTATTAAGCCTAAATTTCAAACTCTGTATCTGTTGATGTCCTGCAGCCTATCAAACATTAGAGATTTACATATTTTTCTACATATTATGAAGTTTTTCAAAGTACATAAAACCTTTCTCAGATACACCATGATTCAGGAAAGGCTGAATGCAATTTCCATGCTCAGTGACGTACGGTGAGGTTCATGGTAGGCAAGGCACTGACTCCTTCAGAGTGAGATTTACAAATATATGAATCCAAAAGAGTAGCTTATTTACTATTCAATTGGCAGCATGCACATTGCCCACAGGTTATGTTTCATGTTATCAGCATTCTTTACACACCCACAGGTAAGGTACATCTTTGGCTAAGAAAGAACATTACATTTATAGTGGTGAGAGAGAGCGGAGAGAGCACGTTTGCTCTGCACCCTCCATGTGTTTTAAATTTTCCATTGCAATTCCACAATTCATACTCATTCAATACAAATGAAAGTATAGATGGTGTAAAAAAAAAAAAAACGTATTTCAATTTTGACCTTAACTGAAATATTTAGTTGTTGTTTTTAAAAGCTTTTAATTCTTATGCTTTAATCAATTTTAATACGGACGGTTCAACAAAAGGATAACAAGAAAAACAAAAGAATATTTTATTTAAGGTTAAAATTTAGTTTTTAAAATATTGGATTGTTTTTTTTTTTTTTTTTAAAAACCCTTTCTAGTCTTACCTTTTATTCGTAAATGAAGTCCATGCACCTGTCCTTCTCCACAAGAATCTCTGTCACTTTATTGTTAAAGTGCTCCTTATATTCCATTCATCCATCCATTATCCAACCTGCTATATCTTAACTACAGGGTCACGGGGGTCCACTGAAGTCAATCCCAGCCAACACAGGGCGCAAGGCAGGAAACAAACCCCGGGCAGGACGCCAGCCCGCCGTAGTCCTTATTTTCCTTTAGTTTTAAAAGTCTTAATTTTCCATTTTGGCAGTCAGTCAGAACAAAAAATTGACTTTCTCATATCGCCAACTTATTGGCACCTAGAGCCTCTGCGTAGAAGAACAGCAGCAACAAGCACCTGTTGGGCTCACATCCGCCCCCTACAGTGGGCACGGTACTGTTTGCCTCACCTTGTGCCTTTAAGGGTGGTTTTATGTCCGATCAGCAAGACTAAATATGTCACACACATTCACTAAGGATACTAGCCAGACTTTGGAAAGTCAGGGTATATAATAAATGTGTCTGCAAACATTATATTGGTGACATACAGAGAGACAGCAACAGGCATGTGCCAATTGCATGCATCAAACCAATGTGTGAGGGATAGTGCAGTCCGAGGTGAGGCTTGGCTCATCGCTGCCGCATCTCTTGTTTCTCCCATGTATTTCAACAGGAAATAAGTAAAATCAGTGATTTTGACTATAAACATAATCAAAATAATTGGAATCATACAGAAAACAAATTTATAGCACAGACCAGTGGACAAATTTACTTTATGTTGTCATTATTAGTTTTTTTTTTTACTTTTCATAATCTCACTTCTGCAGTGGGCTGGCACCCTGCCCAGGGTTTGTTTCCTGCCTTATGCCCTGTGTTGGCTGGGATATGGCTCCAGCAGACCCCCGTGATCCTGTAGTTAGGATATAGCGAGTTGGATAATGGATGGATGAATGGATAATCTCACCTGCCTCCCCTGACCACATGTCCCTGCCCATGCTGTCAATGGAAAAGAGACTGGTGGCTAAAATGACTCAATTTAAACAAAGTAATTGAAGAGTTTTCAGGTCTGAAAAAAGGATGGCAACATTTATGTTCAAATAATGCTACCGAGCAGTGTGTAGGGAAGATTACAGCTTGAGTGTGTTTTTTATTACAAGATTTTATTTATTCAACCCACTTTTACTAAACCGATTTCCTTCAGAATTTGCATGCATGCGGATCTCCGGTGACAATGCAATATTTCATCAATTTTGACCCGGGATCTGTACATTAATTACATCAAATGTAAATTTCTCATTTCCTTATTATACGTTTAGCAAAGTAGTTAGTGTTTTTGACATTTAATCAAATGGTTGAAGGGTCAAGACCCATGTACACAAAGTAATTTTTTTCAACTTTTACCAATTTTTTATCATTTATATACAAATTTGGCAAAAATACTATTTTTAGTGATTTTGCAATATTGGCTCAGTGGATAAAGTTTTGAGCCTTTCTAAAAGGTTGAAGGTTCAATTCTTCAATAGGCAAATGCACATTTCCTATATTTTACACATGTAAGGTTTCACAGTGGTTAGGATTTTCTGAAATGAAAAATGAATGAATGTTAAATTTCAGTTTAAGGTTCAATTCCACTTTTTTCTTTTCTTATGAGCTATGAAGTGCTGCTTCAATTTGCCCCACACTCACCAAAGAAAATGGTGCCCCTGACCAAATTTTAATCACTAGCCGCCAGTGCATGACATTAAATAAGATGTTATTGGTAAGGAGTGTTTTCTAATTAAACAACGGAGTTGGAACAAAAAAACTGCAGCTACTGAGGCCCTCAGAGATAGGCTTGCTTATCTCTCCAGCAGACCTTTGCAGTATATAATCCTAGGCAGTCTTAAAGTGTGTCATTTTTTTCCCCTTGTACATTACATTACATTACATCTTTGTGCTACTTAGGGTTAGAGTCTTTTTAGATTTAGAACTGTTAATTTATAAGTGAAGATTTTAATATTGCTGCGGTGGGCTGGCACCCTGTCCAGGGTTTGTTTCCTGCTTTGCGCCCTGTGTTGGCTGGGATTGGCTCCAGCAGACCCCCATGACCCGGTTAGTTAGGATATAGTGGGTTGAAGGATGGATGGATGGATGGATGGATTTTAATACAGTATTATGGAACACCCCTTTTTAGTAAATTTCATTTTTTCAGTAGACTATATCACTATATCTTTAAGGTTTTACCACTTTGTAACTAACATCAGATTAAACTATAGTTTAACTTAGAAAGCAGCAACTATTGATATGCTGAAAAATCAAGTCACTTTCATAAAAAAGGTGGCAACGAATGACAGAATTTAATTGTTCAGCTTTAATGGATAGTTTAGGTTACTTTGTTTTTACTATTTTGTAATGAACATGTCAGATTAATTTAAATGAGTATTCAGCAACATTAGACAAGCTTAAAAAATCCACAGAATCTCTCCAAAGCTTTGTTTCTCTTCAAATAGTAAATTCTTAGAAGAACTCTTAATCCATAACACTCCATGCTTCATCTTTAGAATGGTATGGAGCAGCATAAGAGGATGCTTTTTTGCCTCAGTTACTAATTATGACTACACAGATCCTCTTTGGTGGACCTGAAACCAGCTCGCTTAACCCTAGTGTCTCCGAGCAAGGTTTACTCTCAATAGGATTCACCGAGTACCTCCATGGTTGGGTGATTTGATTCTAAATTGCTTAGTGAAATGAAAAAAGGAAACAGGAGAATAAAGAGCACAAGTGCAACAAAAAAGAATATGCAAAATTACAGAACCCATATCAATCAAATAGCACACTTAATAAGTCAACACCTAGTGGGTGGGTGCAAAGCTAAAATTGCAAGTTATGGCACTATCCAGGCCATATAACATCCATGCTAATTATTCAGCCAAAAAATTAAAAAGTACTAAAATTATTTCTTTGGTGACCAGTACAAAGATCAACAACCAAATATACAGTAATTGTACAGTATACTTTATGCCAGCAAAGCAGCGGGTCCAGATGGATTATCGCCACGACTGCTGATTGCCTGTGTGTTGGAGCTGGGGAGTCCTCTACAGCACATCTTCTTCAACCTGAGCCTGGAACAGGGGAGAGTCCTGAGGCTTTGGAAAACATCTTGCATCACCCCAGTCCCAAAGGTATCACGTCCTAGTGAGCTGAACGACTTTCGACCTGTCGCTCTGAAGTCACATGTGATGAAGACCATGGAGAGGCTGCTGCTTCACCACCTGAGGCCACAGGTCTGCCACCCCCTCGACCCTTTGCAGTTCGCATACCAGGAGAAGGTGGGAGCGGAGGATGCCATCATCTACAGTACAGGCCAGAAGTTTGGACACACCTCCTCATTCAATGTGTTTTCTTTATTTTCATGACTGAAGGCATCAAAACTATGAATGAACACATGTGGAGTTATGTACTTAACAAAAAAAGTGAAATAATTGAAAGCATGTTTTATATTCTAGTTTCTTCAAAATAGCCACCCTTTGCTCTGATTACTGCTTTGCACACTCTTGGCATTCTCTCGATGAGCTTCAACAGGTAGTCACCTGAAATGATTTTCACTTCACAGGTGTGCCTTATCAGGGTTATTTAGTGGAATTTCTTGCTTTATCAATGGGGTTGGGACCAGCAGTTGTGTTGTGCAGAAGTCAGGTTAGTTGGACGATCATTTATTTTTCAACAGGAAAATGACCCCAAACACACCTCCAGGCTGTGTAAGGGCTATTTGACCAAGAAGGAGAGTGATGGAGTGCTGTAAATGGTCATGAAAATAAAGAAAACACATTGAATGAGGGGGTGTGTCCAAACTTTTGGCCTGTACTGTATATGCTACACCGATCCCTCTCCCACTTGGACAGAGGCAGTGGTGCTGTAAGAATTATGTTTCTGGACTTCTCTAGTGCCTTCAGCACCATCCAACCTCTGCTCCTTAGGGACAAGCTGACAGAGATGGGGGTAGATTCATATCTGGTAGCATAGATCGTGGACTATCTTAAAGACAGACCTCAGTATGTGCATCTCGGGAACTGCAGGTCTGACATTGTGGTCAGCAACACAGGAGCGCCGCAGGGGACTGTACTTTATCCGGTCCTGTTCAGCCAATATACATTGGACTTCCAATACAACTCGGAGTCCTGCCACGTGCAAAAGTTTGCAGACACTGCTATCGTGGGCTGCATCAGGAGTGGGCAGGAGGAGGAGTATAGGAAACTAATCAAGGACTTTGTTAAATGGTGCGACTCAAACCCCTTACACCTGAACACCAGCAAAACCAAGGAGCTGGTGGTGGATTTTAGGAGGCCCAGGCCCCACATGGACCCCGTGTTTATCAGAGGTGACTGTGTGCAGAGGGTGCAGACCTATAAATGCCTGTGAGTGCAGCTGGATGATAAATTGGACTGGACTGTCAATACTGATGCACGGTGTAAGAAAGGACAGAGCCGACTATACTTCCTTAGGTAAGATGGAATAAGATGTTGCAGATGTTCTATCAGACAGTTGTGGGGAGTACCCTCTTCTACACAGTGGTGTGCTGGGGAGGCAGCATAAAGAAGAGTAATGCCTCACGCCTGGACAAACTGGTGAGGATGGCAGGCTCTGTTGTAGACACGGAGCTGGACAGTTTGACATCCGTGGCAGAGCGACGGGCACTGCGCAGGCTCCTGTCAATAATGGAAAATCCACTGCATTCACTGAACAGTGTCATATTCAGGTAGAGGAGCAGCTTCAGCGACAGACTGCTGTCACTATCCTGCTCCACTGACAGACTAAGGAGATTGTTCCTCCGCCACACTATGTGACTCTTCAATTCCACCCGGGGGGGTAAACGTTAATATTATACAAAATTGTCTGTCTGTTATACCTTCATTGTTATCACTCTTTAATTTAATATTGTTCTTTATCAGTATGCTGCTGCTGGAGTATGTGAATTTCCCGTTGGGATTAATAAAGTATCTAGATAGATTAAATAGATTAGATAATCTATCTACGAGTCTAAAGAGCAACATAAAATTTAAGATGGCGTCGACTGGTGTGGCTGGCCATCTGCTTGTCTCGCTAATCTATGTTTTATCTTTGTTTTTATGTTTTAGTTTCTCAACAGCCACTGTCCTACGATTACTTAACATATTTTCTTGCTTGCATTCCTCTCAATTTTCATCTCCTGATGGGATATTATGTGAACCTCCACCTTTGTTTTATTCATCTGCTGACTTCTTCACCTGGACGCCGGTGTTCACCTGTATCAGTGAGCTGAATGCCTCTCGAAAATGCAAATGCACCAACCGCCACCATGGAAAAAGAGCCGGTATTGCTGTTAAACAACGGCTCAAGTCCCAGAGCTTGGATTTCCAATGCCTGTGAGTCGTCTATGACCCATCTTCTCCTGCACAGGACTCCATCCCTGGTTCATGGGCGCTGGACACTGGATTTAATTTCTTCATTTCAAGGCGGCAACACTGCTAATCTTTGTACGCTTACCCGTGCTCATCCCGCAGCGAGCTCTTCTACTTCTATCAAGGCTGCTCTCTTGAATGTGAGATCAGTATCTAAAAACTTTTAATCTGCAAGACTTTATTATCTCAAACAATCTGTATTTCTTTTTCATTGCTGAGACCTGGATTGTAAATGGTGACTCTTCATGTTTTACTGACTTGGTACCATCAGGTTATTCATTCAAACTCTCCTCGGCTGACTCGTCGTGTTGGGGCATTGCCACTGTTTTTAAAAGTATGTTCTTGTGTCAGAGCCTTACAAGGGGTCCATTAGTAGCTTTGAACTGCAACTTTTTGAAGTGTGCAGCTCTCCTTCTTTGTGTTTTGCTGTGGTTTATAGACCTCCTGTAGTTAATATCTTCATTTCTGAATTCTCTGATATTACCCTCTCCCATATCAAAGTATTTATTGTTGGTGATTAACATTCATGTTTGTCAATCGAAACCTTTGGTCAATGACTTTTTATCACTATTGGACTCATTTGATTTTATCCAGTATATTAATACGCCAACTCACTCCCTTGGTCACACCCTTGATCTCGTTCTTTTACATGTTATATTTCAGTTGATATTGATTTATGCGATGTTTCTTTTACTGATCACTTTTCTATAATGATGGACTTGAACATTACTGTAGATGTCCCTACTACTAATTGTACTCCATGCTGCTCTCGCTTTTTAAATTTTTCTATTATATCCAATTTTAAAACCATATTCTCTAGTCTTGATGTGCATGTCCAATATGACGGTATCAATGATTCTGTCTTAGAAATTAATTCTTCTTGTAAAATGGTTTTAGACTCAATTGCTCTGCTCAAGATATGCTGTAATAAGGGAAGACCTGCTCCCTGGTTAAATGAAATTACGTGATCGCTGCGTCCGCCTGTCGAACTGCGGAATGGCGTTGGAAAAAAGATGGACTGATTTGTTTCTAAACAGATTTTTAGGACTTCTCTATTCAACTTCCAGGTTGCAGTTAAGAAAGCTAAACATGATTTCTTCGCTGATTTAGTGTCCTGTCATTCTAAGAATCCTAGGGTCTTAACTCAATTAATGCGGCCATTCACCCTCATTCTGATTAAATAGCATTGTTCTTTCATGTGAGCAGTTTTTCATTTTTTGTCAGTAAAATTGATAAAAATCGATGTGGCATTGTTCCAACTGGCTATGAACGTCCTACTGTTAATCATGGCATTGTCTTGGAATCTTTTTATCTTGTCTCACTTTCACAGTTAAAAATAACTATTGACACCCTTAAACCAGCTCTCAGTCCTCTTGATATTGTACTATTACGCCTCATAGTGGAAGCCTTTGATGTTTTGGGTCCACCTTTACTAGCCATTATCAATTATTCTATTAGTGAGGGGGTTGTGCCCTCATTTTTTAAACCTGCTGTGGTACATCCCTGTCTAAAAAAAGGCAGAATTAGATTCTGGAGTTTTAGCCAATTTTTGCCCGATTTCCCATTTGCCATTTCTGGCTAAAATATTAGAATTATTTATAATCAATTGGTTGATCATCTTAACTCCAATTTATTTGAGATCTGCTAATCAGGCTTTAGGCGTTTTATCATGGTGTTGAGATGGCCCTCCTTAAAGTATTCAATGACATCTTTATTACTGACTCAGGTGGCACTGCAGTCCTTGTCCTCCTTGACCTGTCCGCAGCCTTTGACACTATTGACCATGAGATATTGCTGTTGCGGCTTGAACATCTTGTTGGGCTTAAAGGGGCTGCTCTTAACTGGTTCAGGTCATATCTAACTGGTAGACACTTTTCAGTTACTTTAAATTCCTCTTTTTCGTCTACTGCTCCTCTTAGATGTGGTGTTCCTCAGGGATCCATTTTGGGTCCTATTTTGTTCTCTATATACCTTCACCCTATTGGAGTTATTTTTAGGAAATTTAACATTTCTTTTCATTGTTATGCTAATGATACACAGGTTTATATTCCCGTCTGCATCTCTGCAATAAATCAACTGCACAACTGTCTTTCTGAACTGGCTAATTTTCTTGATCTGAATCAAAGTAAAACAGGTGTTTATAGTGGGTCCATCAGCTAAAGCCCAAATTGGTTTTGGACCTCTCAGCTCTTTCTCTGTCTTTTGCAAGCCTCAAGTCCGTAATCTTGATGTTATCTTTGACAGTAACCTCTCTTTTGAGAAACAGGTTAATTCTGTTGTCAAGAGTTGCTTTTTCCAGCTTTGTCTATTAGGTAAGATCAAATCTTTTTTATCTTCTAGGGAGCTTGAGAAAGCTACTCATGCTTTTATCTTTTCTTGCCTTGATTACTGCAATTTGCTGTATTCTGGGATTAGCAAATCCCTGATACGCAGGTCACAGTTGGGCTAGAATGCTGTCTCTCGCTTTCTGGTTGGGGCAAGAAAGTCTAATTCTGTTTCTCCAATATTAGCTTCTTTACACTGGCTGCCTGTCAGTTTTCAAATTGATTTTAAAATCTTGTTGCTAGTTTTTAAATCTTTACATGGGCTTGCTCCTGCCTATTTATCCGAATTGTGTGTTTTACACCAGCCATCTAGAGTGCATAGATCTTCTGGTCAGTTGTCTCTTGTTGTCCCTCGTACCAAATGTAAAACCAAGGGGGACAGGGCTTTTGCAGCTGGTACTCCTCGCCTGTGGAACTCTTTACCTCATTACATTAAGGAGTCGTCTACAATTGAACTGTTCAAAACAAGATTAAAGACTCATTTCTATTCACTTGCATTTCGTGACCTTCAGTAATACTGATGGTTTCCTCATTGTGATTATGTAACATTACTTCTATTTACTTATGTTCATTTATTTTATTTCTATTAATGTTATTTATGTTAATTGTTTTTTCTTTTATTCTATTATTGTAAAGCACTTTGGCCACAGCATTCCTATGTTTTAAATGTGCTACATAAATACATTTGACATTGACATAAAAAATTTAAAGTCACCATTTTAAAGTGGCATATTTAAAATGCCAGTACCTCAAGCTACTTAATGTGGTTCCATTGCAAACAGTTTGCTCAAGGTATACATTAGCCCAAACCTCAAGCTGCCACAGTTTACTTTAAAGAAAACCAAGGGATTATATATCTACCATGATTAAAAATTATAAATAATTTATATATACTGTGTTTGTGTGCGTATATATATATATATATATTATATATTGTCTGTCTGTCTGTCTGTCAACTCTAACAACAGAGTTGCTTGACTTGTCCCTTTTACCTGAATGGCCTAACTCTCCCTAAAAAGAGTTTTTAAAGTTAAAAAGATGACACAGACTGGTGTGACTGGCTGGCTGCTTGTCTCATTAATTCATCCATCCATCCATTTTTCAACCTGCTGAATCCGAACACAGGCTCACGGGGGTCTGCTGGAGCCAATCCCAGCCAACAAGGCAGGAACCAATCCCACCAAACTACACACCAAGCACACACACTAGGGACTATTTAGAATCACCAATCCATGTAACCATGCATGGCTTTGGATTGTGGGGGGGAAACCAGAGCACCCAGAGGAAACCCACACAAACATGGGGAGAACATACAAGCTCCACGCAGGGAGGACCCGGGAATTGAACCCAAATCTCCTTACTGCGAGGCAACAGCACTACCACTTCGCCACCATACCACCCCTCATTAATTTATGTTTAATTTAATTTGTATGTGTAAGAGCCATTTTCCTAGTTCTATGAAATATATGAATATTTATTAAATGATAATACATAAAATATGGGAGGTTCCTATAACCCCCGTGAATAGAATTGAGTTGGTATTTTCCTGTCATTTCTTAACAGTTTTTGAGTAAACAATGTTCTTTAGAGTCTAGCCTTGCCTTGTGTAAGGTATAGAGGCATACGGTTTTTTAACCGTGTTCTTGTTTGTGCTCAAGTTCATGCTTGCGCACGTTATCGAGCCTAGGCGCATGTCTCTGTGCCAATGGCCTACGGGCCTTTTGAGTGTGAAGTAACTCTTAAAATAAAAGATTTAAGTGTTGAACCGTATGTTTAAGGCATACAGAAGAAGAAATTAAGAACTTTTAAGTACAGAAATAACCAAAGCTGCTTAAGAAAAACGAAGTCTATTTTCTTTTTTTTTTTTTTTTTTTTTTGCCTTTATTCTGTGTGTAACTATTTTTCTTTTTATTCTTGTATGGATTATTTGCTTTTAACTTTCACTAAATATTTTAAAACAAACTTTTGGACTGTGAGATTTCTTTGACACGCGTCTTACCCGTGCCTGACTTCGCCTTACACATCGGCAACTACAGTATGTATTGTATATCCCAACAGCTACTGTCCTATATTGTGTTTTGTGGACGCTAGGGGTCGCTGTTGCCTCGTGATACCCACCAGACGTCCAAGACACAGTTATGAAAAGCACCAATAATTTTAATTATTTGTTAAATGTGCACAAAGCACCGCACACTCCACAATTCACAATCAATACAATAATCACAAATACCACAATCCTCCACTCCCAGCAGCTCCGTCACACTCCCTCCTAACTCCAGCTCGCTTGCTGGGTTTCTCCAAAGTCCTTTTATAGTCCATGACACGGAAGTACTCTTTCTCCGGGTCAAACGCCACATCCTCCTTCCTTAAGTATCTCGGAAGTACTGCAGGCTTCCGTCCTCGTGACCCCGAAGTATGTCCGGGTTGGTGTAACAATAATAGTCCCCAGGTTCTTGGTGAGCTTCCCCTGGCAGCACCCACGGCATCCAACAGGGCTGAAGAAACGGACTCCGTGTCACATGATGCCCTGAGGGAATATGGGGAACCATTTCCGTCAAGGGGAGCTGCCATCTAGCATCCCGGGGGATGCAGTGCCCTGAAAAGGCTGCTTTTCCTCTTTTTCTCTGAGGGATGTCCTGGCCGGACTGAAACGCCGGCTGTCCATCACGGTTTCCTTGCTTAAAATCTTTTCTGGCAAGTTATCCTTTCTTTATTTGAACTTCCACCATTGTTTTATTCATCTCCTGACTTCTATACCTGGGCACTAGTGTTCACCTGTATGAGTGAGCTGAGTGGAACCTTGGAGATGCAAAGGTTCCCGATGTTGACAAGTCGGCATTGCTGTTAAACAACAATGGCTCAATTTTTTTCCTCACCAGACTCGAATCCTCAATTCCTGAAAGTCACCTTTAACTCATGTTCCCCTCTATAGCAAGCTTTTCTACGTCTATCAGGACTACTCTTCTGAAAGTGAGGTCAGTGTCTAATAAAACTCTTATCCTGCAAGACAATTTTACCTCAAACTGGACTTGTTTTGCTATCACCAAGACATGGATTGTTTATGGTGACTCTTCTTGTTTTACCGACTTGGTACTACCAGGTTTTTCATTTTTGAACTCTCCTCGCTGTTTCTTTGGGGAGATGGGCTTGTCACTTTTTAAAAGTTTGTTTCTGTGTCATAGCCTTAATAGGAGTCCGTTTAGTAGCTTCGGACTGCATCTTTTTCGAATAGCACATCTATGTTATGTGCTCTGCTTTAAAGACCTGCTGCAATTAATGATGTGTTTATTTCAAAATTTTCTGATCTCTTGGCTGACATTACACTCTTCTTTGATAAAGTACTTATTGTTGGCGTTTTTAACATACATTTGTTGTCAATCTAAACTTTTGGTTAATGACTTCTTATCATTATTGGACTCATTTCATTTTATTAAGCATTTTAATGCTTCAACTCATTCTCTTGGTCACTCCCTTGATCTCATTCTCATGTGGTATTTCAGTTAATATCGATATGTGATGTTCTTTTTTACTCATTTTTCTCAGATGATCTGAATATTACTGCTGTTGGTGCTACTGCAAGCTGTGCTCCACACTATTCTTGCTTTTTAGATTCATCTATTATATCTGATTTTAAAACCTTGCTTTCCAGTTTTGATCTATAAGGTCAGTGTGTTAGTATTGACAATTCTGTCTTAGCTTTAAATTCATCATGTGAAACGGTTTTAGACTCAATTGCACCCCTCAAAATACGCTGCAAAAAAGGGAAGACCTGCTCAATGGCTTAATGACACCACATGGCAGCTAAGCTGTGCCTGTGAACAGCGGTGGAGGAAAGACAGCTGACTATATCTAAGCAGATCTTTAGGATTTCTCTTTTTAATTTTCAG
Source organism: Polypterus bichir lapradei (assembly GCA_026402145.1). Lineage (NCBI taxonomy): Eukaryota > Metazoa > Chordata > Cladistia > Polypteriformes > Polypteridae > Polypterus > Polypterus bichir. The sequence continues at coordinate 6,352,652 of JANRMT010062806.1, read as the reverse complement.
GAGGCAGTTAAGAAATACAAACATGATTACTTCATTGAATTGGTATCTTCTCATTCTAAGCACACTAAGGTCTTACTTAATGCAATTAATGTGGCTCTGTACCCCATTCAGAAATGGAATTAAATTAAATGAAATTTTAATGAAATTAAAAGAGCAGGCTTGATCTATACCTAATCTATCCTCTTAATCTTTATAATTATAACTACCAATGTAATAAGCTACATGGCAACAACTCTAGGGGAAATAGGAAATTAAGGCCGAAGCTGTCTCACTTCTAGTTAGGACTATAAAATGACATCAAAAACTCAGTCAATGTCTCCATGATGGGACAGTTAATTTCTTGAGCTGGAATGTTAAAGGCTTGAATCACGAATTAAAGAGAAAAAGTACTCTCTCACCTAACAGGTCTAAACGCTAAAATAGTATTTTTACAGGAGACCCACTTAACTACGCAAACATCAGTTCCGGCTGCAAAAAGACTGGACTGGCCAAATGTTCCATTCTAGTTTTACAAAAAACTAGAGGTGTGGGAATTCTCATACATAGAACAGTCATGTTTGTAGCATCAGATGTAGTATTGGATCCTGAAGGGAGATATGTAATGGTCATGGGAGATTTATCTAACTGTAAAATGATCTTGATTAATGTTTATGCACTTAATGTCTGATAAGGAATTTATACAAAATTTATTTGCATCCATTCCCAATCTGAACTCTCATAAAGTTATAATGGCTGGGGACTTTAATTGTGTTCTAAATCCACTTTTAGATAGGACTTCTTCCATAGGGAAAACGGCATCTAACACCGCAAAGATAACTACAAAGTTTATAACTGACCACAACTTATCAGACCCCTGGAGGTTTTTAAACCCAAACTCAAGAACATATTCGTTCTACTCACCAGTACATCATTGCTACTCAAGGATTGATTACTTCTTTATAGATAACTTTTTGGCTATGATTAAATCTTGCGAATACTATGCTATTGTTATTTCTGACCATGCACCTATAGGCGCTTTTCCACTGCATAGTACGGCACGACACGGTTCAGTTCAGCTCACTTTTGGGGGGTTTTCCACTGGGAACAGTACCTGGTACCTGGTCCTTTTTTTAGTACCACCTCAGCCGAGGTTCCAAGCGTGCCGAACCGTTACCAAAACGTGACGTGTAAACTCTGCTGGTCACTGATTGGCCGGGGGAAAATTGTCATTACTGCGTCACTGAACTTGCGACACGAGACACAACAGACCCGCTAGATTTTTAGCACAGCCAGCGAAGGTTCGGACGCACCATTTTTGTTTTAACCAAAAATGGCTGTTTCGTGGTCTATTGAGGAAGTACAGACGTTCCTCTCGTTGGTAGCCGAGGAGCGGATCCAGCGAGAGCTGGATGGGGCGACGCGGAATGAAAAAGTTTTTCAGGAGGTCGCTAAGCTCTTGGGCGCAAACGGCTACCATCGGACTTACAAACAGTGTAGGGACAAGTTAAAAAAAAATGTCACGGCAGTAGAGGCGGCGCAACTATAACGACATGTGAATAATCCCACCCACTGTAAAGCGGTACTAAACTGCAGTCGAAACGCAAACCGAGCCGAACTGAGCCAAACCAAGGTGAGCTGTACTGAACCGTGCTGTGCCGTACTATACAGTGGAAAAGCGCCATATGATCTTGGAGCTAAAATTTAATAAGCCCCATACACTCACCCCGCAGATAGCGTCTCAACCCGCTTCTATTAGCAGACGGGAATTGTACGGAATTTATATTCAAACAAATCCAATTCTTTCTAGAGACAAATACATCCTCCGAGATCTCTGCAGGAACACTCGGGGAAACTCTTAAGGCCTTCTTAAGAGGACAGATTATCTCATATCTTTCCCACAGAAATAAATTCGAAGCCAAGAAAGTAGCAGAGATAAAAAGCGAAATTACTAGAATAGATGAACACGCCAGACTACCAAACGAGACTCTACATAGGAAAAGACACCATTACTATGAACATGTAGAGAAAGCTAATAAGCTTTTAGCTCAATAAATTCACAAGCAAGAAGTGCGCAAAGCAATCTCCGTAATCACCAACGCGAATGGAGTTAAAATCGTCGACCACAAAAATTATAATGCACACTTTCAGAGACTACTATAAATCCTTATATACTACTGAGTTTAAAGAAGACAATACACAATCTAATGCATTTCTGGATACATTACAAATACCAAAAATAGACACTTTTAGTGCGGAAACCTCTGGCGTTATCAGAATTACTAGATGCTATAAAGTCACTCCAAGGCGGGAAAGCAGCAGGCCCTGATGGCTACCCTGCAGAATTTTACAAGAAATTCTCCGCTCAGCTAGCTCCTCTGCTATTAGCAACATTTACAGAAGCCAGAGATAACCAATCTTTTCCTCAGACCTGTCGCCAAGCACTAATTACCGTTTTTTTTCCAAAACAAAATAAGGACTTATTACAATGTGCATCATACAGACCAATTTCACTTCTGAATAACGACGTTAAAATACTCTCTAAAATCATAGCTAGAAGGATGGATAGTGTTCCCCTCGGTAATATCACAAGACCAAACTGGATTTATTAGGGGCCGACACTTATCTTCAAATCTTCGACGCCTGTTTGATTTAGTTGGTGAGTATATTACATTAAACACCCCAGAAATATTATCATTGGGTGCAGAAAAAGCATGATTGAATGGAAATACCTTTTTACTACACTGGAGAAGTTTGGGTTTGGCCTGAATTTTTGTGCATGGATCAAATTACTGTACACTAACCCTGAAGCTTCAGTTTGCATCAACAATATTTGCTCAGACTACTTTAAACTAGAACGTTGTACTAGACAAGGATGCCCCTTGTCACCGCTGTTGTTTGCAATTGCCGTTGAACCACTGGCAATACATTGTCGAAATACTGATCAGATAAAGGGGATTAGCAGAGAAGGACTGGAACAGAAAATTTCATTATATGAAGGTGATATGGTATTGTATATATCAGACCCAGAAAATTCTGTGCCTGCAGTCCTAATGGCACTCACAGAACTTCAAAAGATCTCTGGCCTCAGAATTAATCTGAATAAAAGTGTACTCTTTTTTCCAGTGAATTCTCAAGCATATAATATTAGATTAGATACTCAACCTTTTATAATTGCAGAACAGTTTAAATACCTAGGGGTAAACATAAAGCTCTTTATCAGCAAAATTTCGCCGTCTACATGGAAAAAAATCAAGCAAGACTTGCACAGATGGCCAGCCCTTCATCTCACACTAGCTGGAAGAATTAACACTGTTAAGATGAATATTCTTCCTAAGCTTCCTTTTTTTTATTTCAAAACATTCCAATATACATTAATAAATCATTCTTTAGGCAATTAGATTCATCAATAACCTCATTTATTTGGAATTCAAAACATCCACGCATCCAAAGAGCGACCCTAACTCTACCTAACTTCCAGTTTTATTACTGGGCAGCAAATATACAGGTGATAAGAACCTGGACACAAATAGAAGAAAATACACAGGCTTGGTCTGTAATAGAAGTAAAATCCTGCAGTACTTTGTATTCCTTGCTCTGTGCTCCAATAAACACGTTATCGGCAATACACTAATAACCCAATTGTGCTCCACTCACTTAGAATATGGAACCAATGTAGAAAGCATTTTAAGACGGAGAAGCTTCTATCTGTGGCACCTCTGCAAGAGAACCACCTCTTTCAACTTTCGCAAACATATGCAGTTTTTAATATCTGGAAAAGATTTGGAATTAACTTGCTTAGAGATCTTTATATAGACAACGTCTTTGCATCCTATGAGCAATTACATTCCAAATTTAACATTCCAACTACACATTTGTTTCACTATCTTCAAATCAGGAACTTTTGTTAAACAGAACCTCCCAGATTTTCCTCATCTTGCACCCACATCCATGCTGGAAAAAATATTGCTCAATCTCAAGGATTTAGACACCATCTCTACAATATATTAAATCATTTTGCAATCCCTCCCTTTCAAAGATCCAAGAGGTCACTGGGAAAAAGATCTCTCAATTAATATATCAGAAAAGGAGTGGAAAGTAGCAATGCAGAGAATTCAGTTGCGCTCCATATGCGAAAAGCATACAATTATACAACTCAAAATTATATATCAAGCACATCTGTCTCGACTACAACTCTCCAAAATGTTTCCAGGGCATGATCCAACCTGCGAACACTGCAACCTAGTCCCAGCCTCACTGGGTCACATGTTCTGGGCCTGCACCAAATTAACATCATTCTGGACGAAAATTTTTAATTACCTCTCTGACAGCCTTGGACTCACAATCCCTCCTAACCCATTAACAGCTGTGTTTGGTGTTCTTCCAGATGGGCTTAAAGTGGAGAATGACAAACAAACTGTGATTGCATTCACTACACTTTTGGCAGGCAGACTTATCCTAATAAATTGGAAGAACCCAAACTCTCATCTTTTAAGTCAGTGGGAAACTGATGTGTTATACTATTTGAAATTGGAAAAAATCAAATACTCAGAGGATCCATACAGACTTTTTTCAAAACATGACAGGATCTAATTAGTAATATTTTAAAATAATCTCATAAAGCACAGAGAATCTATTAATTTAGGTATGTCTACAGGTCTTAAATTTCATGCTGTTTGGCTTGCTCTCTCTCTTAGGGGTGGGGATCGATTTGTTCTTGACTCAAATTTTCTTTATGTAAAACTTGATTGATTTGTATGGAATGCAATAAAATTAATAAATAAAAAAAAAAAAAGAAATGGAATTAAATAGTGCTGTTCATTCTTGTGAGTAGCTTCAAGACATTGAACGGTTTACAGTAGCCCTCATGAATGTGTAAGATAAAAAACATTGTACCCCACCAAGAACAGAATTACTATGACCCACTTCTGGGGCCAGACCTGGAGGTGGCTTTTGCAAATGAGCACTTGGTGGTTGGTTAACTCACATAACCCGACCAAGTTCAACCAAGACGATGTGGAACCATCTTCTGAACTCGCCACATAGAAGACAAAGGGTTCAATGCCAGTTTAGTGGTGGGCTAAGCTGGGTATAGAAGAAATATACCTTGTTAATGGACACTGGCTTTGGAAACACTATGCTAAAAAATGTTTTTTGAAACTTAACAGTAAATAAATTATTTCATGCTGAGGGCTGTGTCACTGAAATAAATTAGTAAATAAGCAACGAAAACATTTCATGACACATTTGTTTTTATGCACACATATTTTTATTTGTTTAAAAATTCCTCTCCAGTAAACTCTACACAGACATTACCTGTGTCACACACATGTGTTTAGGAGGCAATCAACAGGTCCTGAGGTGAGTGAATGGTTACAAGATGGGGGGGTTATATTACGGTGCTAATGCCTCTCTTTCTAATCCTGCAGAACTAAAGAAGAGAAATAATTATCACATACCTGCATCAGACACTTCCTCATTCACTACCTCACCTCCAGCTATCTTTGATGACATCATTTCCGATCCCACCATGATGATGTCACTTCCAGCTCCCATGGATGACGTCACTTCCGGTCCCGCCACGGTGACGTCACTTCTGGCTCACATGGATGACGTCCCTTCCTGCTACTACCATTTCCTGTAGCCATCTTGACCGATATATAAAAGCCGACAGAATCTCCACCTTGGTTGTCGAATGTCTGCTATCTTAAATAGTCATCTTGACCGTTTTCTGTGCTCAACAATATAAGGGGCCAATCCCCAAACATGTATAATAATATTTGTGAATTCTTTTCATCACACCTGAGAGTTGTGATTCAAATGTAGTACCTCTAAACAATGTGCTTTTCAATTTACATACTTTTTTTCTATGTAACTAATTTTCATCTATGGATTGTAAGAAACAAGTGCAATGGGTGCACCGGGCTACATTTTTATCCATTACCAGTATAAGGAGAACAAAAGTTAATATTTTAAATGTTTTCAAGACAGTTCACTATTACATTTTAACTGCTTTGATACATAATTCTGTATTAATTTTACTATCGACATCAAGCTCTAAGTCACCACATTTTTTACTAGAACAGCAAGTGGTGGTCTTATAATTGTACATTACATGTTCCAATGAAAGCATAAAATATTATACAGTAACTTTTTAAAAAGTACAGTATGTGTTGATAAAGAAGGATAAAATACAGTAACTTGAACTTTATAATATTAGAAAAAATTCATTATGCAATATACTGTGCATCACAGGCTTTGTTTCATAAAATATTGATGAAGAAAATAGAATACCATTATAAACATTTTATTAGAGTACCTATACTTACAGTAGCTACAGTATCGCTATGATCTATGGTTATTTACTTTATGGTTTTAACTTATAATGTTCTTTAATGTTCCTAGAGTGTCTCAAAAAGCACAATTTAAACAAATTGTATTACTATTACTAATGCTTTTATTTTTTACTTTGGATTTTCACAGTGTGGATGTAAGTCTGAAAAATGCACATCACTGTGAAAAAACATTTTAAAATCAATAAAAGTTGAAATAATATACAAATTAAATTCTGTAGGTGGAAAAATTGTTGGATCCAATTTGGAGTATTGTTGATCCAAGACCAAGATTCAGATCTGTTTGTTTTTGGTAGATTTTTAAACCCTCCACATGCAGCTTCTCACTTTCCTCTACTCTTCTCCTCTAGGGTCGTTCTTAGGTTTTTGGAAGCCCTAGGCAAAGGTACCGGTTGGGGCCCTGCTGTTTCTATCCGTATGAATGTATGAAAATTACTGTATTTTATCCATTGTCGCAGGTGGCTGGGTGTGGTTGGCAATCGGCCACCTATTTAAGGAGCCGCCGCCCTGCAATCAAGGCTGGAGTCGGGTGAGGAGGAGGAGGACAAGGTCGTGGCAGAGGAGGCGAAGAGAGGCCCGAGTATTTGTGTGTATAAAGACAGTGGCTAGTGAGAGCCTGGACTTTGGGAACTGGGGGTTTGGTGGCGGTGCACTTGACTTTGTAATATAATTGTGTAAATAAACGTGGATGATGGAGCAAATGGTGTCCGCCTGTGTGTGTCTGGGCCGCTATCTTTCACACGATATAAATGCATAATAATTATTTTATCCATATAAATGCATAATAATTAGTGATGTATAGTTTATCATTTTATGATTATATATTATATATTAGATTTGAGAGCAACATGTCAAAGGAACCTACTGACTATACCTAATACAGCATGTAAATCAAACCTTTAATGTAAAATCATCTTGAGTACTTTCATTTTTGCAGAGTCTTTGATTAAGTCTGAATAATCAAGGGAGTCGACAACTTAATGCTCAGCTGATATTAACGCTAAGCCATTCAATCGACCTTGTGTCATGCTTGTTCTCAGGTCACTCATAATTAGCTTAAGCTTTGATAAGCTGCGCTCAGTAGACGTGACTGTTACAGGAACTATCAAAGTGATACCTAATGCAACAGAGACGTTTGGGAAAGAATCTTGC
>JANRMT010062806.1:6325930-6343302 GCA_026402145.1 Polypterus bichir lapradei | reverse complement strand
TTATTACCTCTCTTACATTAAAATGTTAACTAATTTATTTATTTTAAAATGCTATTAATGATTTTATTGCTATTTATAAAGTCATGTATTGTTGTTATTGTCCTTTTATAATCTTTTTAAATGCAGTCACTGGAGTCTAGCAATTAAGCATTTCTCTACATGTTGAACTGTGCACGTAAATTGAATGTGACAAATAAAACTTGATTTGATTTGACTAGACATGGGATTCAAATCAGGTTGCTGATTTGAGACATCTAACCACCATGCCTCTGTGTAACCCTATTTATAAAAATATTTGATATTAAATTTACATTAGCTATTGTCCAAATGTACCAATTCATATACATCATTTTCACGCATTTTTATTAAACTTTTGTATTTAATTTAGAGGTACATTTCATGCAATTAGGCTTCCTACAGTATATATGCTGATGCACAAATTATTAGCCAATCTTTTCCTTAATCCACTTACTTGATTTAATTTTATTGTCACATGAAGCCAGAACCTAGCCTAACCTGTGTCAGGAATGCCAGGGGCAACGACCCGGCCGACACGCCGTGAGGGACCGGATGTGGGTCTGCGCCCACCCTGGATCACGTGGGGGCCGCCATCCTGGTTGCTTTGGGGTCCCGGGTTAAGGGCATGGAAGCCCCACCCTGCAGGGGCCCGTGGTCACCGCCAGGAGGCGCCCCAATGCCTTGGGGACCTATTCCCTCAGCACTTCCGCCACACCAGGAAGTGCTGGGGGGAAGATTAGGAAGGACACCCGGAGAGCTGCCGGGAGAACAGCCGGCACTTCCGCCATGCTGGGGCATGGCCAACGAGGGAAAGCTGGGAGCCACTTGGAGCTCATCCGGGAGACTATAAAAGGGGCCGTCTCCCTTCATTCAGGGCTGGAGTCGGGTGGAAGCAGGACAAAGCAGGAGAGAGAGTGGAGGTGGCCCGAAGAGAAGGCATTGTGTGGCCAGGACTGTGTGGGGTTTGTGAGTGTGCACATTGGACTTTGTAAATAGTAGCTGGAAATAAACGTGTGGTGATGGAAAACAACATGTCCGCCTGTCTGTGTCCGGGTCGAGTCCACATCTGGCGTAGTCGGCAGGATGCTCCGCCTGTTTCAAGGCGGGGACCTGAAACAAAAAATCTTGTTGTGGACGGCCCGGCGCAGCAGGGGACCCCACCCACGTGGGGTAAAGAAACCCCACGGACCGCCAGGGGTCCGCAGGAGGGCCGTTTTCCCCTGCCGCGGGCGGGCGGCGTGCATGGAAGGAGTGCAGCGGGCTCCGAGGAACGCGCCGTTGCTGGATGCGCCCGGGACAGCATGGCGTCCAGAGAGGCCACGCCGAGGAGGTTTCCTCGGTTGGACGAGTGCAGGGAGGTGAGTTCCCTGCCTATCGGCAGACGGCCCGTGGGGGCCGGGCGTGTGTTTTCTTTTACAGGCAGGGACTTCCCGGATTCGTGTCAGTGGCGGGCGCATGCCTGTCTGCGGGGCTCCGGCAGCACGGCGGCAGCCGCGAGGGCTGCGGAGGAGGAGACGCTGCAGCTCAAGAGGTGCCGGCAACAACAAGGCTGCCGGTAAGCACGTCGCCGCCGCAGAAGGGGAGGCAAGATGGCCGTGGACCAGAAGTCCCTCCCCGTGACAGGCACGCGATTGAATGGTGTGTCTTGTGTGCCCGCCAATGACTGCAGAGAGGCGGGACCAAGGAATGTCCATCACGTGTAGGGGGGAGACCCGATTGGGCCAGAGGAGGAGGCCCACAGGAAGTTGCCGGCGTCGGAGGCTGACAGACAGGTAGGATCCGCGTCGGTTAACTTCCTGTCTTTGCCGGCTGCTCTGTCGGAGCTGTAGGCGTGCCTTCAGCCCGAGGAGCAGCGTTTATTCCAGGTGCTACGTGCCCTCCGGGCAGAGATGCAGGTACTGGAGAGGAAGGCAATCGCGTCCATAGAGGAGCTACGATCAGCGATCCAACGGCGCGGCGCTGGATTCTCCAGCCGGAGCGGCACGGCGGGGAAGATAGGTTTCGCCGTCCCCGTACAGCATGAGGGAGGGTTTGCTGAACATGGCTGTGATGTCAAAGATCAGCTTCAAGTAAGCAGCCCTCCGATAGTGGGTGCGGCGAGGGGGGAGTCCGTGAGGACGCTGCCTGGACACGGGCTGCTGACTGCCACGGGTCCTAGCGCCCTCCGCCCCGAGTCGGCCGCGGTCTCGCGCCGCTCTGTAGGGACGCAGACGGGAAAGAGGCTCTTTCTTTCTAATAGGAGTCTCAGACTGTCAGGGCGTCCCAGAGTGATAGGGGGAATGGGAGGCTGCGTGCCGGTTCCTCCGATAAGATGGGACGTGGTGCTGGATGCACACGTCCGGGTGCTGGCCGCCCTCTGCGGGGGCAGAAGGAATCCCTGAGGCCGGTAGAGAGAGTGCAGGCGGTGCCGGCGGTTCCACCACCAGGAGGGACATGGAACCCGCAGAGAGGGTGCCGAACAGGCAAGTGCCGGGGTGCCGAATGGAGCGGGCAATGCTGCCAGTGCGTGGCACAGGAAGGGTGCCCAGGCAGCGGTTCTGCCCCTGTGTTTCTCTTTATTACAGGGACGGACCCCGGACATGCAGTAGGACCCACTTCGTCAGGGACCTGCCCTCAGGAGTGGGACCGTCTGTCACAAGATCTCTCTGCTGGTGTGCGGGTGCCACCACGGCTGGAGGAGGCTGCAAGGGAGCGAGTGACTCCGAACAAAGGGGCGCGGAGGCCTCGGAGGGGGCCCCGGGGTGCCGGTAAGAGGGGGGAGCGCAATCTGTGTGAGGCACAGGAGGGCACCAAGGGCTGGTGCTCAGGCCGCGTCTCCGCCCCTATTCCTGTTTGGAGAACGGGACCGGACCCCGACTGTCCTGGAGTAGGACCCGCTTCGGGGGTGTGCTGCCCTCGCGGGACATGTCGCTCTTCCCGAGTGGTCTTCGCTGGCTGTGGGGCACTGTCAGAGATGCCAGGGGCAACGACCCGGCCGGGATGCCGTGAGGGACCGAATGTGGGTCTGCGCCCACCCTGGATCACGTGGGGGCCGCCATCCTGGTTGCTTTGGGGGCCACGGGTTAAGGGCATGGAAGCCCCACCCTGCAGGAGGCGCCAGGAGGCGCCCCAATGCCTTGGGGACCTGTTCCCTCAGCACTTCCGCCACACCAGGAAGTGCTGGGGGGAAGATTAGGAAGGACACCCGGAGAGCTGCCGGGAGAACAGCCGGCACTTCCGCCACGCTGGGGCGTGGCCAACGAAGGAATGCCGGGAGCCACCTGGAGCTCATCTGGGAGACTATAAAAGGGGCCGTCTTCCTTCATTCAGGGCTGGAGTCGGGTGGAAGCAGGACAAAGCAGGAGAGAGAGTGGAGGTGGCCCGAAGAGAAGGCATTGTGTGGCCAGGACTGTGTGGGGTTTGTGAGTGTGCACATTGGACTTTGTAAATAGTAGCTGGAAATAAACGTGTGGTGATGGAAAACAACATGTCCGCCTGTCTGTGTCCGGGTCGAGTCCACACCTGGAAGGAACAGCATGGGACACCAGTCCCTCACAAGACACACTCACACCCGCATCCACACATACTCGGAAAATGTACAGTACAGCCTCCAGTCTACTTCAGAAATATGTTTTAGGAATGTGGAACCAACACAGGATATTTGCAAAAAATGGGGAGATTTTGTAAAGTACGAATAGTGACCAAGTATATATTTGAACCCTGTTGCCTTTATCCAAAATATTAGTAGTCTCCAGGATACAAAAAGGACATAGCAGTGCTAGAAAAGATCAAAAGAAGAGCGACTAGGCTGATTCCAGGGTTACAGGGGTTGAATTATGAGGAAAGATTAAAAGCCTATACAGTTTAAGCAAAAGAAGATTAAGAGGTGACATGATTGAAGTGTTTAAAATTATGAAGGGAATTAGTACAGTGGATAGAGACTGTTTTTTTAAAATGAGTTTATCAAGAACACGGGGGCACAGTTAGAAACTTGTTAAGGGTAAATTTCGCACAAACATTAAGAAGTTTTTCTTTACACAAAGAATGATAGACACTTGAAATAAGCTACTAAGTAGTGTGGTAGTAAGACGTTAGGGACTTTCAAAATTCGACTTGATGTTTTCTTGGAGGAAATAAGTGGAAAGGACTGGCAAGCTTTGTTGGGCTGAATGGCCTGTTCTCGTCTAGAGTGTTCTAATGTTCTAGTTTAATTTATTTTTCTTTGCTAACATCAGTATCAATAATGGACAAAATGCAACATCATCCAGAAACTAATATCAGTTGAGAGTGAGTGGAATAGAAGCTGAAAAACTTTGTAGCCCTTAACTCTGATTTGCTGTTTTCATTTAAATTCAAATACATTGAATATTTTTAAGTAACAATGTTTTTTTGTATTTAAAAATTAATGGTTTAAAGTAATATTCATGCTTACCAAAGCATCATACCAATGACACAGTTATGAAGACCAGTACACAAATGAAGACAGAAAAGATGAAAAAATTCCTTCTTTATAGCTAGCTCTGTTTAAGTAGAAAATCAGGTTGATGTCTTCTGCCACTGCTGAACTGTTTATCCTCTTAACAAAAAAGGCAGTATAGTATTTATGAGGGAGCATAGCTCTACTTATCATCTTACTGGTGGAAGGGATTGTTGCCAGCATCTCTTTTCTGTTATGGTGGCTTCTTCAGTCAGGCAATGTAGCAGACTGTTTTACACACTGGACTTTCAGCTATAAAGCTGCCATATAAATATATGTTTCTGATTCACTTAAATCACTTAATCTTTGCCTTCTTCAATTGTTGTTGTAGAAGTAAGAAATAAAATAATTTAACTACACTTTTGTACTTGTATCACATTGGAATGTAAAAAGGTGCTACATAAAAAGAGGCGGTTATTGATTTTGTAAGAACAGAGGACAACATCTCTCTTCTAGTAGGTGGGCTTCTTTTCAGTCTTTTAAGAAAGAAAAAAATAAAAAATAACCTCTCACTAATTCGACATATTTACACAAGCCACAAATCAGTGAATTAACATATTCTGGTAATGATGCAGAAAAGTGTCATGTTCTTTATTTCAGGAGGATGCTGGCCACATGGACAGTACAAACAAAAAGTGCTAATTTAATATACTTGAGAAAGAAGAATAATCTAAAAGTCTGGTTTTATCAGACTAAGACATTTTGCAAAAACAGAAACATAAAAGAGCTGAGAAAGAAAAAAACATTATTAACTAATGATTATAAGTATTTACCTCACAATACCAATGACTGTATTTTGTATTAATCATTCTGCAGAGAACTATATGATTTATTACTTCTATATGATTTGTTCTTCGTTTAGGTAGAAAAGAATTAAGCTTGTGCACAGAATTATAGCTTGCATTCTTTTATGAGAAAATGCTAATCTCTTGATACTAACAGAACACCCTGTGATATTATAAATCAATGTGACAGTTTCTGAATTCTTGCTTAAAACTATAAGAAACATGTCCCTTATGGATTAATGAATAAGGATTTATTAATCTAACCAAACAAAACCTAATGAAGATATTAAAGCTATAAGAATATAATTTCTTTATAACTAATATACTATAAGAAACTGCTTTAAACTGGTCTTGTGTGTGTGTGTGTGCTGATAAGAGCATATTTCATAGAAACGTGAGTGCCCTAATAGCTCTTTATTTGGATAAGAAACTCTGTGCACTCTTGCATGTAATAATCAAGATGTAACAGTAATTAACATTAACATTATTTATGACCTTAAAATGAACTGTCATGTGTTTTTCTCTTTGGCTAATGAATAAGCTAGATAATAAGAAGAAAGGATTTTTTTCTTTCGGGCAGGCTTTCTGATCTGACCAGGCAGTGGCACTGAGCTGGGGCTCGGCAGTCTCTTTAACTCACCAAGAATAAAGAAATTGCTTTTATTTTAAATTGGTATTTTTGTCTTCCATTGTTTTTTGACTTCAGCGTTTACAGAGCAATATGTCCTACTGGAAATTACTAGACTCAGACTATGTTTTTTTTTTTTGCTTTAATACATTTGCACATACATTTTGAATGCTAAAATGTCATCAGACTAATCAAGTCATCATGACGACACACCCAGTTCTTCCACTAGAATGAATTTGAATGCAAATGTATGCAAATTAAAGATGTTTCCAGATAAAACTACAGACCTTTTTACATGCTTGAAGATGACATTTTTGAATTCATTTAGCAAGAAATAAAACTGGGGAATAGCTGTTTTTGTAAATACAATTAAAATGGAAACGTTCTCTTATTTTACGAGCTTTATTTTTATTGTTTCTCCAGGTATTGAATTTTTAATGCAAATGATTTTCTTTGCTGATTAATTTTTCACACATTTTAATACTTTTTCTTACTTTCTTTTAGGTTTAATAACAGGAGATTCAGTCACTAGTATTGAAACTGAAGCTTCAGGTACAGAAGGAAGTAAAGTGACACTCCAGTGCAGCTATTCAACAACTAACAACTATGCTTATCTTTATTGGTACCGAAAGTATCCAAACCAGGCCATGGAATACATTCTTTATAAAGGTGCCCGGTCAGGTAGAGGAGCTAGCAATACTGCAGTTTTTGCTCAGAAACGTTTTTCATCAATAGCAGAAGAAGAATTTACTGCACTCACAATTTCTACTCTAGCTCTGAGTGACTCTGCCATCTACTACTGTGCTTTGAGTCCCACATCATTGCAATCTTCTCAAACACTGAACAAAAAACTGCCTAGCCACAGATCATAGAGATAAGGATTTTAGAGGTTATAACTTGGGTTATTGGTTTCTAAAATCTGACAATAAACACAAGAGGGGTAAATTTTATGTTGCAAATGAAAAATTCTAATTCACACAGTGCACAGATAAATTTTAGCAGTAAATGCATTGACAAAAACATTTGAAGACAAAGTAAATTTGAAGAGGGGACCTTCCTGATGATTTGGACGTGAGTGAAATGGGATTAGCCCTTTTGGAAGTACTGGGGTAATAACATGTGGTTACAGATTTCCATTGTTTATAGCTGCTTTAATTACTATGGGTTTGACATGGCTTTTTTACCACATGATGTAACCTTGAAACATTGCTATATGTTATCTGGTATTACACTAATAGCATTTTTGGAATGAAAATTCTGGAGTGTGGACACACAGACCTAAGGGAGGGGCACTGTCAGAGAGGCAGGGTCATTCTAAGAAGCTGTACAGAGGATGTTGAATGTATGTAAGAGAAAGGTAGAAAGAGAAGGAGAAGCAGAGAGAGTGACCGAGATAATCAAGCACCGAAACAGTAGCACCTATGAGATCCATTATGTAGCTTAAATCAATTGACCTGGATATGTGGACACTGGAGATCTCGGGAATAATTCTGACTTGGACCAACTAGTGGACTGGGGGAAGGTTGTGCAGTTGCTTTTGTTTTTGACCCTAATTGAGTGGTGTGAGGTGAAGCCAGCTGTGTGAATGTGTAGGCAGTAGACGTGGCAGAGAAAAGATCAATAGAGCAGTAAGGAAGGGATCATATATATAGTCATGTATGCAAGCAAATGGAGTATCTCATGGGTATCTCCATATCTGAAAATACACGGGAAGTATTGTGTGTGACACCATTTTCCGCATGTTTGCTTCCTTTAAAATGGAGGAGAATTCTTCAAAGGACTAACAATGTCACTTCTTCCACCCGCAATAACTCCACCCCTTACAATACAATATAATTTATTTTTGTATAGCCCAAAATCACACAAGAAGTGCTGCAATGGGCTTTAACAGACCCTGCCTCTTGACAGACTCCCAGCCTTGACTCTCTAAGAAGACAAGGAAAAACTCCCAAACAAAAACCTTTCACTTACACCTCTAGAAATACTTCAACCAAAAAGGAAGTCATTGTTCAGTCAGGATCCCATGCTTAATAAGGGCAAAACCCTTCTCAGAGAGACATCTATTGTTACAACTTCTGGAGCTATAGCTCTTTGACATCTAAATCATTGCTTCAAACTTACCTAATCTCATTCTGGAAATTAGAAAATAACTCCTATCAAATGCTGTCCTTCAAAAATCTGCCAAAATGGCCAAAAAATGTTCTAATGAAGATATAACAACTTTTATTGCTAGAACTGTTTTTTTTTTAAATTGCATCAAGCTTGGGTCATAGAGTTGCACAGGTGACAGGGTTTCCAAGGAAGATTAACTTTACAGCTAAACAGACAAGAACAGACACAAGAGTTTATTCAACAGGAGTTTATCTTCAACACACAAATGCACAGGTAGCAACTGGCAAATGTTGCGCTCAAGCTCCACACTTCTGCTTTAAAGAACATGAAGTCTTCTTCATCAAGCAGGTTCAGTGTATCCAAAGCAGCGGCTGGGGATAGATGCAGTCTGGAGAAGAAAAGACAGAAGATTAAGCATTGTGCGAGAAGCATGTTACGCAGTAAGGGAGCAAAGCAGCTGAAATACTGTTTTGGTGGAGTTTTTCAAAGGGCAGCTGCATTTCTTTACCTTTGGTTAACTGTTTAACAAAGGATAAGCACGCAGCTAAGACAGCATCATTGAGCAGCAGCCAGTGTTACGTGGTAGGAATACGGATCAGAGGAGCAGGCATCTTCAGCGACTACCGCCACCGTCAAGGACAGTGAATTGGCCGGGACACCGGCCACAATTGATGCAGCATCTCAAAACAAATTAATTATAGAAGTGAAGTGAAGAGATGCTGAGGTATAGCTGGTGGCTGAATTTGAAACTCTTAAATGTACCCAAGTCAGCCATAGAAATTAAACAAGGATATTTGCAATGTTATGAGTGATTTCTCTAGAGGAAACAGACTGGGTACATAGAATGTAATGAAACATTAAATATAAGAAACCACAAACAGTTATGATTCAGTTCTCAAAGAAAAGAACAGGAAATAATTTCTTGGCTGAAAGATCAGAGTTAAAGTATTGTGGTTTCTGAAGTATTTAACTGCTGCAGAGTAAGAAAATAGACCATTACACAGTATTTCCAAAAGAAAACTGCAAGAGATACTGGAAAGAGGGTATTTTTGAGGCCCTGATGTGTACACAGAGTGGTAAAAAATTAGTACCTAAAGTCAGTAACTTTCCAGAACTGATAGGAAAAAATTAAGCAATTTTTCATTCAAGATTACCTACAGTATTTTAATCTATTACTTACGAACTTGCTTCTTATATATGCCTAGGGTATTGCCTTGCTGTTTTGTCTCCTGACAATTGGTACTTGATTGTTATATAAGGTCATTATAATCATGCCATTTGGAGTAGCTATTACTTAGAAATTAAACTGTTTTTAAATTTTAATGATGTTAGTTTGCCCTTTATAAGAGCCATTTTTTAAACTCATTTTTGGTTCCATTTTTAAAGTTAAAGTTTAATGGATTAAAATTTATGCTTGTTATTTTTAATTAGAAAGAACCTTATATGACCGTTTTAAAGAAAGCACAGCAGCATTTTTTACATCAAGGGACTCACTTGTGTATAGTAATAAATTCTAACAATTTAAATGGTAAAACCATATTTATTTTTGTCAAGGTTTCCATCACTTTGCAAAAGCCGCTATTTTATTTAACAGAATTAAGGGAACAATTGCTCTCCTCTGAAGATAGCAAACTACTATGTTTTTTTTTAATGAGATATTTCAATAAAGCTTCCTATATGTGTAGAGTTTATAGCCACAATAATATCACAGTTCAATTATAAAAGTAATTAATGCAATCCTTTACTAATTTAAAATTTTCATTTAGAAATATACTATTACTTACTTCCACCTGTGGGCCCACCACCTGCAGGAGGAAATAGGGCCAGGTGCAATGTGACCTGGGTGGCATTTGAAGGCAGAGACCTTGGTGGAATGGAACCCAGACACACAAACTGACTCTTGAGACATAGAATGTAACCTGATGGGATCCTGGAAAGAGTCCCAGCTGGGGACTCAATAGCCTCCCTGATCTAAACTTGAGTGGTGTTTTGTTATTGTATTTATGTGCTAGGCATGGTTTGTCAATAATGAACACCATGTTCGAAGATAAGGTGCCTCATGAATGTACTTGGTACCGGATCACCCTGGGCCAAAGATCCATGATCAATTTCATAATCATATCATCAGATTTGCAGTCGTTTGTTCTGGACATTTGGGTGAAGAAAGGGGCAGAGCTGTCAAGTGATCATCACCTGGTGCTGAGTTTGGTCAGATGGTGGGGGAGGCTTCTAAACAGACACGGAAAGCACAAATGAATAGTGAGGGTGGACTGGGAACATCTGGGAGAGACCCCTGTTCAGAAGACTTTCAACTCCAACTTCCAAAAGAAGTTGAGGGAGGATGGGGACACAGTCTGAATGGGCCTTGTTCAAAGCCTCCATTGTGGAAGTGGCTGCAAAGAGCTGCGGCCTGAAGGCCATAAGTATCTGTCATGGTGGCAACCCAAGGATTCAAATTGTGGACACCAGGGGTAAGGTATGCCATCAGGCTGAAAAAGAAAGTCTTCCATGTATGTTCAACACAGGAGACTCCCAAAGCAGCAGAGGCCAGAGTACCAACAGGCCATAAGACATGCAGCCTTTGTGGTCAGGGAAGCAAAAGCCCAGGTATGGCAGGAGTTCAAAGAGACCATAGAAAGCGACTATCAATCAGGCTCAAAGAAGTTCTGGTAAACCTTTAGGCAACTCAGAACAGGAAGGCAGGGATTCACCGAGGCTGTTCTCAGCAAAGGTGAAGAAATGCTGTCCTGGAAAGAGGATGTTGTCTGGTGGTGGAAGGAACACCCTGAAAAACTCATGAACCCAGTGGACATGCCCTCTAATGGGGGATCGATGCCCATTTCCCTGAGAAAGGTCACTGAGGTAGCTAAGTAACTCCACAATTATAAGTCTGTAAGGGTGGATGAGATCCACCCAGAAATATTGGAGGCTCTGGACATTGTTGGGCTGTCATGGCTGACACACCTTTTCAATTTGGCATGTTAATCGGGAGATGTGTTTCTGGAGTGGCAGACCAGGGTGGTGGTCCTCATTTTTAACACTAGAATTCCTGAAGCCTATATTTGTAATGCCAGGCCACCTTGAATTCCCTCACACCTCCTCATCAGTTGTCTTTGTTTTGCAAATGTGTCAATTAGCACTGGCAGCATGCTATCCCATCCCGAGGCAGCTGAAGTCAGATGCAAAATTTTCACAGCTGATGTCTCTTTCTCTGGGAGTTAGGTGTCTGGAATTGTATATGGTAAATAATATTATTTAGCATACATACATTTCATGTGTGTTCTGTGTCTACAATGATCTGTGTAAATGTAGGATGATAGGAAATGTGAAGCAAGAAATTTTGAACACAAAAATAAAACAGAAACTTTTTTCATATTATAGTAATAATGACAAAATGTTAACGTGAAGTGTATAATGTGTGAATACTGAAGTCCAGATATCAAATAAACACTTTTACAAAAGGTATAACAAAACAAGTGCACTTTTATTCAAGATTATAACCAAAGAAAAATAAATTATTCAATTTACATGAAGCTGTTAATGTGTAAAAACTGAAGCTCAAATATCAATTGACACAAAGTAAACATGTCAACTTGACTGGTGCAAAGGTAAGAACTGCTGTCTCATACTCACGAGGTAGTGGGTTCGATCCTGGGTCATCCTAGCATTTACCAGTTTGAGTAGTGAGCTGCTATTACTATTACTATTATATAATAAAAACATACATTTAATATGAGTCTGTAACACCCAGTGTAAATTTATGGTAGCTATAAAAGTTATTTATTTTTTTATTCAGTTTTATTCCCTCAGTCATGTTCAAGCTCCCCCCAATCTGACATTGTTAGTTTTCAAATAAAAATGTGGTATAATGAACTTGCCTCTCCCTCTGTGAGTTCATGGCGTTAATATCCATTCTTTTCCCAAGAGCAGCGATGACCACAGTTGGTGCTGTGGTTGATGCCTGGTCAGAACTATTTGTTGTACCGGCAATCAAAGATACTATGCCCCATGGCCACTATGATACTATCATGTGGCACTTGCGCTTTGAGAAAAAGGACACCCCTGCAGAATGTGTTAAAAATGACAGATTTGCTGCGATCTCAGACATCTGGCAACGTTTTGAAGAGAACTGTGTTTTGAGTTACAACCCAGGGCAACATATTACTTTTGATGAGCAACTGTTTCCAACCAAGGTCCGTTGTCCTATCTTACAATACATCTCAACACAGCCTGACAAATTTGGCATGAAGTTTTGGATTGCAACAGATTTGGAGACAAAGTACACGTGCAGTGCCACTCCTTATTTAGGAAAAGATCCTAGTCATGCCATGGGAGAAAGACTTTCCGAGACTGTGGTTATAAAGCTAATGGAGCCGTTTCTGGACAAAGGTAGAACCATAACAACAGACAACTTCTTCACGTCGCTTTCACTGGCTAATAGACTGCTGCACCGCAACACAACTCTGCTTGGCCCCAAAAATAATGTGGGAAGGGAATTTCCACCTACAGTTAAAGTTACTTCAGTATACAAGCAGTATACACTAGTGTTCTAGTGTTTTGATCAGGCAGTGCCATGCTGATGGTGTATGCACATAAAAGGAAGAAGTCTATCTGCATTCTCAGTGCCATGCACCATAACGTTGAGATTGGACAAGATCAAAAAAAAAAATGTTCAAATGACAACTCATGTTTAAATGATATAGCGTTTTCAAATAATGACATTTTCATGCATGGATGTGTGTGTGAATGTGAGAGAGAGAGCGAGAGAGGCAGAGACAGATTTGATGTCATTCAAGGGGTTATTGGAATATAAAATTAACACTTTCGGAAAGGCATAACAAAACATTTGTGCTTTTATTCAAGAATACAGATGAATAACAAAAAATTCAAGTGATGACAGGATACCAAGAAGACATGATTCACCAGCGTTTGTGTGTCTGCTTACATCTCTTCGGCAATATATTTTAAAAGTACAAAAATTTACACTGGGTGTTACAGACTTAAATGAAATGTATGTTTTTATTATTGTAAGAGCCATTTTCCTAGTTCTATGAATATTTATTAAATGATAATGCATAAAGTATGGGAGGTTCCTATAACCCCCGTGAATAGAATTGAGTTGGTATTTTCCTGTCATTTCTTAACAGTTATGAGCAAGCAATGTTCTCCAGTTAGTGTCTAGCCTTGCCTTGTGTAAGGTACAGAGGCATACGGTTTTTTAACCGTGTCCTTGTTTGTGCTCACGTTCGTGCTTGTGCACATGAACGTGCCTGGGTGCATGTCTATGTGCCAACGGCCTACGGGCCTTTTGAGTGTGAAGAAACTCTTAAAATAAAAGATTTAAGTGTTGAACCGTATGTTTAAGGCATACAGAAGGAGAAATTAAGAACTATTAAGTACAGAAATAACCAAAGCTTCTTAAGAAAAGCTAAGTTTATAGAAGATACATTTTTTCTTTTTTTTGCCTTTATTCTATGTGTGTAACTATTTTTCTTTTTATTCTTGTATGGATTATTTGCTTTTAACTTTCACTAAATATTTTAAAACAAACTTTTGGACTGAGAGATTTCTTTGACACGCATTTTACCCGTGCCTGACTTCGCCTTATACATCAGCAGCTACAATTATATAATAGTAATAATAATAGCAGCACACTACTCAAAATGATAAATGCAAGGAGGACCTGGGACTAAAACTACAACCTCTTGATTATGAAACAGCAGTTCTTACCTCTGCACCAGCCAAGCTTTAGTTTTTACACATTAACAGCAACATGTAAACTGAATATTTTTTTTTGCGTCGGTTATATGCTAGAATAAAAGCACACTTGTTTTGTTATAACTTTTGTGAAAGTGTTTATTTGATACCTGGACTTCAGTCTTCACACATTATACACTTCACGTCAACATTTTGTCATTCCAAAAGTTTGTTTTAAAAACATTTAGTGAAAATTCAAAGCAAATAATCCACACAAGAATAAAGAAAAGAGTTGTTACACACATAGAATAAAATGCAAAAAAAAAAAGTATCTTTTCTAAACTTAGCCTTTCTTGAGAAACTGTAGTTATTTCTGTACTTAAAGGTTCTTTACTTCTTCTTCTATATTTAAAGATTCTTAACTTCTTCTTCTGTATGCTTTAAGCATATGGCTCAGCACTTAAATTAAGTGCTTTTGTCTTACATGTTACTTATCACACACAAAAGGCACGTAGGTATGGTTTAAAACCATGTGCCCTCTACATCTTACACATGGCAAGGATGATCACTAACTGAGAATAATGTTTAGTCAGAGCAGTTAGAAATAGCTAGAATATACCAATTAAATTCTACTTTTGGGGGTTATATGAACCTCCCATAGATTATGCGTTGTCATTTAGTAAAACATTTGTAAATCTTATGTAACTAGGAAATGGCTCTTACATTACTATAACATGAAAAAAGTGTCTGTTTAAGTTATGCTTTCAACATTTCTTGCCTTGCATTTCCTGTCTTCCTATATTTACACAGATCATTGCAGACACGGAACACGCATAAAATGCATGTATGTGAAACAGCAATATATTTTTTATCCTATACAGTTCCAGACACCTAACTCCCAGATAGAGAGACTCCAGCTGTGAGATATTTGCATCCACGGTACTAGAAAGGAGACTACACCCAGTTGGGGAACCTTAGATCCAGGAAGAGTAAAATATATTATGTCCAGGCCGTGTTTTGTGGACTTGAAAAGTTATAAAACCTTCTTCCTTGTGGAATTATGTGGGGGGTGCTGGGAGAGTATGGGTTATATTGAGGGCAGTGTCCACATACTCAGAAAAACATCAGCACCATTTCCAATGTGTGTCGGACTCTGCCAGGGCTGTGCTTTGTCTCCTGTCCTGTTTTTGATTTTCATGGATAGGGTATCAAGGCACAGCCAGGGAGTAGAGGATGTTCAGTTCACCTGCCATAGAATCACATTACTGTTTTTTGCAAATGATGTGATCCTGTTGGCTTCATCAGGCTGGGAGCTCCAGCACACATTATGATGGTTTGCGACCAAGTGTGAAACAGCAGGGAAGAGGATCAGCACATCCAAATCTGTGGCCATAGTCCTCAGTAGGAAAAGGTAGACTGTCTTCTCTGAATGGGAGGTGAGTTACTGCCTCAAGTGGAGGAGTTTAAGTACTTTGGGGTCTTACTCATGAGTGAGTGGAAAAGGGATGTTGAGATTGACAGACGGATTAGGGCAGCGAGCGCAGTTTTTTGGACGCTATACTGATCTGTAGTGATGAAGAAAGAGCTGAGTCAGAAGGTGAAACTCTTGATTTACCAGTTGATCTGGATTATATCTCCTAGATGGCCTGGGAATGCCTTTTTATCCAAAAGAATGAGTTAGCAAATGTGGCTGGGGAAAAGGACATATGGACCTCATTGCTAAGACTGTTGACTCCCCAACACAGCTTCGGAAAAGTAGATGAAAATGAATGAATGAATGAATGAAAACTACTGAAGAAGATTTTAATAATTTGCCTGACTATGTTCTTCATCTTTTCTATCAAGACTTTGTTTACCCCTAAATATAAATCAGATTGTTTCTTGTAGGATTTTTCTTATTTTTTTCTAAGTCTAACATAGTAATACCAGATTTTTCCAGTCTAGAACAGAATTATTATATGGTCATTGGGCCCCATGTATATACAGTTTATTTCAGAAATATTGCACTGTCATACTCTTTTTCAAATTAAATTGGAGATTGTATAGTGAAAAGAGAATAATACAATTTGAGGCTAGTGCATATTAAACAGTTTATTACTTAAGATTATCCGGAATAATGAAATTAAATCAACAGCTATTCAATCATTTAGTAAATGGAGTACTTCTCATTAACATAATTAGATTTTTTTAAAGTTATGGAATCCACTATTCACTACAGAAAACCTTTAAAAATAAAGAAATTCATTAAACAAGTCACAGGTAACAAATTTATTGAATGATCTTTTAAAGGATAAAAACATTTTGTTGAGAAAAAAAAAATTATTAAGCATAAACTTCGATTAGTGAAAACAAATGCATTTCTTGAAGGAGTTTATCTGTTGAATTATATATTGTTGTTTTTTGAGGCACTATTTGAAATGATTATGAAGTTGGAAATTGGAGGTGTGATGATGAATGTTGTTAGTGCATATGTCCCGCAAGTTGGGTGTATAATGGATTAGAAAGATGATTTTTGGAGTGAGTTGGATGAAGTGATGAACAGTGTACCCAAGGAACAGAAAGTGGTGGTTGGAGTGGATTTCAATGGACATGTTGGTGAAGGGTACAGAGGAGATGAGGAGGTGATGGGTAGGTATGGTGTCATGGAGAGAAACGAAGAAGGTCAGAGGATAGTGGATTTTGCCAAAAGGATGGACATGGCTGTGGTGAATACGTATTGTAAGAAGAGGGAGGAACATAGGGTTATGTACAAGAGTGGAGGAAGATGCACACAAGTACTGTAGATTACATTCTGGAGATAGTGAATCAGGAAGTGCAATGGATTAGCAAGGAGGAAGTAAGGACAGCTATGAAGAGGATGTGGAATGGAAAAGCTGTTGGTCCAGATTACATACCTGTGGAAGCATGGATGTGTTTAGGAGAGATGGCAGTGGAGTTTTTGTGAGGACATTGTGCCGCAGCGCTAGTGTAGAAGGAAGATTTTTTATAATAGCAAATTAACATATAAATCCATAAAAAGTAATTAAAAGCTTCTAAAATATTAAGATTAAGCATAAATTAGAATGATTAAGCAAATAAGATAGGTCTAGCAAATAGTTAACTAAAAAATCAGTTATATTGCATTATTTTTTAGGCTTCCATTAAAATTTCCAAAGTAAGAAAAGAACAGCTAATTGATACACCGGGACCAGTTTTGGACAGGAGTTAGAGAACACCTGTGATTCAAGGCTAGGAAGCGATAGCACAGAGAAGATGCCTCTGAAAACCAGCTGGGTTGCTGAATCAGCAGAAAGGCTTTTGCTGTAAGCAGGGTCACGCTGACATAATGCATGAAGAGAAAATCTTAGTAAATTCACGCATTAGCAAAAATACTATAAGAATATATTAGCAATTAACTTTAGTGTAGAAATGAAGACAAATCAAGCATGCCAAGCAATGATTAAATGAAAGCACATACTATATTTCTTTGTAATTAAAGCTTAAGCTTCAGGTCACTATTATAAAAAGTTTGAAAGGTTTAAGAGAGCAAATGATGAGAGGAAACCCATATATGGAATTGAAGCCTTGGCCAGTTAGAGAAAATGGGAACAGCATAGAAAGATAACAAATTCCACAAGGGGGCCAGTGATAGGAAAAGTAAGGAGATAATAAGGCTTCCCATGGAAACTCAAGGTTC
>JANRMT010062806.1:6291181-6301727 GCA_026402145.1 Polypterus bichir lapradei | reverse complement strand
CACACACACACACACACACATACACATACATATATACATATATAAACCAGCATAAAGCTGTAGCCATCACTCTCTGCTCTCACTTTTCTCAAGTTCAAGCTTACCTTTTATTCATGCAGCCAACCCCAGCTGATGCTGTGCACTCACCATGCCACTAAATGGAAACTGACTCATTAAGGCAGTGCACAAAAAGAAAGTTACTTATGCATCTAAGCTTACTGTCCTTATTCTAAAAAGTATAAATTAAGATATCATATTTTAGTATCATATTCTTACATATTTCCAGTTCCTTGTTGTCATCTTCGCCATCTTCCAGGTCCTCTTTTTTTCGATTGGCCGCATCAAAGGTTCTCTCAAGCTGTATTTTTTGTTCAGCATGAAGGCAAAGTACAAGAACCTGAAAGGCATCGTTGAGTCGATCATTCAGCTGATTAAATTCATCAGCTATGTCATATGCCTTTATCATCTTCTGAATCCTATGTAGGAAGCCATAGTTTGTAACAAATTCCTGTGCCAATTCTAAAGTATCCTTTAGCTCTTTAAGGCCATGCAGCACTACGTCCGGTACATCTTTTGATCCTTTAATCTTAATGACACGCACTGGCACAGACAAGGCTTTAATCCGTTCAGCCAACCGTTGGCATTTTTTTCGGTTTGCTTTCACTTCATTACAGAGGGAATACACCTTTTCAGCTATAACCAGAACTGGATCGATAAAGTCCATGCCTGTAAGAATAAGAAACAAACATGTTAGACATATGTGGATAGTCTTTTATATTATTTAATCATCTAATAAATCACTATTGTATGAGTGAAAAAGTAAATTATGCCATTCAGTTGTTTATTTTTATAATTAATGTATTCTCTCTTCAGATATTTTTTTTTTTTTATCTAGTCTAAGGAGTTGTTCTGTACTGATCCCTGTTCTGTTTATTGGTTCCTAGTTTTAATTGAAGGGTGGAGAAGTAGAAAAGGGCGACAGGGTAGAGACAAAAAAAGGAAAGAGGAGAGGTAGAGAAAGGTTGGTGCATAAATAAAGGTCATAAGAAAGAACTTGTGTTTTGTACTAGAAGTCTTATCAGCTCACATCATGCTATTCATCGATAATACTATATATAGTATTATATTACTGATACCCTTTCATGTCAGCAAGGCGCATATTTCCAGGAGACCTAAATAAATTGCTAAAAAAGCCGCAAACTTGGACATACATACCAATAAATTGCAGCATATTTTTACAGCATCTTAGTGCAAGAGGAAGTCAGTTTAAGAAGCACGTAGCAATTAACATGGCTCGGGGAACACTTAACACAATGCATTTAATGTGCTACATAAATTATGACGGGATTTGAGAAAATCTAGTAAATTAAATATTCATTTTAAGATGAAGTTTAGTTTATGATGTTGTAGCAATACTACTAGTAGTTATAACTGCATCTCCCAGCAGTCCTTGCATGGGCTGTTGAGGTCAAAGGTGGCCAGAGGGGTTTAAAAGGAGGGCAGGTGTCAAAGAAGGAAAAAAAAGTTTGTTTTGTTTTGGTGCGTCGTGCGTTGCGTTTATCTGTCGGACTGCCTGCTGTTAATTCTGCCATATATCATCATTGTGTCCTGGACTGTATTTGTTTGTTGGGGTCTGTATCATCTGTCTACCTGTGCACAGAGGACTGTGTTGGGATTCACTGGCTTTCCCGGAAGAGTGGAGCGCTGCTGAACCATCCATCTGTCGTCATCCTTTCAGCAACCACCGGTAGGACTGTGTTTTCCATTCCCTTTCTACATACAGATCGCTGGACTCAATCTCGTCACTTCTCATTTCATCCGGTTTGGTTAACATGGACTTTGCTGTATGTTTATTGTGTTTCTTTGTTAAATGTAATATTGCCAAAGGGGTCAGGGGTGGTATTATTGTTTTCATTTACTTCATTTAAGTTCATTATATTCTTTATCGTTTAATGTTCCCAGCGTGCTTTATTTGGTCTCTGTAGTGTGTGTGTGTGTCGTTCCAAGGCTGGGGTTGTCCCTAGTAATCCACCACTAAAATAAATAAATCACCGTCACATTGACGGTGTGAATCTTAGCGGCACTTGACCGCTACAATGTTCTACTTTAATGACAAATTACGAGAATAAAGTCAACATGTCGACTTTATTCTCGTCATAAGCATCGAGATTAAAGTGGAAATGTCGAGAATAAATTCAACATGCCGTCACACTATTAAACAGTACCCGGGTACATTACACAATATTGAAAAAAAATAAAACAAGTACAACTTGGCTTTCAGTATTATCCAGAAGTATAGAAACAGTATTCACACATTTGAACATAATGGTCCACATCTGACCTTTTAAAACCAAAGTATCTCCAGACAACAGACATGGCTCCTTTTTTTGGCAAAAGTTCTTCTGTGTCATCATGTTCAACTCTATTGTCTGCTACAGCTTCAGTTTCGAAATGTTCTCTCTCCATTTTCACCATTCAATACCTCCAATAATGCATGTACTCTGTTGCATGCGTGTTTAGCAGTGCAGCAGTGAAAAAGGTCCCCCTTTAAACAGTTGTTTAGGCTATTTAAACCGGTGTTGCGGTATAAGAAAAATCCATATCATAATAAAAAAAAAAAAAAACGTTTTTTGGTATGAACAGGTATACCGCCCAGTACTATGATCCGGTATGGAAATCTGTATTGTTGCCCGAATATTGATCCGACAAAATTTTACACTGGATTCCCTTCCTGGCATAACATTCCCCATTTATCCAGGGTTGGGACTGGCATGAAGAAACATGCTGGTTTGTGCGTCCCCTGTGGCTGGGTTGGACGCCCAAGTTCGAGCAAAAAGCCATAAATCAATGAGTGGCAACCTTAAAAACCAAAATAATGTGTCTATAAGTAGACCCCAAATCTGTAACTGGAAGATACTTTAATTACCAGAAGTCACACTTTCCTTTAAAAGTAGCTGCATACATCCCTCCCACGCTCTAAAAGCTGATGAACACCTCTTTCTCTAAAACTGAAAGCTCTCTGGGTAGCTGAAAGCTGACAATTCTCTTCTTGCTGGGTATCTGAAAGCTGAAATCCACCCTGCCAAGCAATGCTTTGTACCAGTGACTGATCTCCCAGTTGAGAAGCAGCCATTACTTCAGTATGGGAACTTCAGCATCTAAAACCTTGTGCCAAAAAGAGTCATGCTTTTTTGTATGAAGTTGCAAAAAGATTTAGCAAGGAGCCTAACTGAGAAAAGCACACCGCACCATGAACAAAGGACCATGATTTAAAAAAGAAATAGTGCACTTTAACACAAGAAGAACTCTCCACATGAACCCGGAGCAACAACAGCATCAACTCAATATAGTGTTGAATTGTTATTACAAGTCTTACATTGGTATTGATACCAGCTTTCGAAGTTCTTTACCATACATAAATGTGGCTTGTCTGAAGGGCAGAAAGTTTTCTCAGCTCAAGTCTGTTTACCTGCGTGTGAGTTGCCTGGAGTTGTATATGGTAAACAATATATCGTTATTTGGAATAAATGCATTTCATGTGTGTTCGGTGTCTAAATTTATGTAAACACATCATTAAAACAGAAACTTTTTCATGACTGACTGACTCACTCATCACTGATTCTCCAACTTCCCATGTACGTAGAAGGCTGAAATTTGGCAGGCTCATTCCTTACAGGTTACTTACAAAAGTTAAGCAGGTTTCATTTCGAAATTCTACGCGTAACGGTCATAACTGAATCCTAATTATGTACATATATACAGTACGTCCATAGCCTGCAGTTCGGTTCCCGTGTGAGGCGGACTTGCTCCCCCCATCAGCACGCCTCCCACGTAGTTGGCTGCCTGCCTATATTGCGTCCCCCATCCCCACGCCTCCCACATAATTGACTGCCTGCCCATATAAGGCTGTCCGTCAGCAGCAATCCAAGCTGTGAGAAAACAGTAAAAAGGAGGCGTGTCAAACATTGTGGTACATTTTCTGATGCAGCTAGATGGAAACAGCTTCGTGACTCTGCCGCCAAATACTCGCAGAAAAATCCACAAGTTAATAGACACGCTGTCGCTAAATGCTCGCGGATCATCTTTTTCCATATTACTCTCACTGCACCACTCAGAGTATTTATATCACTGTATCCGAGTGGGGAATTACAGCAGCAGCTGATCGGAAAGAGAATTATCGGTATACAGCATCAAGCACACGCTGCCTCAGCCACGGCAAAATGCTTCAGAGACTTTCCTGTACAGACCTCGTGGTTCAGACATAGTTTCATCCCAAGAACTTTAAACAGTCAATCAGTCCATCAAGTGCTCCTTGTAGAACTGTTTGTACTTATAAGTACAATCACATCATTGTAAACTTGCACTACAGTTATAATACTGCACAACCTGCACCACTTTATAAAGCGTGTACTTACATACAGTATGATGACAATATCATTTTTAAGATGAAATGCAGCAAAATATGTTGATTATATTATATAGCTAAAACTTTAACTTCATTTAAATAATCTGTATTGTTAATAATTAAACATGTGAGGACACGGTTCCGCAGCGCTAGCTAGTTCACGGATTGATCCTACCTTGTGCTGTATTCTTTCAGCAGATGACGCGACACTGGAAGGATAGTTGGATAGAATAATTAAACATGTACAACAAAGATATTTCAATGTTCCTTAAAAGTTTTCAAGAATCGTCGTTGTAAGCTTACAGATGGCTTAACATCTATTATAGAGCGGATTGTGTGGCGATTGGGTATTTGGAGAAAGAAAAGTAAGCACAGGAATTGGAGGTTAATACGTTTGAAAGAGACAGTACTGCTACAATAATTTCATCAAAGGTCGCACACAATCACACACTGTGTTCCCCTGTTTAATAACATGCTTTAACTCCTATCATCATGAAAAAGGTATTATGTATACATCTCAGTATTTTAATTATTCAGAGAGTTGTAATATCAGGAATGTAATGGATTCTTTGTCCTGTCGGAGAAAGAGAAAGTGGAAGCATGTAGTGATTCACACATATAGAGCAAAAGATCAAATATAAAACAAAGCATTTAACGTGCTACTTTAATTACGATGTGATTTGAGAAACTGGTTAATTAAACGATTTTAAGATGACGTTTATGATGTTCTACTTTAATGACAAAATAAACTACGTAATTAAAGTGGAAATTTCGAGATTGAAGTTGACATTTCGTGCTTTTTTCCTACTGTGTGCCTTTTTTTCTCTGTACCCTAATAAGCTTTCATATGACACTCAGACAGTGGGCTACAACTCGCCTTTTCACAGAGACTTTGATATGTGACAACTTCTTTTTTATTTTGGGCACTGTGCGACTTTGTGAACTTGAGCTTTCGAGTTTCTCTGACACGCTATGTCAGTCGATCAGCTTCCTTTTGTTGTTTATACCACTGTTTAAACCAACAAATAGTACGTTTTTCCTTGCCTCCACTTGGTATTCGCTGAAATTCTTCCATTTTCCCTCTTGCTTTTTCCATTGTCTTTTCACAGAACACTGAGCTTAAGGGCTATTTATATTGATTTGCATATTCAAAGAGGCGTAATTCTGGGAGGAGACGGGGCGGGACAGCAAGTGCGTGAACGAGCGTTACCTTTCACGCTGATCGGGATTTATGTAGCGGAAGAACGCAGAAGTGGGCGAACGCACAGATTCCTGCATCTGGATTTTTCTGTGCGTAAGCACATTTTAACTTTTGTGCTTACGTCATGTTATAGTGCAAATTCTACACACAGTGTTATGCATGAGGCCCCAGAAGTGTATCAGCTCAGACCTGAGACCCAGGGAGGGTCTTGGGCCAAACCCCAGACTGGGCCCAGGAAGATGGAGCATGGTTCCCCAACCGGCAACTGCCGGTGGTCCCTCTCTGGAAGGTAGGCTTACGCGAATGGCCAGGGGTCATTCCTGGCCATTGACAGTGCACCACCAAGCCTCCTCAAAAGCCACTTGGGAAGGGCGCCAGGCCCCAGCAGGAAACGGCTGGCCTCGCCAAACCTACTCCCCGCCTAGGGGCGTCCAGGACCCTTCGCGGGGATGACCCTCTGCCCACATGAAAATTTTGTTTCCTCCCCGCTTTTTCACATGACCTACTGCCCGCTTTTTCTACATGACCTGGCAGCAGAAGTAGTAATCCATAGGAACATATCAGCTGGGAACATACAACTTCTACCACAGCACCTTTTAGAATTAGCAGAGCAGGGTGAGGCAAAGGTCTGCCACCAGAGTCCTCAATGAATCCCTTGGAAGAACCAGTATAATGAGTCTCCGCCAAGGGTGAGGAAGAGAAATTTCAAAGGTCAGGGATTTGTCCAGGCCTCTCGGTTCTCCCCTGAGCGAGGGCTAATAAGGGGACCACTGGGGGTCCTCAGTCCCCTGGGCCTGCCTGCGATCAAGGCTCAGGTTGGGGTTAGCCTCAGGGTTAGGAGAATGGATCAGGCAATGTCAGATGTGCACGTGCACATGCCCACATGAAGTGTTTTCACCCTAAACAGTTAAACACGTTAGATGCCATGTACGCAGGAAACAGTGAAGAAACAATTTGAATAAAGGAGACAAACAGTACAGCATGTGATTTTGTGGTTTAACCAAACAGTGAAGCCTTATTCTGTGTGAGCAAGTTGCCAGGACTGCACTATGCAAACTGTGTTGTTTAATCAATCAGTGAAGCCTTATTCTGTGTGAGTGAGGTGACTGGACTGCGCTATGGAAAATGTGTTGTTTAACCAATCAGTGAAGCCTGATTCTGTGTGAGCGAAGTGTCTGAACTGTACTATGCACAACTTGTGGTTTAACCAATCAATGAAGCCTTATTCTGTGTGAGTAAGCCAACTGGATAAATAAAGGCTGCACGTTTTCTGCAGTGAGTATGCCTTCTGCTAATTTGGTAGCTGTGGGGATCTCCATTTTTGCAAAAAAAAAAAAAAAAAAAAGAGAGATGACAAGCTTCCTTATGCCCGGTTCTTTCTTCTTCTTCTTGTTATTATTTTGTATTCTTACTTATTATTTTTCTTTTAAGTGAAGATGGCTGGCAATTTAACCAACGACCAATGGAAAGTGGATATTTAAACAATACTGGAAGACCGAGAATGCTGAAAATGTTCGCCAGAAATGGGCTGAACAATTTCATACATCTCCACCAAGTTGTCAAACAATTTACAGAATATGAAGAGAAAAGCCAAGCAAAATGACACCTTTTATTGGCTAACTAAAAAGATTACAATATGCAAGCTTTCGAGGCAACTCAGGCTCCTTCTTACATCTTATTTTTTTACATCTTATTTTTTACATCTTGCCTGAAGAAGGGGCCCGAGTTGCCTCTGCTTAACACTCTGGTACTCTCCAGTTTAATATAGTAGCTTTGACTGACCTATGGATAGACTTTATTGCAATTTCATATCCGAAGTACAATACTCAGTTTGTATGCAACTCACATTTCTCTAACTTTACAAACAGATGGTTATGTCTCATGTGCTTCAATATTAACCACAGATGCTGAATATGAGTTTCTATATCTTTAGAAAGAGTAACCAAAATATCTTGAAAACAGACTAAAACAAACAGATCAAGAACATCTCTAAAAATGTTGTTTATGAATGACAGAAAAACTGCTGGTGTAATGGCAAGATCATATGGCATTACCTTGTATTTGTAATGTCCTGTGGTGGTGTTAAAGAAAGTTTTCAATTTGTTCCCTTCCTGTATTCGAATCAAGTTCTATGCACTCCTAAGATCTAATTAGGAGAAAATTGTACGAGCAGTGACCTGTTTAGGAAGACAGGAAATGACTGGAAGAGGGCAGTTGTTTTTAAAAGTTTTATTTAATGGTCTCAACTCATCATTTTTCTTGACATAAAAACAAAAAAAATGCCTCCACTGTACTACTAGAAGGAACAATATGCTTTTAATGTATATATTCTTCCATGGTTTGGATTTTTGGTTGAGTGACAACATAACTTTTACACTTAGGGAGAGGTGCATTAGGTAAAAGTTCAATAACACAATCATTTTTGCAATGAGGAGTAATTCCTGTGACAGATGTTTGCTAAACACATCTTGAAATTCAACATATTCATCTGGAAGAACATTTTCTTGGATACATAAAAACAGAAGTCTTAAACTGTATATCAATACATTATTGTTGACAACTAGTGATGCATGCTTTTATATCTTTGCTCTTCCCATCAATAATGAGATTATGTTTACATAAGCAGAGAATACCCAAAATGATTTGAGGAACAGATGGTTTTAAAACAAAAAAGGTATTTCCTTATGGAGCAACCCTACTTATAATTGGAATTGGGCAGATATGCATTCCAGTGACCCACTAACAATAGGCTCTTCATCAATCGATACTAACCAGGGTTTGACTTTTAATACTATCTGGCAAATACCTAGGTCTTGCAACAAAGTTGTACTAATAAATTTTCTACTGCCCCACAGCCAATAAGTGCAGAATACTGCATATTATTTAGATTTGCTAGTACCATAAGTACATTTTTAAAATACATACCATAAGTAAATTTTTTGAATAGATTTGACATTCTAAGCTCCTTTTTCCAATACTAAAGGCATATTCTGGTTTTCACAATAACTTGAGTGTTAAGTGCCTTTCCTATTTATAATTCTCCTAACATAATCATTTGTTCTCTTTAAAGTGCATTTATTTCCTGTAAAAGGGAGACTATTACCTCAACCAAGCCACAGGGGATGCACAAGCCAGTGTGTTTCTTCGTGCCAGTCCAAAACCAGGATAAATGGGGAGGGTTACGTCAGGAAGGGCATCCGGTGTAAAATTTTACCAAATCAATATATGGACAACAATACAAAATTCCATACTGGATCGGTCGAGTCCCAGGTTAACAACAACTGCCATCAGTGAAGAGAGAGGTGGCAAAGGCTAAAGAAAAGGTGTATGATAAGTTGTATTTGAGGCTGGACACTAAGGAGGGTGAAAAGGACCTGTACTAATTGGCTAGACAGAGGGGCCGAGCTGGGAATGATGTGCAGCAGGTTAGGGTGATAAAGGATAAAGATGGAAATATACTCACAAGCGAAGAGAGTGTGTTGAGCAGATGTAAACAGTACTTTGAGAGGATGATGAATGAAGAGAACGAGAGAGAGAGAGAAGGTTGGATGGTGTGGAGATAATGAATCAGGAAGTGAAAGGGATTAGCAAGGAGGAGGTAAGGACAGCTATGAAGAGGACGAAAAATGGAAAGGCCGTTGGTCCAGATGACATACCTGTGGAAGCATGGAGGTGTTTAGGAGAGATGGCAATGGAGTTTTTAACCAGATTGTTTAAGAGAATCTTGGAAAGTGAGAGGATGCCTGAGGAGTTGAGAAGAAGTGTACTGGTGTCGATATTTAAGAATAAGGGGGATGTGCAGGACTGTAGTAACTACAAGGGGATAAAATTAATGAGCCACAGCATGAAGTTATAGGAAAGAGTAGCGTAAGCTAGGTTAAGAAGTGAGGTGATGATTAGTGAGCAGCAGTATGGTTTCATGCCAAGAAAGAGCACCACAGATGCGATGTTTGCTCCGAGGATGTTGATGGAGAAGTATAGAGAAGGCCAGAAGGAGTTGTATTGCGTCTTTGTGGATCTGGAGAAAGAATATGACAGGGTGCCTCGAGAGAAGCTGTGGTATTGTATGAGGAAGTCGGAAGTGGAAGAGAAGTACGTAAGAGTTGTACAGGATATGTACAAGGGAAGTGTGACAGTGGTGAGGTCTGCGGTAGGAGTGACAGATGTATTTAAGGTGGAGGTGGGATTACATCAGGGATCGGCTCTGAGCCCTTTCTTATTTGCAATAGTGATGGACAGGTTGACAGATGAGATTAGACAGGAGTCCCTGTGCACTATTATGTTTGCTGATGACATTGTGATCTGTAGGGAGCAGGTTGAGGAGACCCTGAAGAGGTGGAGATATGCTCTGGACAGGACAGGAATGAAGGTCAGTAGGAACAAGACAGAATGCACGTAAATGAGAGGGAGGTCAGTGGAATGGTGAGGATGCAAGGAGTAGAGCTGGCAAAGGTGGAGGAGCTGAAATACTTGGGATCAACAGTACACAGTAATGGGGATTGTGGAAGAGAGGTGAAAAAGAGAGTGGAGGCAGGGTGGACTGGGTGGAGAAGAGTGTCAGAAGTAATTTGTGACAGATGGGTATCAGCAAGAGTGAAAGTGAAGGTCAACAGGACAGTAATGATACCAGCTATGTTACATGGGTTAGAGACGGTGGCATTGACCAGAAAGCAGAAGACAGAGTTGGAGGTAGCAGAGTTAAAGATGCTAAGATTTGCACTGGGTGTGACAAGGATGGATAGGTTTAGAAATGAGTACATTAGAGGTTCAGCTGAAGTTGGACGGTTGGGAGACAAAGTAAGAGAGGCGAGATTGTTTTGGTTTGGACATGTGCAGAGGAGAGATGCTGAGTACATTGAGAAAAGAATGTTAACACTAGAATTACCAGAGCCTACAAAAAAACTCGTAGATCTGTCCCACCTTAAATCGCTTCGCACCTC
>JANRMT010062806.1:6255055-6291081 GCA_026402145.1 Polypterus bichir lapradei | reverse complement strand
TAGTTATATTTAGTCCTCACCGGAAATTAATACGCACCAAGCGGATTCATTGTCAGTAGAGGTTGGATAACTTGGCGGTAAAGCCATGTGACTTTCAAAGAAGCAACAGGTTGTGGGTTAGTGTTATTGTCACCGGTTAAGACCAAAAGGTTAGTGAAGTAACAGTTTAAAAAAGAAAAAAAAACACACACACGAGAAATATTCAGATATTAATTTAAAACACTTAATCACACAGGCTAACGTTACTTCATTTTGCATTTTTCCTTGTATTCGCTTTATATTGTGAGACTTGCCTGGACACCACCAGTCGGAGACCACATCTTTATAAAGTTCACACGTTTATTAATCATTAACAAACACAGTCCCAAACACCACACAATGCACAAAGCAATAATCACCCCAATAATCCTTCTCTTCCTCAGTCTTGGGCCGCCAATCTCCTCCTGGGAGCTTCGTCCTGCTCCCTCTCCCAACTCTAGCTCTTCGAGTGTAAGGAGGCGGCGCCTTTTATTCCCACCCGGATGTGTTCCATGTGGCTGGTGATGATCTTCCGGCAGCACTTCCTGGTGTGGCGGAAGTGCTGCCCTTTGCCCCGGAAGCACTCCGGGCGTCCCTGGCAGGTTCCTCCGCCATCTTGCCAAGTGTGGCGGAAGTAAAGTTCTCCCGGTCTGTTGAGGCTTAACACGCCCCCTGGCGGTGGCCACGGGTCCCAACGGGTTAAAATCTTTTTGTCCCTTTCCCGTGGTCCTCTTTTTATCCAGGGCGGTTGCCCCCTTGTGACCCGGAAGTTTTTTATGCCACCTTCCGGTCCTTTTAGGCGTCCCGGACAGGTAAGAACCTCAGCCATCTGTGACAATATAAATACTGATAAATACAAAGTTTTATGTCTAGGAAAAAGAGACGCTGACAGCTGGTAAGTGCAACAACTCAAAAACCTTTTTTATTGTCCTCCCTCCTTTTCCCCTTCAGACCAAAGCAATCAAGCTCATCTCACCAAACAGCAGACCTACCGCACATGGCTGCATAATCTAACCCTGCAATTAATATCACAGTGCAGATATATAACATTTCTCCCCCCTCCCACCAAAAGCAAAGAAATCCAAGTATATAACAGAACAGTTAAACATGAAATGTAGTAACAAAATCCTGCAAGTGTCCAGGGCGAGAACGCAACCGAGTGGGACGTGGAGATGGCTCCTGGGGCTGAATAACAGGCTCGGTTTCATTTTGTGCTACATCAGGCTGGATAACAGAATCACCCAGCCATGCGTTTGGAATGGCCGAAGAATTTTCATTGTGTTTGTCAGCAGGATGAAATTCTACAACAGATGATGGTGGTGACACCTTTCGAAGACATGTGGCATGCCACCGAGAACCATCAGCAAGACCAAATGTGGCTGGGCCAAGCTGTCGGGTGACTTGTACTGGTGAGGACCAGAAAGAGGCCATTTTGTTATTGCGATGAGGCTTCCGAACTCTTACCCAGTCCGAGACTGCTATGCTGACCTCCTTGACCCGTTTTGATTGATCAAACCTTTGTTTCATTCTGTGTTGCTGTCTGGTGACAGAGTGCTTAACGTGAGGAATTGAAGGAAGGGCACAGGGAATACTCTGACCAAAAAAAGGACGAAGTCTGTCGAGAGGTAGGGTAAGCTCACGACCTAGCATGAGGAAGGCAGGCGAGACTCCAGTTGTGCTATGCTGGGATGATCTGTAGTGCAAGAGGGTATTACGCAGAGCCTGATCAAAAGAACACCCTTGTGCCTGGTGTGCCCTAAGGCCATTTTTTAGTGTTTGGTTGAAACGTTCCACCCCTCCATTAGACTGTGGATGGTAATATGCAGTGCGAACATGTTTAATGCCTTTTGATTCCAGAAATGAGGCAAATTGATTACTGGTGAACTGAGGCCCATTATCCGTAGTAATGGTCTTAGGGAGACCCCAGCGAGAAAACAGTGATTCCAGAATGTTAATGCCGACACAGGATGTGACTGTGCCAGTTGCAGTAACCTCTGGCCATTTTGAGTGTAAGTCATACACAACAACCAAATACCGCTGATGGTGAGGGACACCATGGATTTCTCCCGAGATGTCCATCTGTATATGTTCCCAGGGTTGGGTTGGCCAGGCAATAGGCTGCAATGGGGGAGGGGCCTGGAGACCTGTCTTGCCACTTACCAGACAGGCCACACAATCTTTAACCAGAGTCTCAATATCCCTGTCTATGCCAGGCCACCACACCAAGTCACGACATCTCTGTTTTAGTTTCACTATACCTAAGTGGCCCTCATGTGCCATTGACAACACACGTGCACGAAGCACATTTGGAACCACAGTACGAAACCCTCGTGCCACACAAGAACCATTCCAGCAGGAGAGTTCTTCTTTCACTCTAGCAAAGGGTAACAGATCCTCAGGTGCCATGCTAGGCCAACCATTCCTGATAAAGTGGCATACCTGGGATAGTACTGGGTCATGTGCAGAGGCCTCCTTGAGTTCTTGGAGAGATATAGTAGTCTGAAGAGGCATGTGCATCATTTGGACAATCTCATGTTCCATTTGGTCAGAGTCAGAAGGCTGGGCTGAAGCCGTAACTGAGCGAGACAGGAGGTCTGCAATAACATTCTCACGCCCCGGGGTGAACTGGAGAGTAAAGTGGTACTGGTGAAGACGGTCAGACCAACGATGTAACCTCAATGGGCGGTGTCCAGTGCCAGATGCCGACAGCAGGGTAGTGAGAGCTTGATGGTCTGTTCTTAGTGTGAAATGTCGGCCATACAGGTAAAGGTGCCATCTCTCACATGCCCAGACACATGCCAGTGCCTCACGTTCACCCACCGAGTATTTCCGTTCTGTTTCAGTGAGGGCACGAGAGGCAAAAGCTATGGGCTTCTCCACTTGACCCTGACTTTGTGACAGCACAGCCCCCACTGCTATAGCAGATGCATCACAGGTGACAAACGTGGGACTAGAGATGTCAAAGTGGGCTAGAATTGGAGGGGAAGTAAGCTGTGATTTCAGGAGGTGAACAGCCTTGGCACAATCAGGAGACCACACCCATGGCTCATCCTTCCGCAGGAGCTGGCGCAATGGTGCTGTAGTAACAGAATACTGGGGCAAAAACTTCAAATAATAACTGGCCATGCCCAGAAAGGAAGCCACCTCAGCTGCAGATGTAGGCTCCGGAATGGCATGGATTGCATCAACATTTGATTGGAGTGGAGATATGCCAGCAGC
Organism: Polypterus bichir lapradei; assembly: GCA_026402145.1. Lineage (NCBI taxonomy): Eukaryota > Metazoa > Chordata > Cladistia > Polypteriformes > Polypteridae > Polypterus > Polypterus bichir. Next base: position 6,287,844 of record JANRMT010062806.1, on the reverse strand, counting down.
TGATACTTGAAATCCAACAAATTCTATCTCTGGCACTGCAAAGACACTCTTCTCCGCATTCAATGTGAGTTTGTGTTTAGACAGAGCTGAAAAGACCATGTGAAGACGTTTGTCATGAACAGCAGCGGTGGGCCCATGTACAACAATGTCATCTAAGTATATGACCACTCCAGGGATGCCAGCAAACACTGAGGACATGACTTTTTGAAAGCTGCTTGGTGCTGAACATAACCCAAATGGTACTCTTGTATAACGAAACATGCCATCATGTGTCACAAAAGCTGTGAGGTCTCTACTGCTGGGGTGGAGGGGCACTTGCAAATAGCCTTGCCTAAGATCCAATTTAGAAAATAAGATAGAACCATATAACTGTGATGTGAGTTCTTCTGAAGTGGGAAGTGGATATTTGTCTGGAATTATTGCCTTATTTACTGCTCGAAGATCGACGCAGATGCGCAAGCCACCAGACTTCTTCTTAGCTACTACTATGTTGGAGACCCATGGGGAGGCGTTGACAGGTTCAATGATGCCAGCTGCTAGTAGCTGCCGCAGCTCAGTGGACACCCCATCTCGAAAGGCCAGCGGGATACGTCGTAAAGGCTGTATAACTGGTGTGACAGTGGGGTTGAGTAAAGGCTTGTGAGTGTAGGCAGTGAGGCAACCCAAACCTGTAAAGAGTCCAGGCCATTTTTGTTGTTGTAGTGAGGTTACCTGTAAGATTTGCATGCCACTTTTATCTAAGACAGAAAATCCCAGGGCAAGAAACAGATCTAACCCCATCAGATTTGCCCCTTTTTTTGTAACATGAAAACAAACATTAGGCAGAACATCTTTGCCATACTGAACAGTGAGGTAGACTGAACCCATCAGGGAGATCCGAGAGTCCCCATAACCATTGGCAGTAGTGGTAGGTGAAGACAAGGCCATAGAACTGAAAAACTGTTTATATGTGTGTATATTTAAGAGAGACATTGTAGCACCAGTGTCCAACAAGAGGGAAATGTTCACACCATTTAAACTAACTGTGCATGACTTGAAAGCTGCTGGTCCTGAAATCACATTGTGAATTATAGTTGCAGTCTGTCCGTGCGCACTGATTGGAGAAGAACGACATACCTTAGCAAAGTGGTTCTGTTTACCACAGCTGCGACAGGTCTGGCCGCGTGCTGGGCAGCTTTGAACTCTGGTCGCGTGTGATCGTGATCCACAGTTTCCACAGTGCTGCTGAAATTGTTTTGAACGCCTGCGCTGCACAAACTGCACTGTCTGTTCTCGGTCTGTTGCGTTGACTTCGGATGCTGCGGAATCGTCCGTCTGCGAGTGCTGCGCGTAACTGTCTGATGGGGAGGCAGAAGCAAAGCGTTTCGAAAGCTCCGCCGCACAAACAGCTGCAGATTCCACACTGAATGCTATTGCGACTGCATTTGGTAATGTCAAATCATCCTTTTCAAGCAAAAGTCTTTCGCGAACTTTATCATTGCTAGTGCATTCGATTAGCTGGTCGCGGATCATTTCCTCTTGTAATGCCCCGAACTTGCATGAGCTAGCTAGTCCTCTTAAGTTCTCCCCAGGAAGCTGACGGCGCTGTCTGAAAATAAATCTCCGTAGTAGAGCACTTTGCGGGGTAGAGAAGTGGGCATTCAAAAGTGTAACTGCAGTATCGTATGTGTCAGCTAGTCCCAAAGTCCCAAGCACTCGCTGTCCTTCCGCTCCCAAGCAATGAACGAGTAGCGCCCTTTTGCGAGAAGCCGAAACATCCTCAAGCCCCAAGGCAGTGAGATAGACTTCAAAGGATTGTAGCCAACGAGTCCACGGAATCGGAGGCTCACCGGGTAAAAGCAGGAAGGGAGGTGGTGGTGAAAGGGAAAACTCAGCCATTCTCGTCGCCAAATTTTATGTCTAGGAAAAAGAGACGCTGACAGCTGGTAAGTGCAACAACTCAAAAACCTTTTTTATTGTCCTCCCTACTTTTCCCCTTCAGACCAAAGCAATCAAGCTCATCTCACCAAACAGCAGACCTACCGCACAAGGCTGCATAATCTAACCCTGCAATTAATATCACAGTGCAGATATATAACACAAAGACAATGTGAAAATATATTTCAAAATCTATAAATCAATTCAATTTAATAAATAATTTTTCACCACACATCTCATTTATAAGCTCAGTTTTCTAAGTACGTTTAGAAATATACATTAATATTTTAACCTAAATTTCCAGTTCTGGGATGCAAAGAACTGCTGCCAATCCCTGCTGCACAGTATGTAAGGCATAAATGAACCCTAGACAGGGCATAATTACAGATGCATGCAAATTTCAAGTTTCAAGATGATACAAAAAGTTGACAATGTATTTGTGTCAATAAGTACAATAATAACAAATTACAAAAATAATTTTAATAAAAATACTTTTATTATAAAATGTTTTCTTTAAAAGAAGTAAAAATAAAATATATAAAAATATTTTTTAAATAAAATGATTGTGTTTACTTTAGTTATAAACGCAGTAAAAAGAAAAAAAAAATTCTTTAACCACAATTTTCATGGTTATATGTGACTAAATAAAATTGAGGGGTACACATAAATCAGTTGATTCAAACAATTTTTGAAACTTGTTTAGCATGGTGGGGAATTACAATGTTTTCTTTATATTTTATGATGAACGTAGCTATTCTATTAATTGATTGAATTAATTTTATTTTTTTTGCTTTTTAGTGCATTTATAACTAAAGTAAATAAAATTGTTGTGCTTAAAAAATGTTTTAATATATTTTATATTATACTTATTAGTTTTTGAGTATTTTGCAAAAGATTTTTCTTTAATTATTTTTCCTGAATGGGAAGTTTCTTCTACATAATATTACATATTACATAAGTATTACATAATATATCTTCTTTGCAGAATTATTTGAATTCTAAAAATAATGGTATTTTTGGTGTCTATTTTTCTGGTCAGGCTCTTATGGGATTAGCGCTTGGTCTCTGCGAAAAAAAAATAATCGACAACAGAACAGAAAGCTTATGGCAATACTTCCTCACCATGATCATCACGGCTACCCCTTCACAAAAGTAAACAAGTAAAGTCGGCATGCATATTTACCCACTCCACTCACAGGAAGAGGCAAGTGGGGGCAATCCGATACGTCTCTCACTTGCATGTTCCTATATCTCACCATATTCTGTCTCTGTCATTGTTCTGTGTGCGTTAATTGGAATTGCATAACCATTAATTATGGTGAAATTTGTTACGTAATTGCATCGGTTTTTTCAGATTATTGTACTGTCATCAATACTGAACACGTAGGCAAAATTTGAAGACATTTGCTTTGCCAAAAGTGGGTTTAAAATCATTTGGAAGATTTGACCCAGACAAACAAATGACACAGATGTCAAGTTAAATAAAATCGTTTAATAAAGAAACAACTGAAAATGGAAACACTGAGATTCACTGGTTAATAAAAATAAGTACTAAGAACTAAGTTACTAAGTAAATGCAGTCTACTATATTAATTCTGAAGCTGGTACAAAATTAAAATGTGTTAACTTTTGGATGAAGAAGAGGATATTATCAGCAATCAGCTAATTAGTTGCTAAATGTTTTTAAAATACGCCCTAAAATTCCAGACCATTCAGAAATAACAATTAATGATATAAACAACAATCAGAAAAATGCTGGAGAACTCCATAGAAAGACACAAAAGGGCAACACTTCATCAATAAATATTCCAGATTGGTTGAGCAATCTCTAGAACCAGTTTTAATATTTCTGCATTACATGTTTTTCACCATAAAACACACACCTCCTCCGTTGCTTTTACATGACAGTTCAGACCAGTCCTCATAAAAAGACAGTAAAGCTATTTGGCTGTATTAAAGCATCAGGGGCCTCAAGCATAACGCCGTGTGTAGAATTTGCACTGTAACATGACGTAAGCATAAAAGCCAAAATGTGCTTACGCGCAGGAAAATCCAGACGCATAAATCTGTGCTTTTGCCCACTTCCATGTTCTTCTGCTACATAAATCCTGGTCAGTGTAAAAACTAACACTCGTGCATGCGCCTGCTGCCCCACCCCAACTCCTCCCAGAATTACGCCTCTTTGAATATTCAAATCAATATAAATAGCCCTTAAGCTCAACGTTCTATGAAAAGACAATGGGAAAAGCACGGGGGAAAATAGAATTTCAGCAAATACCAAGTGGAGGCAAAGAAAAACTTACTATTTGTTGGTTTAAACAATGGTATAAACAACAAAAAGAAATTGATTGATTGACATAGCGTGTTGGAGAAACTCGAAAGCTCAAGTTCACAAAGTCGCTCAATGCCCGAAATAAAAAAGAAGTTGTCACCATGAAAAAGGCGAGTCGTAGCTCACCGTCTGAGTTTCATATGAAAGCTCATTAGGGTACAGAGAAAAAAAAAATAGGCACACAGTGGGAAAAAAGCACGGAATATCAACTTTAATCTCGAAATTTCCATTTTAACAACGTAGTTTATTTTGTCATTAAAGTAGAACATCATAAACTTCATCTTAAAATTGTTTAATTTACTAGTTTCTCAAATCCCATCGTAACTAAAGTAGCACGTTAAATGCTTGGTTTTGTATTTGATATTCTATGTGCTCTATGTGTGTGAATCACTAACTGCTTCTAAAACCAGCTTTCTCTTCCTCCGACAGGACACAGAATCCATTACATTCGTGATATTACAGCTCTCTGAATAACTAAAATCCTGAGATGTATACGTGATATCATTTTCATGATGATAGGAGTTAAAGCATGTTATTAAACATGGGAACACGGTGGCGCAGTGATTGTGCACGACCTTCGATGAAATAATTTATTGCAGCAGTACGTCTCTTTCAAACTTACTAACCTCCAATTCCTGTCCTTCCTTTTCCAAATACCCAATCGCCACACAATCAGCTCTGTAATAGACATTAAACCATCTGTAAGCTTATAACGCCGATTCTTCGAAACTTTTAAGGAACATTGAAATATCTTCGTAGAACATGTTTAATTATTCTATCCTTCACGCCAGTCCCAGTGAAGCATACAGTGCGAGGCAGGAACAATCCATGAACGGAGCGCCAGATCCTTGCTAGCATAGCGTGTCCTTTAATTATTAACAACTGTGGTCCCCGGCCGGGAGGACGAGAGGAGGGCTTGTGCCTCCTCCAGACCACGAGGGGGCGTCCGTCCTGGTTATGTTGGGGGCCTCGGGTAAAGGGCTTGGAAGCCCAGCCCTGTAGGGACCCGTGGCCACCGCCAGGCGGCGCATCGATGCCGGTATATCCCGTGTGGTCCCCAGAAAAGAAAGGCACAGTGACTGAGAGTGTGGCCTGGACAGTTGGGGGAATCGGTGCAAGAGGCACTGGGGTTTGTGGTGCACGTAATTATTGTACATAATAGTTGTAAATAAATAGTGTGTGGTGGAACTATGTTGTCCGTCTGTGTGTGTCCGGGTCAAAGTTCACAGTGGCGTAGTCAGCAGGATGGTCCGTCTGGTACAAGACGGGGACCTGCTTTGAGATCAAGTATGTCTGTGAACGGCCCGGCACAGCAGCGGACCCCACACACTGGCCGCGGGAGCGGCCTGTGCACAACCCCGCGGGAGCGGTTTGCCCCAGAGACCGTCGCCGGACTGCAGAATGACCATCCCCGGGTGCGGAGGAAGAACGGCCGTTGCCAGAGTGCAGCGGGCTCCGAGGCTCGCGCTGTCGGGACGGACAGCCAGGTCGGCGTTGCGACGCAGACAGCCACACTGAGGCAGGGGCCTCGGCATGACGGGATCCGGAAGGTGAGTGCCCTGCCCTGCAGTAATCGGCCCTTCTGGGTTGCAGTCACCTTCTTTTCTACAGGGAGGGACGATCCGGATCCGCGTCCGTGGCAGGAGCACGCCGGGCCACAGGCTGTCGGCAGCGCGACGGTGGCAGCAGAGGAGGCTGCGAAATCGGAGCCGCTGCGGCTCGTAAAATCGCCACAGCTGCGAAGCGGTGAGGAGGCACGACACCGCACCTAGAGCAGGGGACAAGATGGCCGCGGGCCGGATGTCCCGCCCGCTGACAGGCACAGGATTGACTGGTGTGTCTTGTGTGCCCGCCAATGATTGGATGGAGGCGGGACCAAGGAACGCCAGTCCTAAGAGAGAGCTGATTGGGCCAGAAGGAGTGGCCCACAGGAGGCAGGCGTCGAGTGGAGCTGATGGACAGGTAAGCCGACCGGCGTCTGTCTCTTTGTTTCGCCAGCGGCTCGGCGCGAGCCGGAGGAGTCCCTTCGGCTCGCCGAGTCGCCTTTGATGCAGGTGCTGGGTGATCTTGTTCTCCGCTTGGAGCAGCTGGAGGGGAAGGCGGTCGCGTCGGGAGAGACGCCGCGTAAGATGGAGGATTGGCGCGACGCTGGAGCCTTCGGCAGACAGGACACCACGGGGAAGGTAGGTTGTATCGTCCCCGTAAAGCATAAAGGGGGATCCGCCGAACATGGTCGTGACTTATTTAAGGAGGACCGACTTCGAGTAAGCGATCCCCCCACAGCGGATGCGGCGGTGCAGACGGCCGATCGGGCAAGGAGAGCGAGTACACAGGCTCTGGCAGGACAGGGGCTGATGAGTGCCCTGGGTCCTAGCGCCCTGCGCTCCAAGCCCACGGCAGTCTCCTGTCGCTCTGCAGGTACGCAGACGGGGCTGGATTTGAGCTGTTGCCATGCTCAGACCCAGACCGTCAAGGCGTCCAAGAGAAGAAGGAGGAACCGAGGGGTGAATGCCGGGACCTCCGATAGGAAGGGGCGTCTCGCTGGGGGCAAGCGCCCGGAGAAGGGCCATCCTCTGCGGGGGCAGAGGGAATCCCCTGGGTGGCTGGGCGAGCCGCCTGCGAGAGCGGTCCCGCGGACGGCGAGAGGACAGGCATGGAACCTGCGGCGGAGGACTCAAGCAGGCAAGTCGGGGGCTGTCGGAGGGGGGCAAGAGCACTGCCGGTACAGAGACCGACAGGACGCTCGGGGTGAGTGTCCTGGCAGTGCTTCTGGCCCTCCTTTTCCTTTTTTCACAGGTCCGAAGCCCCGATGAGTGCTGGAGCCGACGCTGTTTGGGACCTGCCCTCCTGGAACGGGCCGCTTTGCGGGAGGGCTCCCCGCCGGGAGGCCAAAGGTGACCCAGCTGGTGGGGACGGCGGGGGCGAGAGCGGCGCAGACCAGAGGGGCGCGTTTGCGTCGGAGGGGGTGCCGAACGGAGATGTCCCAGGGTGCCAGGCGGCGCCCCGTTGCCGGTATATCCCGTGTGGTTCCCGGCTGGGGCTGGAGTCCGGCCGGGACGCCCAGGAGGACCAGAGGAGGGCTTGTGCCTCCTCCAGACTGAGAGGGGGCGTCCGTCCTGGTTATACTGGAGGCCTCGGGTAGAGGGCTTGGAAGCCCAGCCCTGTAGGGACCCGTGGCCACCGCCAGGCGGCACCCCAGTGCCTGATTATCCCGGGAGCCCGGCACTTCCGCCACACCAGGAAGAGCCGGGGGGAAGACTTTGGAGGACACCCGGAGAGCTGCCGGGAGGACAGCCGGCACTTCCGCCACGCTGGGGCGTGGCCAAGGGAAGAATGCCGTGAACACCTGGTGCTCGTCCGGGAAGCATATATAAGGGGCCGCCTCCCTTCAGTGAGCAGTGGATGTCCGGTGGAAGTGGACAGAGCTGGAGAGAGGACTGGAGGTGGCCAGAAAAGAAAGGCACAGTGACTGAGAGTGTGGCCTGGACAGTTGGGGGAATCGGTGCAAGAGGCACTGGGGTTTGTGGTGCACGTAATTACTGTACATAATAGTTGTAAATAAATAGTGTGTGGTGGAACTATGTTGTCCGTCTGTGTGTGTCCGGGTCAAAGTTCACACAATATAGATTATTTAAATGAAGTTAAAATTTTATCTGTATAATATAATAAACATATTTTGCTGTATTTCATCTTAAAAATGATAATGTCATCATCTGTAAATACACGCTTTATAAAGTGGCTCAGGTTGTGCAATCTTATAACTGTAGTGTAAGTTTACAGTGAGGTGATTGTACTTATAAGTACAAACAGTTCTGCAAGGAGCAGTTGATGGGCTGATTGAGTGCATTTAGAGCTCTTGGGATTAAACTGTTTCTAATAATAATAATTCATTACATTTCTATAGCACTATTCTCAGTACTCAAAGCACTATCCACACACAATCTTCCACAGTCTCCTTACTGCAAAGCAGCAGCACTACCACTGAACCACAAGGTCTGTACAGGAAAGGTTTTGAAGCGTTTGCCATGTGAGCAGCAGTTCAAATAGAAAGCATGGCTGAGGCAGCGTGTGCTTGATGCTTTATACCAATAATTCTCTTTCCGATCAGCTGCTCCGAGTGGTGCAGTGAGATTAATATGGAAAAAGATGATCTGCTGTGGCAACCCCTATCGGGAGCAGCTGAAAGAAAAAGGAGCAGTGAGAGTAACAACGCTAAAGCAGCTATGGTATTTAGAATAGTTTGACCATTCTGTGGACCATTATATTGTTACGGGTTAATTACAATCAGATGCCTTAAACTAATAAACAATATGCAGTTAATTTCAGTGTATTTATAAAGCCACACAGGAACAGTAGCATTGCTTTGACGCTAGGTGCCACCTGTCTGCAAAACAGAGCAGAGAACTTGCGTATGACAGGGTATGAGGTACCGTGGAAATGTGTGTAGCTTTACACCAAGTTTAGGTTTTATACATCACGATTTGAATGCGGAAACGTTCATACGCAACATTTCTGTGCGTACGCACCATTTATACATGAGGCCCCTGTTGTCTCATCAATTAGCCATATTTCTAAGAAACAAAAAACACAGCATTTTCTGATGTCTCCCAATCATGTCAGCCCTGTAAGTCATCTAGTTTATTATTCAGCAACAGAATATTGGTCAGAAAAATTCTAGGCACAGGAGGTTGGATGCCATTATGTTTTGCTTCACTTGAACCACCTCCTATACAGTACAATCCTCTACTTCATTTGCTCTCTTGAACAAGGTCAGGATTTCCAAAACTTCTTTAAGGACAAACTCAATAAAACTGGTCTGCAGCCCTCTCTGTTCACTTCCATGAAACACGCTTTAAATATCAAACTGATGGTGGGTATTGTATTATGGGACAGCTTGGAAAAATTTTGTTTTAGTTGTCATAAAATAGAATGTGCAACAGCAACATTGGTGGTCTCTTTAGCAGCTGATCGAGAAGTAGTTGATCTATAATAACACTAAAAGAAATAAACTTGCAGTAAAGAAAACAAGAGTGGCTGCGGTAATCCATAGCAGACCAGTGCCGAAGTACGTTATGGTTCTGAATTTATGCATGGAATAAATAATGGCAATATTCAAAAAAATTGCCCAGTTTGGCAGCAATTGAAAATTATATTCTATACAATAACATGCTTCATAATTACTAGAACAGTTTATTTACAGTATATACAAATATATGTTGCACATTTAGCAACCCTAAAAAGCTGTAGTCTTCACTATTGGTTCAATGCCCCAAAGTCACTCCTACTGAGGAAGTTTGCTCTCTTCAGAATGTCTAATGTCTAATTGCACTAAATAGGGGGGTTGGATAATGGATGGATGGATGGATTTTTTCAATCCTTTATTTACCGTACACAATTTCTTGTATTAGGAATTTGTCTTTTTTTGAATATCTCAATTTACTCTCCAGAAAGGTTTGAGGTCAGAGCATAGGGTCGACTATTTGTACAGTGCCCCTGGAGCAATTGCAGGTTAAAAGCCCAACAGAGTAGCATTTCTTCTGTCACTGCCAGGATTCGAACCAGCAAGTTTTGAGTTATGTGGAAGAATAATTTTAGGGTAACATAGCATTCATCTTAAAGAACTAGCATAAAGGCTTAATAAATGTCAGAAATCTGTTCAGGCACACCAGAAAACCAGATAAAGGTCAAGTGAACAACAAAATGTGCACTGAAGTGTAAGAATTAGTTTAGGAAAAATACTGAGATGGTCAAGTAAATAGAGAATATACCAGAAGAAAGGTTGATGTAATATACACAAATTAACTGAAGGATGACTAAGCAGATGTCCTATAAATGAGAATGGACAGTTGTTATATGCACAGATATTTCAAGGGTGTTGGTGCAACTAAAAGGTATAAGAAGAACCAGAATATAACATACTTTTATTTTATATAAATCATCTGTGTGTAAACCAACGAACCAACCAGAGTAAAATGTATGTATTGTGTATGTATATTCTTTGTTTCTCTGACCATTCTGATCATTCTGACTATGCTGTAGCAGACTGATTTTGAAGAATGCTCCCTCTAAGGCATTTTACTGAGAAGTAATTAAAAGATGCAATGAACAGCTTTTCTCCTACCTGATTACTGAATTGTCCTGTTAGAGGAGGTTTCTTTCTTTAATAAGATGTTAAATTTCAACCACAGTTACCAGCCTAGATACTTCAGCCTTTGGCCACACATGTGACTGTCATTTAAAGGACTGAATTGTGCATTGATATTAGGATTCAGTTTTTATAGAGTTATCCTCTAGTGAGCTTGAAGTTGCCATTATTTCCAGCTGAGTGCAATCTATTGTGCCTATGTGGTTTGGAAAACCATTATCTGAAATGAATGATACAACTTCGACTAAACCTACTTTACATAGATTCATTTACCAAACTTCACATTTTTTGCACTGAATGTAACAAATGTCTGTATGAAAAATCATCATGAGTACCTCCAGCCCATGCTTTCCAGCTTTTTAAATTAGTGCCTCTATTTTGCTGGCTTTGCTCAAGTTACTGCTGTTCATTTTGGTCCTCTCATTTGTTAACATTTCAAAGGCTTAATTGCTTATTTTAGCCTTAATGCTGCATTCACGGTTTTTAATTGCTCCTTATTAGCAATGGAACCAGCAGTTCTCTGCTTGTATCCATTTACACTTGTGTGAATTCATTGTGTACTATTTGGTTTAATAAAATAGAAGGAAACTGAAGAGAAAAAAGTGAAGGACTAAAAAGTTGTGGGCTCCAGAACTGTCCAGCCTAATGGTGTCTGTACTGCTGCAGGACCCACCGAGTGTCCAATCTGAACTGGAGTAGCAGAAGTAATCATTTTAGGATAATCTGACCCTATGAGAAGCAGGGGTTGAACTCTACTGAAGCCATGGATTGGTATGTCTCTTAAATATATCTTTTAAGATCTAAAGAGAACATGCCGGAGAGCTGAGCCCAAATGGTTAAAATAAGAGAATAAAAAAAAAAATATGGCCCGTCTTGAGAGGCGGTGTTATTGCTCTAGAATTATAAATAGCAATGCTAGTAATCCATCCATCCATCCATTATCCAACCCGCTATATCCTAACTACAGGGTCTGAAGGAGCCAATCCTAGCCAACACAGGGCATAAAGCAGGAAACAAACCCCGGGCAGGGCACCAACCCACAGCAGAATGCTAGTAATTCCAGAATCTTATTCTCTACAATTGATTATCTGCTAAACCCAGCTCACTCAATGAAATGCCCCCAAAATACTTCCAGTGAAACTTCTGAGGCTTTTGCTTTATTTTTTAATCAAAAAATGAATGATATTAGAAATAATATAGTACATCTTCCCAATACTGATCCTCTTAAACCCCAGTACTCCATTATAAACAAATTAAATTCTTTCACCAGGATAGATTTACCTGATTTACATAAAATATTTTCTCAACTAAGACCCTCCACCTGCGTCCTTGACCGAATACCAACAAGTTTTTTCAAAGAACTATCCGTCATGCTAATTGATAGTATTCTTGACATAGTAAACTCATCATTAGATACGGAAGTCTTCCCAGACTGTCTTAAGACTGCTGTAGTTAAACCCCTGCTGAAGAAAAATAATCTGGATTCCTCTGCTTTTGAAAATGTTAGACCTATTTCTAACCTGTCTTTCTTAAGTAAAATCCTAGAGAAGGCAGTCATTATGCAGCTAAATGACCACCTCAATAAACATACTATTCTTGGTAAATTTCAGTTGAGTTTCAGAATAAATCACAGTACAGAAACTGCACTTGTTAAAGTAGTAAATGACTTGTAACTAAATGCAGACAGAGGCCATTTATCTGTTCTCATCCTCTTAGATCTGAGTGCTGCATTTGATACAATTGATCACAATATTCTTAGAAATTGCCTTAGTCAATGGTTGGGCCTCTCTGGCAGTGTCTTAAATTGGTTTGAATCCTACCTGGCAGGTAGAAAATTCTTTTTTAGTTGTGGCAATTATATTTCAAAGACCCATTATATTCTATATGGTGTTCCACAAGGCTCTATTCTGGGTCCACTGCTGTTTTTGATTTACATGCTTCCGTTAGGTCAGATTATCTTGGGGCATAACATGAACTACCACAGCTATGCTGACGACACACAGCTGTATTTATCAATAGTGCCTGATGACCCAAACACTCTTGATTCACTGACACAATGTCTTACTAGTTTTTCTGAATGGATGAGTAGTAATTTTCTCAAACTAAATAAGGAGAAAACAGAGATTTTACTGATTGGCAATAATGGATATAATGAGAGTATTAGAAATAAACTTGACCCATTAGAATTAAAAGTCAAGACGGAGGTAAATAATTTATGGGTCACTATTGAGTCTGATCTGAATTTTAAATCACATATTAATCAGATTACTAGGACAGCATTTTTTCACTTAAGAAATAGAGCAAAAGTTAAACCTCTTATAACATTACAAGGTGGTGTGAAATCATTTCACGCTTTTGTTTTCATTCGACTAGATTACTGTAACGCACTCCTCTCAGGACTACCCAAAAAAGACATCAATCGATTACAACTAGTGCAGAATTTTATCTAAGAAAAGAAAATCCGAGCACATTTCTCCTGCTTTGATGTCAGTACATTGGTTACCTGTGTCATTTAGAATTGACTTTAAAATGCTGATTATGGTTTACAAAGCCTTAAATAATCTCGCCCCATCTTATATTTTGGAATGTCTTACACCTTACACTCTGAATCATAACCTTAGATCTTCAAATGAGTGTCCGCTTAGAATTCCAAGAGCTACACTTAAAGGAAGTGGTGAGGCGGCCTTCTGCTCTTATGCACCTAAAATCTGGAATAGCTTGCCAATAGGAATTCACCAGGCTAATACAGTGGAGCACTTTAAAACACTGCTGAAAACACATTATTTTAACATGGCTTTCTCATAGCTTCATTTTAGTTTAATCTTGATGCTCTGTATATTTAATTAAGTATCACTATTATTCATGGTGGCTCCAAAATCTGTACTAACCCCTACTTTCTCTTCTGTGCCACCACCACCTAATCAAAGCACCGTGATGTCCAAACATTGATGGATTAAGGGTCAGAAGTCCACATGACCGTCATCATCAAGTTCTTCCATGAGAACCCTGAATACAATGAGGACTGTTTGAGGTCATTTATGTGAGGTAGAATGCTTAGAGGGGCTGGACTGTTTTGTGGCATTGGAACCCCTGCAGATTTTATATTTTTCTCCAGCCATCTGGAGTTTTTTTTGTTTTTTCTGTCATTCCTGGCCCCCTGACCTTACTTTTATTCTGTGTTAATTAGTGTTCCCTTATTTTAATTCTTATTTATTTTGTCTTTTTTCTCTTTCTTCATCATGTAAAGCACTTTAAGCTACATTATTTGTATGAAAATGTGCTATATAAATACTATAAATGTTGTTGTTGTTAAGTGTTTATACTTTCTTTTCAATACTTCAGTGGGGCAAGACTGCTCAGCCAGGTTCAGTTTGTTGGTAGTAAAAGCCCTTTGAAAACAATATTTTACTCTTGGGTCTGCTTGGGCATATATCTCAAAGGAGACAGCAGCACCTTTCAGTTGAATAATATCATGTCTTATTGTTCTCAGTGACAGGATCTCCTCAGCTCCTTTCAGTCCAAGATGCTTGGAAGCTACTGGCAGTATAATTATCCTCTCAGATCCATCATCTAACACAGCATATGTATCTTATATTCTTGATCCACTCCAAAGTAGTACAGGGACTACCTTTAGCATCACCCTGTCTGAGTGAATGACTCGATCAACATAAAAACGAGGTGAAGATGTACTTACTGTAAAAATGCTCTGATTCACTGTAGCAGAAGCAATGTCATTAAGTACAGGTAAATCTTGAACTCTGCATGTTAAACAGGGTTTCTTAGGTGTACAACTATCCTGCTTGTGACCTCAGCCAAACCTCCAACATCTATCTTGTTCCTTAACCCACTTCTCCTTTTCTGTGTGGCTTAATTTGCTGAAGGTTTCACAGGCATTGAGGTAATGCTCACGGTTATTGGAATAGGAGCAAAACATTTAAAACAGTCCAGCTTTTTAGCTTGTTGCTTTAGTGTTCGTTGATGGAGCACTGGATATTGAAGCAGAACTGTGGCTGTCTTGGTCTTTGTAGACTTGAAGAACTTCTGTTCTCTTCGGTTGGGCTCTCCTTTGTCTGCTTCTGTTGTGCATCTGGATATCTGTATGGCCTGAGCTTTCCAGTTAAGCCATTCTGCAAGATCTGGTAGAGTGTACATTCTGGCACATAATAATGTGTTTATTAAAGCAGTGTTTTCTATAAATGAGTCTCTATAGTTTGCTGACAGTTTAGCTAGCAATGTATCTACATGAGATCCACACTGTAGTTCAGCTTTAGCGGGCTCATCCATAGTATTAAGCATGCCCACCAAAGTGTTGACAGCAGTAGCAAAGTCCTCAAAGCCTTGAGCATCACCTGGCTATATGGCCAGAGAGTTTAGAATTTACTTCAATTAATGTTGAACTAACTGTCTTGATTGGCCGTATCTTTGCTCTAAAGCTTGCATTGCACTAGTGTATGGGAATGGGTAATGGACATACGTTTTAGCGATCGGATAAGCAGTGGGTAGCTCTAGGTAATCCAGTAATATTTTGTACTTTTAATCTTCAGTTAAATGGGGATGAGGCCCAGGTATAATGTTCAAACCTTTCTTAAGCATAAAAAAGTCAATCTCCTTGCCTGAAGAAAAGACTGCTAACTTTGGTTTTGGTATGCCATATGATGATGCAATTGCCATTTTCCATTAATCCAGGTACACTAGGATCAGTAGGGGTGTAAATGTGCAGGGGAGGCTGCCTATGGTACTGCTGATGCAAGATTAAATTAGAAATTGAGGACTGTGGCAGAATTTTAAACGATGGTTGCACTGGAGCTGGCGCAGGCTGCACAGGAGCTGACCGGAACTGTGGCTGCACTGGAGGTGACTCAGGATGCACAGGAACTGGATGGAACTATGGCTGCACAGGAGCTGGCTGTGGCCAAGAATATGATCTAAATAATCCAGTTAACTGTCCATTAGGTTGTGAGCCTGACAGGGCTGCTATACTGGCGTAAGGAACAGGCTGAGAAATTGACAGTGCCCTATGTTGTGGATACTGGGGCACAGGACTCTCGGAATGGAAGCAATCCTCAGTTTTCTGCGAAACACTTTCCACAACAATCTGAAGCTCCCTCATCTCATTACTCGGAGCTCTCCAATGTGATTCTAATAAATGTATGCACTCCCTCTTCACATTAGGAACCTGCATGAAATAGCTCCCATATAAGTCATGGCTTGAATATGCAACTTCTGTTCTTGTGGGCACACCTGCAGTCTTAGAAAGCATTTCATGTGACAGTGGATGATCAATCACAAAGTCCTCCAAGAAAGCTGGCAAACACCGTGTGTGACTTGAATGATGATTTATTGTTTGTGTCTTACTGTAAAAATCTCTGGATGTTGCCATGGCGCAGTGTATGTACAATCTGGCTCGAAGGACCACTTTGTGAGGGACAGTTGTACGTTACTGTGCTGATTGTACACTTGCTGGCCTAATTCTCCAGCTAACCGCAGCTACACCAGGGAGTACATAACACCCTTTTTCAAGCTTGCTTCAAGTACTTTAATAGATGTGTACACGTAAGTGTATGTGTGGTATCTAAACAGAAATAAATGAAAACAATAAGTACACAAATACTAATGAAATACATTTGTGAACATAACTAATTCAATGTCAAACTGGAACATTATAACATAGCATTCAGGAAGAGCAATGTTAAACATCAGTTCCTCAACTTTATGTATTGTTTAATCATACCAATAGGTGGCACTATTAACCAGAATAAATATACAGCATTTTGCCCGAGATGGCATTCATTTAAAAAAAAAAAACCTTTACGTTTAATACTACAAAAATCAACATAATTTAACGTCTTGGAGCGAAATATAGTACAGCGCATCTCTCCTTAAAAGTCAACAGTGCACAAATTTAACACTATTTTCATTCGTAAACAGCAAACATAGCCATAAGAGCGCGTTTGTATATTTGCACTGAACATTAATATAAGTTACAAAACCCAGCCACAAGGGATGCACAAGCCGGCCCTTCTTTGTGCCGGTCCTAATCCTGGATAAATGGGGAGGGTTACATCAGGAATGGCATCCGGTGTAAACTTTTGCTAAATCAATATGCAGGGAACAATACAAATTTCCATACCGGATCGGTGGAGCCACGGGTTAACAATGACCACCACCAGTACTGTTAGCCAACAGGGTGCTGGCAGAAATTGGGCTACTGTTGGCCGAAGAAGGAGAAGAAGAGGGGGGAGTCATGTCCAGAGGCAGAAGGAGAGGAGGAAGGTAAAGAGAATGGAACTGAGGGTAGGAACTTTGAATATTGGCAGTATGAGAGTTAGCAGATATGATGGAGAGAAGGAAGGTTGATATATTGTGCGTGCAAGAGACTAAATGGAAGGAGAGTAAGGCCAGGTGGATTGGAGGTGGATTCAAATTGTTCTGCCATGGTGTGGATGGGAGGAGAAATGGGGTAGGGGTTATTCTGAAGGAACAGTATGTCAAGAATGTTTTGGAGGTGAAAAGAGTGTCAGACAGAGTAAAGATTATGAAGCTGGAAATTGGAGGTGTGATGATGAATGTTGTTAGTGCATATGCCCCGCAGGTTGGGTGTGCGATGTAATTAGAAAGAAGATTTTTGGAGTGAGTTGGATGAAGTGATGAACAGTACCAGAGGGACTGAAAGTGGTGATTGGAATGAATTTCAATAGAAATGTTGGTGAAGGGAACAGAGGAAATGAGGAGGTGATGGGTAGGTATGATGTCAAGGAGAGGAATGAAGAAGGTCAGATGACAGTGGGTTTTGACAAAAGGATGGACATGACTGTGGTGAATACGTATTTTAAGAACAGGGAGGAACACAGGATGATGTACAAGAATGGAGGAAGATGCAAACAGGTGGATTAAATCCTATGCAGACGAGTCAATCTGAAGGAGAGTGAAGACTGCAAAGTAGTGGCAGGGGAAAGTGTAGTTAAGCAGCATAGGATGGTGGTCTGTAGGATGACGTTGGAGATCAAGAAGAGGAAAAGAATGAGGGCAGAGTCAAGGATCAAATGATGGACATTGAAAAAGGAAGAATGCAAGGTTGAGTTTAGGGAGGAGGTGAGACAGGCACTGGGTGGCAGTGAAGAGTTACCAGACAGTTGGGCAACTAAAGCAGATGTAGTAAGGGTGACAGCAAGAAGGGTGCTTGGTGTGACATCTGGACAGAGGAAGAAGGAAAAGAACACCTGGTGGTGGAATGGGGAAGTACAGGAGAGTATACAGAGGAAGAGGATGGTGAAGAAGAAGTGGGATAGTCAGAGTCAAAGGAGATAAGGCACAAGGTGAAGAGAGAGGTGGCGAAGGCTAAAGAAAAGGCGTATGATGAGTTGTATGAGAGGTTGGACACTAAAGAGGGAAAAAAGTATCTGTACTAATTGGCTAGACAGAGGGACTGAGCTGGGAAAGATGTGCAGCAGGATAGGGTGATAAAGGATAAAGATGGAAACGTACTCACAAGCGAGGAGAGTGTGTTGAGCAGATGGAAAGAATGCTTTGAGAGGTTGATGAATGAAGAGGATGAGAGAGAGAGAAGGTTGGATAATGTGGAGATAGTGATCAAGGAAGTGCAACGGATTAGTAAGGAGGTAGTAAGGACAGCTATGAAGAGGATGAAAAATGGAAAGGCCATTGGTCCAGATGACATACCCGTGGAAGCATGGAGGTGTTTACGAGAGACGGCAGTGGAGTTTTTAACCAGATTGTTTAATGGAATCTTGGAAATTGAGAGAATGCCTGAGGAGTGGAGAAGAAGTGTACTGGTGCCGTTAAGGGGCATGTGCAGAACTGTAGTAACTACATGGGGATAAAATTGATGAGTCACAGCATGAAGTTATTGGAAAGAGTAGTGGAAGCTAGATTAAGAAGTAAGGTGATGATTAGTGAGCAGCACTATGGATTCATGCCAAGAAAGTGCACCACAGATGGGATGTTTGCTCTGAGGATGTTGATGGAGAAGTATAGAGAAAGCCAGAAGGAGTTGTTTTGCGTTTTTGTGGATCTGGAGAAAGCATATGACAGGATACCTCAAGAGGAGCTGTGGTATTGTATGAGGAAGTCGGGAGTGGCAGAGGAGTATGTAAGAGTTGTACAAGATATGTACAAGGGAAGTGTGACAGTGGTGAGGTCTGCAGTAAGAGTGACGGATGCATTCAAGGTGGAGGTGGGATTACATCAGGGATCGGGTCTTAGCCCTTTCTTATTTGCAATGGTGATGGACAGGTTGACAGACGAGATTAGACAGGAGTCCCTGTGGTCTATGATGTTTGCTGATGACATTGTGATCTGTAGCGATAGTAGAGAGCAGATTGAGGAGACTCTGGATGGAGAGGTGGAGATACGCTCTGGAGTGGAGAGGAATGAAGGTCAATAGTAACAAGACAGAATGCATGTGTGTAAATGAGAGGGAGGTCAGTGGAATGGTGAGGATGCAGGGAGTAAAGTTGGTGAAGGTGGATGAGTTTAAATACTTGGGATCAACAATACAGAGTAATGGGGACAGTGTAAGAGAGGTGAAAAAGAGAGTGCAGGCAGGGTGGAATGGGTGGAGAAGAGTGTCAGGAGTAATTTGTGACAGATGGGTATCAGCAAGAGTGAAAGGGAAGGTCTACAGGATGGTAGTGAGACCAGCTATATTATATGGGTTGGAGACGGTGGCACTGACCAGAATGCAGGAGACAGAGCTGGAGGTGGCAGAGTTAAAGATTCTTAGATTTGCACTGGGTGTGACAAGGGTGAATAAGATTAGAAATGAGTACATTAGAGGGTCAGCACAAGTTGGAAGGTTGGGAGACAAAGTCAGAGAGGCGAGATTGCGTTGGTTTAGACATGTGCAGAGGAGAGATGCTGAGTATATTGGGAAAAGGATGTTAAGTATAGAGCTGCCAGGGAAGAGGAAAAGAGGAAGGCCTAAGAGGAGGTTCATGGATGTGGTGAGAGAGGACATGCAGGTAATGGGTGTAACAGAACAAGATGCAGAGGAACAGAAAGATAAGGAAAAAGATGTGGCAACCCCTAACGGGAGCAGCCGAAAGAAGAAGAAGAAGATTAATATAAGTTGCAATATTAGCTAAGATATTAAGCTACATTGAACACTGCAAAAAAGAAAACAACTTACTTTTTCAGTAACGCACAATACACAGTTACAAAAGGTAGCAGCAAACTATAACATAAACAAGCAGGCAGAATCTGTGATCATGCGCAATAGTCTTGTGGGCATGTCTTACCCAGGTCAAGCATAAAGCAGGGAATTTTGTACACTTATTATTGCTGAACAGCTAGGTAAAGGCTGCAGGACTGGCATTAGAAGGCACAATGAAAATGTGACAAAAAAATCAACACATCCTGTCTAGAATAATAGACTGTGTGAAATAACTTAAGTAACTTGTCAGAATTTCAAAGTTTTAAACGTGTTGTTTTATGTGAGATTTGGGTTATATTAACTTTATATTATAAACAATGTATGACGTGATATGAAGTAAATATATTTAAGTTCTGCTGTAACTCAAAAAATAGGATTTTTTTTAATGGTTCATCAGCCACCTATTAAGCCTAAATTTCAAACTCTGTATCTGTTGATGTCCTGCAGCCTATCAAACATTAGAGATTTACATATTTTTCTACATATTATGAAGTTTTTCAAAGTACATAAAACCTTTCTCAGAAACACCATGATTCAGGAAAGGCTGAATGCAATTTCCATGCTCAGTGACGTACGGTGAGGTTCATGGTAGGCGAGGCACTGACTCCTTCAGAGTGAGATTTACAAATATATGAACCCAAAAGAGTAGCTTATTTACTATTCAATTGGCAGCATGCACATTGACTACTGGTTATGTTTCATATGTTATCAGCATTCTTTACACACCCACAGGTAAGGTACATATTTGGCTAAGAAAGAACATTACATTTATAGTGGTGAGAGAGAGCGGAGAGAGTGCATTTGCTGTGCACCCTCCATGAGTTTTACATTTTCCATTGCAATTCCACAATTCATACTCATTCAATACAAATTAAAGTATAGATGGTGTAAAAAAAGGTATTTCAATTTTGACCTTAATTGAAATATTTAGTTGTTTTTAAAAAATTTTAATATGGACTGTTCAACAAAAGCATAACAAGAAAAACAAAAGAATATTTTATTTAAGATCAAAATTTAGTTTGTAAATATTGGATTGTTTTTTTTCTTAGTCTGATGCCATTTTTTACAAAATTGAAAACCCTTTCTAGTCTTACCTTTATTTGTAAATGAAGTCCATGCACCTATCCTTCTCCACAAAAATCTCTGTCACTTTCTTGTTAAAGTCCTCCTTATTTTCCATTCATCCATCCATTATCTAACCTGCTATATCCTAGCTAAAGGGTCACGAGGGTCCACTGGAGTCGCTCCCAGCCAACACAGGGCGCAAGGCAGGAAAGAAGCCCTGGGCAGGGCGCCAGCCCACTGTAGTCCTTATTTTACTTTAGTTTTAAAAGTCTTAATTTTCCATTTTGGCAGTGAGTCGGAACAAAAAATTGACTTTCTAATATTGCCAGCTTATTGACACCTAGAGCCTCTGCTTAGAAGAACAGCAGCAACAAGCACCTGTTGGGCTCACATCTGCCCCCTACAGTGGGCACGGTACTGTTTGCCTCACCTTGTACCTTTTAAGGGTGGTTTTATGTCCGATCAGCAAGACTAAATATGTCACACACATTCATTAAAGATACTAGCCAGACTTTGGAAAGTCAGGGTATATAATAAATGTGTCTGCAAACATTATATTGGTGACATACAGAGAGACAGCAACAGGCATGTGCCTGCATGCATCAAACCAGTGTGGGAGGGATAGCACAGTCCGAGGTGAGGCTCGACTCATCGCTGCCGCATCTCATGTTTCTCCCATGTATTTCAACAGGAAATAAGCAAAATCAGTGATTTTGACTATACACATGATCAAAATTATTGGAATCATACAGAAAATAAATTTATAGCCCAGACCAGTGGACAAATTTACTTTATGTTATCATTATTAGTTTTTTTTACTTTTCATAATCTCACCTCTGCGGTGGGCTGGCGCCCTACCCAGGGTTTGTTTCCTGTCTTACGCCCTGTGTTGGCTGGGATTGGCTCCAGCAGACCCCTGTGACCCTGTAGTTAGGATATAGCAAGTTGGATAATGGATGGATGGATGGATAATCTCACCTGCCTCCCCTGACCGCATGTCCCTGCCCATGCTGTCAATGGAAAAGAGACTGGTGGCTAAAATGACTCAATTTAAACAGAAAGTAATTAAGGAGTTTTCAGGTCTGAAAAAAGGATGGCAACATTTACGTTCAAGTAATGCTACTACTGGGTAGTGTTTAGGGAAGATTACAGTCTGAGTGTGTGTTTTTATTATTACAAGATTTTATTTATTCAACCCACTTTTACTAAACCAATTTCCTTCAGACTTTGCATGCATGCTGATCTCCGGTGACAATGCAATATTTCATCAATTCTGACCTGGGATCTGTACATTAATTACATCAAATTTAAATTTCTCATTTCCTTATATTATACTTTTAGCGAAGTAGTTAGTGTTTTTGACGTTTAATCAAATGGTTGAAGGTTCAAGACCCATGCACACAAAGTAATTTTTTTAAACTTTTACCAATTTTTTATCATTTATATACAAATTTGGCAAAATTACTATTTTTAGTGATTTTGCAATATTGGCTCAGTGGATAAAGTTTTGAGACTTTCTAAGAAAGGTTGAAGGTTCGATTCTTCAATAGGCAAATGCACATTTCCTGTATATTACATATGTAAGGTTTTACAGTGGTTAGGATTTTCTGAAATGAAAAATGAATGAATGTTAAATTTCACTTTAAGGTTCATTTCCACTTTTTTTCTTTTCTTATGAGCTATGAAGTGCTGCTTCAATTTGCCCCACACTCAACAAAGAAAATGGTGCCCCGACCAAATTTTAATCACTAGCCGCCAGTGCATTACATTAAATAAGATGTTATTGGTAAGGAGTGTTTTCTAATTAAACAACTGAGTTGGAACAAAAAAACTGCAGCTACTGAGGCCCTCAGAGACAGGCTTGCTTATCTCTCCAGTAGATGATCTTTGCAGTACTGTATATAATCCTAGGCAGTCTTAAAGTGTGTCATTTTTTCCCCTTGTACATTACTGTACATTACATTACATCTTTGTGCTACTTAGGGTTAGAGTCTTATAGATTTAGAACTGTTCATTTATAAGTGAAGATTTTAATATTACTGCGGTGGGCTGGCACCCTGTCCAGGGTTTGTTTCCTGCCTTGCACCCTGTGTTGGCTGGGACTGGCTCCAGCAGACCCCCATGACCCGGTAGTTAGGATATAGTGGGTTGGATAACGGATGGATGGATGGATTTTAATATTATGGAACACCCCTTTTTTAGTAAATTTCATTTTTTCAGTAGATTATATCACTATATCTTTAAGGTTTTACCACTTTGTAACTAACATCAGATTAAACTATAGTTTAACTTAGAAAGCAGCATCTATTGATATGCTGAAAAGTCAAGTCACTTTCAAAAAAAGGTGGCAATGAATAACAGAATTTAAATGTTCAGTTTTAATGGATAGTTTAGGTTACTTTTTTTTTACTATTTTGTAATGAACATGTCAGATTAATTTAAATGAGTATTCAGCAACATTAGACAAGCTTAAAAAATCCACAGAATCTCTCCAAAGCTTTGTTTCTCATCAAATAGTAAAGTCATGAACTCTTAATCCATAACACTCCATGTTTCATCTTTAACCTGGTATGGAGCAGCATAAGAGAGGATGCTTTTTTGCCTCAGTTACCAATTATGACTACACAGATCCTCTTTGGTGGACCTGAAACCAGCTCGCTTAACCCTAGTGTCTTCGAGCAAGGTTTACTCTCAATAGGATTCACTGAATACCTCCATGGTTGGGTGATTGATTCTAAATTGCTTAGTGAAATGAAAAAAGGAAACAGGAGAATAAAGAGCACAAGTGCAACAAAAAAAGAATATGCAAAATTACAGAACCCATATCAATCAAATAGCACACTTAATAAGTCAACACCTAGTGGGTGGGTGCAAAGCTAAAATTACAAGTTATGGCACTATCCAGGCCATATAACATTCATGCTAAATATTCAGCCAAAAAAATAAAAAGTACTAAAATTATTTCTTTGGTGACCAGTACAAAGATCAACAACCAAATATACAGTAATGTACAGTAGTTGTACAGTATACTTTGTGCCAGCAAAGCAGCGGGTCCAGATGGAGTATCGCCACGACTGCTGAAGGCCTTTGCATTGGAGCTGGGGAGTCCTCTACAGTGCATCTTCAACCTGAGCCTGGAACAGGGGAGAGTCCCGAGGCTTTGGAAAACATCTTGCATCACCCCAGTCCCAAAGGTATCACGTCCTAGTGAGCTGAATGAATTCCGGCCTGTCGCTCTGACGTCACATGTGATGAAGACCATGGAGAGGCTGCTGCTTCACCACCTGAGGACACAGGTCCACCACGCCCTCGACCCTCTGCAGTTCGCATACCAGGAGAAGGTGGGAGCGGAGGATGCCATCATCTATATGCTAGACTGATCCCTCCCCCACTTGGACAGAGGCAGTGGTGCTGTAAGAATTATGTTTCTGGACTTCTCTAGTGCTTTCAACACCATCCAACCTCTGCTCCTTAGGGACAAGCTGACAGAGATGGGAGTAGATTCATACTCATAGATTCAAAACATTTCATGACACATTTGTTTTTATGCACACATATTATTTTTATTTGTTTGCATATTTTTTTTTTGTTTAAAAATTCCTCTCCAGTAAACTCTACACAGACATTACCTGTGTCACACACGTGTGTTTAGGAGGCAATCAACAGGTCCTGAGGTGAGTGAATGGTTACAAGATGGGGGGATATATTACGGTGTTAATGCCACTCTTTCTAATCCTACAGAACTAAAGAAGAGAAATAATTATCACATACCTGCATCAGACACTTCCTCATTCACTACCTCACCTCCGGCTATGTTTGATGACATTTCCGATCCCACCATGATGACGTCACTTCCAGCTCCTGTGGATGACGTCACTTCTGGTCCCGCTACGATGACGTCACTTCCGGCTCACGTAGATGACATCACTTCCGGCTCCCGTGGATAACGTCCCTTCCGGCTACTACCATTTCCTGTAGCCATCTTGACCGATTTATAAAAGATGACAGAATCTCCATCTTGGTTGTCTAATGTCTGCTATCTTAAATAGTCATCTTGACCGTTTTCTGTGCTCAACAATATAAGGGGCCAATCCCTAAACCTTTATAATAGTATTTGTGAATTCTTTTCATCACAATTGGCATAGCCGGCAGGATCGTTGTTCGTCATGACTGAAGGACAGGACCTGAATACCGTCTTGAACACCTTGGCAGCGGAACTGCAACAAGTCAAAATACAACTGGGAGATACCCAAAAAAGACTGGCGGAATCTGAAGCACGCGCAGCAGCAGTCAGCAAAGGGGAGACATCAAGGACAGTAAATCCTCAATTTAACAATTTAACAGAGGACAACGATGTGGAATCATATTTCCTAATCTTTGAGAGAACCGCCAAACGTAATGCCTGGCCACAATCGGAGTGGGCATACATTCTGGCTCCCTATCTGAAGGGGGAAGCACAGAGGGCCTATTATGATCTGCCTGAGGAGCAGTCCTCTGATTATGATCTACTGAAACAAGAAATCTTTAAACGCTACGGCGTATCTGCGGCACAGCAGGCAAGAGAGTGGCGTGAGTGGAAATTTGACCCAGACAGATCAGTATGTACACAAGTGTACGAGGTCTGGGGCAAGGTGAGCCGCTGGCTATGGCCAGACGTGAATAGCGCTCAAAGAATGGCCATATTCCTAACCATTGAAACCTTTATTAACGTGCTCCCGGAGAATCTCGCCCAGCAGGTCCGCAAGGAGGAGATCGCCTCTATGGACAGTCTTGTGGCAGTGGTGGATCGACATAGAGGGATCTGTAAATCAGGTGGATCAGAAAGGTACTCTCGCCCACCCCGACAGGTTTGTGTGCCTTTTTCCGAGCCCTCCCGATTTAATATTGATGTCTCCTCCAAGAAGAAGGAAAGAACTGCCCTGCCGCCGCGCTGTTTCAAGTGCGGAGGTCTGGGACGTGTATTTACAGTGTGCCCTTCGCCAGAGCCGATGGATTGTTCCCTAGGAAAAGGAGAGAGGTATTGTGCTGTTGTTAACCCCTTATCTTCCTCCTGTATGGGAACACTTATTTTGAATGGAAATAAAGTAAGGGCGCTTTATTTTTCGATTCCGGGAGTAACATATCTATTGTTGCTCACCGTTTCGTTTTACCGTGACATTGGTTAAAACATGAGGGAATAATAAAGGAGTTGTTGTTAATTCCACATACCTACCATTGTCAGCTGTGTGAACTAACACATGCTCATTTACTAGGCACCCATTTGGGGACCGAAAAGACTTTAGAACGTATTAAGTTCAGATTCTATTGGCCAGGAATAAATGAGGAGGTCAGATGTTTCTGTACTTCTTGTCCAGAGTGTCAGATTCCTAGACGGGACCGTGCTCCTCTTATTCCCCTTCCCTTAATTGATATACCCTTTGAAAGAGTAGGAATTGACCTCGTTGGACCTACTGAAACTTCTTTACGAGGTCATAAGTATATATTGGTACTTGTAGATTATGCCATGCGATTCCCCGAAGCTGTTCCATTGTGCTCAGCAAATTCAAAAACAATTGCACGGGAATTAGTAGGGATATTCACGCGTGTGGGGATTCCAAAGGAGGTTTTAACAGACCAGGGAACTCCCTTCACCTTGAAAACGTTCAGGGAGGTTGCTAGGTTACTCCGTATTAAACATCTGAAAATGTTGGTCTATCACCCTCAGACTGATGGATTGGTAGAAAAGTTTAATCAAACTCTCAAACAGATGTTACGCAAGGTAGTTAGCAAGGACCGGAGGAACTGGAATCAGTTACTCCCTCTCGTTCTCTTTGCCTATTGCGAAGTCCCACAGACCTCCACAGGTTTTTCCCCTTTTGAACTCGTTTATGGAAGACAACCCCGTGTGTTTATTGGACATGTTAAAAGAAGGGTGGGAAGAAGAGGTCCTCTCATCCTCTAATATATTGGAATATAAATAAATTAAATTAAATAATATTCGGCCTGTCCTAAAAGAACATATGGAAAAAAGCTCAAGTAGCACAGTCGCGTTATTACAATCGAAACACCACCCTCCAGGAATTCCACCCAGGGGATCGTGTGATGGTGCCCGTTCCTTCTTCATACTCTAAATTATTGGCTTATTGGCAAGGGCCCTGTGAAATTAAGGAACGAAAAGGGCTTGTCGATTATTTGGTTAAACAACCTAATCATCAACCAAGTGAGCGTGTTTATCATATATACTTGCTGAAACCATGGAAGGAAAGAGAGGAGGAGACTCACTCCGGTCAGCCATGGTCCCTTTTTGTAGAATATCAATCCCTTAATTTTGGTGATCTGTTATCAGAAACTCAGAAGCAGGAGTTGGAATCAACCATCCTGTCCATACCTGAGTGACCAGGACGCAGTGTGCTGATTGAACATGACATTATTACAGACCCGGGGGTTATTGTCAAGGAAAGACCGTATTGACTTCAGGAGGCAAAGAAAGCGGAAGTTGAGTTGGAAATTAGATGCATGCTGGAGATGGACATTATTAAAGAAAGTTATAGTCCATGGTCTAGTCCAATTGTCTCAATTCCTAAACCAGATGGGTCGTGGAGATTTTGTAATGACTTCCGCTGACTCAGTCAGGTTTTTAAGTTTGATGCTTACCCCATGCCCCGTGTGGATGATCTCCTCGAGAGGCTGGGTGAAGTTTGCTTTCTAACTACTCTTGACATGACCTTAACGGATTCTGCTAAAGAAAAGGCCGCTTTTAATACTCCTAGTGGACACTGGCATTACAAGGTCCTTCCATTTGGATTGCACAGGGCACCCACGACTTTTCAACGTCTGGTGGATACACTGTTACGACCCTTCAATTCCTATAGTGCTGCATATTTGGATGACATTGTTATCTATTCTGGCACATGGAATGATCATGTAAAGCACGTGCGGTCCATTCTTACCACCCTAGCTAAAGCTGGGCTTCGTAATAACCCTAAGAAGTGTTTCTTCGGTTTACACGAGGCCAAATATTTAGGCTATCTAGTGGGTGGTGGTTCGGTTCGGCCACAGTGTTCTAAAATTGATGCCATTGTCAAATGGCCCCGTCCAATACTAAGAGACAAGTACAAGCTTTCTTGGGTTTGGCGAGTTACTACCGTCGCTTTGTTCCTCGTTTTTCCAAGAGAGCTGCGCCTCTTATACATTTAACAAAGATTAAGGCTCCTATTAAAGTGGTATGGGACTCGGATACTGAAGCTGCATTTTGTGACTTGAAATCGGGTATGACTTCAGCACCCTTTTTAAAATCTCCTAACTTTTCTTATCCTTTTATCCTCCAGACCGACGCATCGGACACAGGACTGGGTGCTGTGTTGAGCCAGTGCATCGATGGTGCTGAACACCCCGTTTTATACCTGAGCCGGAAACTGATGGATAGGGAGACCAGGTATGCGGCGGTGGAACGTGAGGCCTTGGCGATCAAGTGGGCTGTGACACAACTAAGATACTACTTGTTGGGACGTGAATTTACTCTGGTGATGGATCATGCTGTTTTACAGTGGATGGCCCTGAATCGGGAGTCTAATCCTTGTGTCACCAGGTGGTTCTTGGATTTACAACCTTACAGGTTCAGAGTCACTTATCGTCGGGGTTCTCTACAGGCCAACGCTGATGCTCTCTCCCAGACCTTCGACCTCTCGGTACAGGCTGCCCGACCCGGTGGGTCTGGGCTGGAGGGGGGGGGTCATGTCACACACGTGTGTTTAGGAGGCAATCAACAGGTCCTGAGGTGAGTGAATGGTTACAAGATGGGGGGTTATATTACGGTGCTAATGCCTCTCTTTCTAATCCTGCAGAACTGAAGAAGAGAAATAATTTTCACATACCCGCATCAGACACTTCCTCATTCACTACCTCACCTCCGGCTATCTTTGATGACATAATTTCTGATCCCACCATGATGACGTCACTTCCGGCTCCCAATGGATGACGTCACTTCCGGTCCCGCCACGATGACGTCACTTCTGGCTCACATGGATGATGTCACTTCCAGTCCCGCCATGATGACGTCACTTCCGGCTCCCGTGGATGACGTCCCTTCCTGCTACTACCATTTCCAGTAGCCATCTTGACCGATATATAAAAGCCGACAGAATCTCCACCTTGGTTGTCAAATGTCTGCTATCTTAAATAGTTATCTTGACCGTTTTCTGTGCTCAACAATATAAGGGGCCAATCCCCAAACGTTTATAATAGTATTTGTGAATTCTTTTCATCACACCTGAGAGTTGTGATTCAAATGTAGCACCTCTAAACAATGTGCTTTTCAATTTACATACTTTTTTCTATGTAACTAATTTTCATCTATGGATTGTAAGAAACAAAAAAAAACCTGCTGCTTTTTAAGTGCAATGGGTGCACTGGGCTACATTGCTATTTTATCCATTACCAGTATAAGGAGAACAAAAGTTAATATTTTAAATGTTTTCAAGACAGTTCACTATTACATTTTAACTGCTTAGATACATAATTCTATATTAATTTTACTATCAACATCAAGCTCTATTAAGTCAACACATTTTTTACTTGATCAGCAAGTGGTCTTCTTATAATTGTACATTACATGTTCCAATGAAAGCATAAAATATTATACAGTAACTTTTTAAAAAGTGCAGTATGAGTTGATAAAGAAGGATAATAATATACAGTGTCACACATGTGTGATTAGGAGGCAGTCAAAGAGCCTAAAGGTGAGTGAAACATCGTGAGATAGAGGGTTGTCACGTGGTACTTACCTGAATCTCTTTTGCTCAACAGAAAACTTGAAGAAAAATAATTCCTCCACATCCGGATTCCAAAATGGCCGCGACGACGTCACTTCCGGCCCACCATGATGACGTCACATCCGGCTCCATCAATTCACCTCACTTCCGTCCCATCATGATGACATTGTTTCCGGTTCCTGTTTACAACGTCACTTCTTGCCAACCATTTCCTGTCCCATAATCCTTTCATGTATAAAGTCACCATTTTGATTCAAGTAAACTGTTCATTGTTTGGTCTTTGAAAACTCTGAATCACTTTTTTCTTTAATTGTCTGGAAGACAATATATGGGGACGGTCCCCAAAACTTTGTTTTGTATTGTGCCGTATTCTTTTAGAAAGGAATAATCATCACAACAGTAACTTGAACTTTATAATATTTGAAAAAATTCATTATGCAATATACTGTGCATCACAGGCTTTGTTTCATAAAATATTGATGAAGAAAATAGAATACCATTATAAACATTTTATTAGAGTACCTATACTTACAGTAGCTACAATATCGCTATGATCTATGGTTATTTACTTTATGGTTTTAACTTATAATGTTCTTTTATATTGCTAGAGTGTCTCAAAAAGCACAATTAAATAAATTGTATTACTATTACTAATGCTTTTATTTTTTACTTTGGATTTTCACAGTGTGGATGTAAGTCTGAAAAATGCACATCACTGTGAAAAAACAGTTTAAAATCAATAAAAGTTGAAATAATATACAAATTCAATTCTGTAGGTGGAAAAATTGTTGGATCCAATTTGGAGTATTGTTGATCCAAGACCAAGATTCAGATCTGTTGTTTTTTGGTAGATTTTCAAACCCTCCACATGCCGCTTCTCACTTTCCTCTACTCGTCTCCTCCAGGGTTGTTCTTAGGTTTTTGGAAGCCCTAGGCAAAATTACCTGTCGGGGCCCTGCTGTTTCTATCTGTATGAATGTATGAAAATTACTGTATTTTATCCATATAAATGCATAATAATTATTTTATCCATATAAATGCATAATAATTAGTGATGTATAGTTTATCATTTTATGATTATATCTATACTAATAAAAGGCAAAGCCCTCACTGACTGACTTACTGACTGACTGACTCACTCACTGACTGACTCACTCATCACTAATTCTCTAACTTCCCGTGTAGGTAGAAGGCTGAAATTTGGCAGGCTCATTCCTTACAGCTTACTTACAAAAGTTAGGCAGGTTTCATTTCGAAATTCTACGCATAACGGTCATAACTGAATCCTACTTTCGTATACTGTATACGGCCATAGCGGGCAGCTTGGTCGCCGTGTGAGGTGGAGTTGCGTCTTGCGTCTCGCATCATCACACCTCCCACGTAATTGAGTGCCTGCCCATATAAGGCCGTCCCTCAGCGGCAATCCAATAGAAACACTCTGCCACTAAATATTCAGACGAAGATGAGATGGTCAGGGTGGTGTTTGACACAAACTCAGCGAAACTGCAAGAGACTTTTGATCACGTGAACATGTCTGCAAAAAGTGGCGTCTCCTGCACTGCAAAAATACTATAAAAGTCGAGCAGCCGGCGCACGCGCACGTAGCTGTGCTGGCCTTTGAGACACTGACTGCGCTTCTGCCTTAAGTCAAAGTGAGCACTTTTAATTTTTTCCTCCTTCCCCTGAGCTATAGCCCAGACAACTGCAAACACGGGATCCCATTTCTAGACTGCGGCAAACTAATATTAAGGCGCTTCGAACTGTCTTTTGCACGTATACGATTATGAGGTCGTCAGGTCGGATTATGAAGACACGCACAGGAGTGGAGGACGAAAGTGCCATCCCGGCCAGTTAATGGCAGGGACGTCTTACCAGTCTACACGAGACCCACGGTGACGGTCCCCAAAAGGCGCTCATATTGTCAGTGAAGACGTCTCTCTACACTATATAAAACAAAAAAGGCAAGTTTCCTTTCTTTACACCTTTTTTGCTTTTATCCCAATCCAAAGCCTTTCTTTCTTAACACTGCAGAGGACACAAAACTAATTTTCTTTAATTGCTGGCACATTACCACAGGCAGAAATTTGGACATTCACATAGAAAATGTAATTTCTATACCACAACCGTCGTGTAGCGCCTTTCAAAAGGGATCTACTACCGAGAGATGATCCATATACATTTTAGCTGCTGTTAGTACTACTTACCTGTTGTGTTATACCGTCTTTAAAATATAGTTTACCCGAAACCACTCCAGTAGTGCTCAATGTATCTTTACTTCTTAAAACGTTAATGTTTTACTGTCTAATAACTTATACACTACATTTTATTTTTTTTCCCTTGCACTCAGTGACCAAAGCCAATGGGTAATCAGATATATATATATTTGTATTTGTATGTGTGTGTGTATGTATGTATGTGTGTGTATATATAATGTAGATAGGTGTGTATATATATATATGTATATGTGTATGTGTATATATGTATATATGTGTATATATATGTAGATATGTATATAGATATATGTATATATGTAGATATGTATGTAGATATATATAAATATATATGTGTGTGTAGACTGAAACCGATTATGACAGCAGCAATCCAAGCTGTGAGAAAATACTAAAAAGGAGGCGTGTCAGACGTTGTGGTACATTTTCTGATGCAGCTAGATGAAAACAACTTTGTGATGCTGCCAACAAATACTCGCAGTAAAATCCACAAATTAATAGACACACTGTCGCTAAATACTCACAGGCAAATCCACAACTTAATAGAGACGCTGCCGCTAAATACTCGCATAGTGATTTGGGTGGTGAACACTTCGATGAATGAAACCTGTTATCTTTACAACGGTTGACAAACACGGAATGTAACTTGAACACAACACGTCCTCCAAATACGAACCTGATTGAAAGAAATAATGATAATCAAATCCTTGATGACAGCAACACTCATAACAGTCATAAAACAATTACTTTGACAATCATGTTACATTATTTTTAAAATGTTTCCTTTTCTTTTTCATAACTTCTTTAACACACGACTTCTCCGCTGCGAAGCGCTGGTATTTTGCTAATATTATATATATTAGATTTGGGAGCAACATGTCAAAGGAACCTACTGACTATACCTAATGCTGCATGTAAATCAAACCTTTAATGTAAAATCATCTTGAGTACTTTCATTTTTGCAGAGTCTTTGATTAAGTCTGAATAATCGAGGGAGTCGAAAACTTCATGCTCAGCTGATATTAACGCTAAGCCATTCAATCGATCTTGCGTCATGCTTGTTCTCAGGTCACTCATAATTAGCTTAAGCTTTGATAAGCTGCGCTCAGCAGACGTGACAGTTACAGGAACTGTCAAAGTGATACCTAATGCAACAGAGACGTTTGGGAAAGAATCTTGC
>JANRMT010062806.1:6211390-6227364 GCA_026402145.1 Polypterus bichir lapradei | reverse complement strand
TTTATAATGTCTTGCTTCATTTGCTGGTCTTCTCTGTCTCCAAACAAGGGCTGAATTCCTCCTCCACAAAATACAGAAATATCATAGTGCTTACATGCCGATTCTCATTCTCCCAATAAGGAAAGAAGATTTGTGCTGATAGAGGACAGAAATACCCTAACCTGTGTTTAAGCTGACTATACAAGCCTCCAGTTGTCTTTGGCTATTTAATCCAATGCTTGGCTAGCAATTCTAACTGTTGAGCCCCTGTGTGCCACAGTTAACATGCACATGTGAATAAAACTCATAACAGTATTGTCCAGATATAGTGACATAAAGAAAAATGTAGTATTACAAGCCACCCTTTGTCACTGGATCTGTGACAAAACAATACTTGAAAGTTATATCCACAAAGCAAAAGGTACTTGATCCCCCATCACAGTGTCAATATTTCAAGTCATTTGCGGACATGTAAGATGTAGTATCACTATAGCTTCTGTACCATTCATCTAAAACCAGCGTAAACATGGACAAACAGTTACATTTAACATGCTGTTATCAAGTAGTGATCACTGTATCTCATCAATGGTGTTAGTGGAGATTTTTGCCGTTATTTCTTACATTTTCTGTGTTGTGTCTCTATATTACTGAATTCATGCAGTGGGTGTCATAGCATCAGATTATATTAGAATCCTATATAGCATCTTGATGGATTACTATTCTTTGGCACTCCTATCATTTCTAGCTTCAATATGTTGCTAGATGTACCCCACCCTTTGGTGTCTGATCCCTTTATGAGTTACAATAGTTGTAACATAACTCAGATGCTATTCTAGCTATTTCCTGCTATTCTAGCAGGAAAGAAAGAAAGCAAAGTAAAGAAACGGAAAGAATATCTTATTTATAAACGGTGCAAATATATTCACATGTACTTAACCTATATTACAACTTTATACACATATAAATTAGACACTCAGACACACACAATCCCCACACTTTCCCCAGTCCTTTATCTGAACTTTCTTTTAAAAGTTTTTAATCACACGGTCTGGGAAGTCTGCATTGAATCCAGCGACCAATCCTGATGTGTGCCGCGGACACGTTTACTTAATTTACATGTAAAGAAGCGGTCTCACCGGCTGGGCAACAGTTCCTTTATTGAACAATGAAGTCCGTCTCACCCAGGTGACTCGGCGTTAGCGTCCATCCATGGCCAACGCCCGCTCCACAACAGACAAGTAAAGCCGTCAGCTCCGAATATCCCTTTTAGGTTAGCAGGCACCCCTTCTACGTGCACCCAACCGTCCTTATTATGGAGTCTTCCTTGCTTTACTGCTGGTTATGTTATTTTTAAAATGTTTCCTTTTCTTTTTCATATCTTCTGTCACAGACGGCTGGGATTCTTACCCGGCCGGGACGCCTAAAAGGACCGGAAGGGGGCAAGAATAGCTTCCGGGCCACGAGGGGGCAACCGCCCTGGAACAGGAAAGGACCACGGGAAAAGAGAGAAAAGATTATAACTCGTTGGGACCCGTGGCCACCGCCAGAGGGCACCTTAAACCTTGTGGGACCTGGAAATAGTTACTTCTGCCACACTCTGCAAGATGGCGGAGGAACCTTCCAGGGATGCCCGGAGTGCTTCCGGTGCAAAGGGCAGCACTTCTGCCACACCAGGAAGTGCTGCCGGATGGATGTCATCAGCCACCTGGAGCACATCCGGGCAGGAATAAAAGGGGCCGCCTTCCAGCAATCGGAGAGCTAGAGTCGGGAGAGGGAGCAGGACGAAGCTCCCAGGAGGTCTACGACTGGTGGTGTCCGGGCAAGTCTCACAATGGCGCCCCAAACAGGGACCTTCTGCCTGTTCCAAGGCAGAGGAACCCAAAAATTAATTTTTTGTGAGCTGCCCGGTACCCCAGTTGGCCACACACACGTCCTGCAGGGAGACTGTCTGCACACGCACCGCAGACGTCCCGCAAATCGCCCAGTGGCCGTCGGAGATTCTCCAGGGGGCTGTCTTCCACCCGAGGAGATTGAGGAATGCCAGCCAAGGCCAAGGAGAAGGGGATTCCCCAGCGTTTGTCATCGACGGAGTGACTGCAGTAGGCACAACCACTGACGGGTCCGGAGGAGGTTGCCTGGACTCATGTCACTGTCTGGGGTGTGCATATCTGGTCCGCGAAGCCGGGACGGCATCGCTAGAGGAAGGGGAGGATCCGCCACGTCTCCAGCAGCCGAGGCAGAGGGACGGCAGTGAGAGTTGCAGTTCCCTCGGGAGAGGCAAGATGGCCAAAGACCGGAAGTTCCGCCCCGTGACAGGCGAGGGATTGGACGGTGTGTGTCGTGTTCCTGTCAATGATTGGTTGAAGACGGGGCAGGCGAACATCCATCTTGAGCAAGGGGAGGGACTGGTGAATCCCGAAAGAAAGCTCCAGAAAACACAGCCGGTGAAAAGGACCGATGGAATGGTAAGTCCTTCACTGGCTGTTGATTATTTTCTACCTGCAGGTCCTGACATGTCGGAGAGGATGACATTTCGTGCTTTTTTCCCACAGTGTGCCTTTTTTTTTCTTTGTACCCTAATAAGCTTTCATATAACACTCAGACAATGGGCTATGACTCGCCTTTTCATGGAAACTTTGATATGTGACAACTTTTTTTTTATTTTTTGCACTGTGTGACTTTGTGAACTTGAGCTTCCCAGTTTCTCCGACACACTATGTCACTCGATCAACATCCTTTTGTTGTTTATACCACGGTTTAAACCAACAAATAGTACGTTTTTCCTTACATCCACTTGGAATTCACTGAAATTCTTCTATTTTCCCTCGTGCTTTTGCTATTGTCTTTTCACAGAAGGCTGAGCTTAAGGGATATTTATATGGTTTTACATATTCAAAGAGATGTAATTTTGGGAGGAGTTGGGGTGGGATAGTAGGCGTGTGCACATGCGTTACTTTTCACACTGACCGGGATTTATGGAGCAGAAGAACATGGAAGTTGGCGTTCGCACAGATTTATGCATCTGGATTTTTTTGTTTGTAAGCACATTTCTGCTTTTGTCCGCATGCCATGTTATAGTGTGAATTCTACTCACGGCGTTATGCATGAGGCCACAGGTGATTTTTATGAGAAATGTTCTGAGCAAAGTCATTATCATGAGAAACCCTATAAAGAATTTTATGGGAAAGGGGGATATTCTGAGATAAGAATTATAATAAATTTGAAGCTCGTCTAAAGCAAGTTGCTCACTTCAATTGAACAGAGACAGGCTTTATGTGCTCTGCAATGGTTTCATATGCTCTGCTATAAAGTCTAATTCTCACTGCCTATCTGAAGACTCTGCTTGTTTTTTGTTTTTTTTTTGAGTAGCTGGTGTATTTGCAGTAATTTATCCATCTTACTATTACAAAAGGAGGTAGCGATACAATGCGTGTTAACTCACACTGAATCCATCTCGGAGTTGGCCCTGCATGCTCTGTTGGGCATAAGATTTAAAAACATGGGGTCTGGCCACCTTAACGATGTCAGAGAGCCTGACAGACACATGATGTGGTCATCACCAGGCACCATTCTTTGGTGTTTTAAATTTCATGTTTTACATTGTATAGGTAATATATACTGTGTATTAAAAGTGTAATTAGAATGTATAGTGCTGTTTAATTGACTGATAATGTCATTTAAACAGAACCACAGCTATTAACATCAGTTTCTATTGTACAACCATTTTCATCTGCAGCATCTTCTACAAATAATTTGTGGAAGCACCTAGGCTTTTATCTTAGTGAAGCACAAAAGGTCCAAAATGCAACTGCAAATGCCTCTGTGGCGAAAGGATCACTCCTCAATTCATACATGAAGTCAGCATGAAGATCTCCTAAAGTATTGTCATCAAAGTGGAGCTGGACAAATGCATCATTACCTTCTTACAAAAAGTATTGGACTTTGTTTTACATCAGTTACCTGTAACCACATTCTATCAAAGTCTGGAGAGGTAATCAGTGAAAAAGAAGTTGTCTTAAGAAGACCAGATTAAAAAAAACAATTTTCTTAAATAAATATTATGTTAATTCTTCTTGTATTATTCATAACCCAAGTAACATAAGCACAATTCAAGTCAATAACACATGTACTGTTTTCCCTGCTTTTTATTAATCATATTGGCCAAAGTAAGCAGGAATTCTATCTGATGAATTTAAGCTTCAGTTCAAAGCCAAAATACTCAATCTACCTATTGAGTGTGAGTCATAACAATAATTAAAATGCTCAGTCAAATCCTCCTTTTATATGCATGACACAATGCATATATTTACTTTAGATACATATTGTATTATTATTATTAATACAGTTAATATATAAAATGGTGATTTATTTTCTGAGTGACTGTGCTTCACATTTTACTCTGGGGCTAGATGACACCAATGTGTATACCCATCATATTTAGAAATTAACAAATATGTAATATGCTACATTTTAAACACAGGATCATCCTCCAACCATTTTATTAAGCAATATTTTGCAGTGTTCTTTAACATGCTGTATTAAAAGCTTGCACTGTACTTTAAACAGTTGTTTAAGCTTTCAAATAGATTATCTGTTATTGTAAATATCAAGCCAATTGTCTAAACATAGAAACTATCAAGTGGAAAGTGATGAAGTAAAATGTGGCCTGTTCGTAATTTCAGGAGAATAATGGTCATTCAAATAATTTTAAGAAGTTCAATTATAAAGCACAGAAATTCAACAGTAGTTGACTCAGGCTTTTAATACAACAGTTTAAAATGTCATAGTTTTCAAATGCTTTTTCTACTTTTTCTACATTTTTAAAACTCTATTAAGCAATCTATGAAAAGAGATTACCCAGAGGCATGTCCCATACTTTCTTAGAGAAACATAACTCATACAAATTTATGCAAATGAACAGCTCATCATTTAAAACAATACTTTTTGTACACACAACTAATAATGTACATCTATTCTTATTTTGTTATCGTCATAGTTGCGATTTCTCCAGATATAAACTTTCAAATACTTGATGAATGTGCTTGTTCGTGTTTGGTATTATGTAATAATTTTCTGTGTTCTCGTTCCCTTTCAGGCTTAATTATAAGTGATTTAATCACTAATACTAAAACAGATGTCTCAAGAAATGAAGGCAGGCTGTGACACTCCAGTGCAGATATTCAACAATGTATAGCTCTCCTGTACTCTGTTGGTACCAAAAATATCCAAATCAGGCCAAGCAGTTTATTCTGTACAAAGGAGCTGGGACAGCAGGTACACTTGAACATATTGCTCATGATTGTTTTTCTTCTACAACAGGAAAAGATCTAACTGAGCTTGAAATTTCTGCTCTCTCTTTCAGTGACAATGCCATCTACTACTGTGCACTGAGGGCCACTCTGTTAAGCTGTGCTCAAGCATTGAGCAAAATCTCTTTATCCACAGATTGCAGAGATGATAATGTGACACACTCCTGACACTCACTTTAAAAAACAGTAAGTTAATCTTTGAAGCAGTGCAATATATTTTTGTTCCAATCATTTCCCCATAATGTTTACTAGCTTTTGCTCTTGTTGGAGCATCTGGTGTAACTGAATAACTTTCTCCTGCTCTCTCCTACTTGGGAAATTATCTGCAGGTTTTTCCTTTATATACATTTCAAAAAGAGTATTAATGTACTTTTTTTAGTTTATTCAACTCCATGCATTTTTCTTAGCATGCTAATAGTTAATAAAAATATCAAAATACGTTGACTGTCAACAGTGAATTAGGTATGTTAGTCCAGTGTACACTGTGTAAATAAAGTAGATGCTTGAACAACATATTTAGGAAGAGTTAATAGTAAAGCAGACTTTCACTGCACAAGACAGATAAAGGATCATGTTTTTTCTCCCTATCTTTGAGGTCAGATAATATACACAGGGTGTCATAATGAAGCAGCAGTAAGTGCTGTTGCCTCATAGCTCCATGGCACAAGTTTGGATCTTTTTTCCATATAATAATAAAGTAATAAAATGTATATGAGCAGATATACATCTCATATACGTCATATGTAAATGGTGTAGAATATATCAATAATAATGGTAGCAATAATAATAATAATCATTTATTGTACAGTTTTATGCACATTTTTTTGTTCTGTATGATGTTAGAGAGCTTGTTGATGAGCTCCTTCTGCATTTTCCACATTACTGTCATGGTTATTCTGATGTAATTTGTAATGTAAAAAAGTATATATCAAAAATCATAGTTCAAGTAGATTACTCCTTTATCTACTACATGTTATCTATTACTCACTGTCAGGAACATTCTGATCAGGCAGGTTCTCCTGGCATCCCCGATGATCCAGACCTACTGCAACTTGTCAAAGTCACATTACATAACTTTGCTATTAATTAGACAAACTTAGACTGACAATTATAATAAAGTAAGGTTATCAAATGCATACATCAGTGTCGCGGGGCTGCTGGTATGGTATCATCATCTTTATCACTTAATGAAAGTGAAGCAGTGTACTTCCGATTTGGTCACAAAATTGGATTTTCGGGTTAGCACAAAATATTATGTCTCACATTCTTTTTCTCATCTTTGTGTTTTCTTGCTCTGTGCCCTGGCTGGATTCATTTTCTGCCCAAAGGAAGTATTCATGATCCTTCTCATATTAGTCTGAAAAATAAAACCATCCATTCATTATCCAACCCGCTATATCCTAACTATAGGGTCATGGGGTCTGCTGGAGCCAATCCCAGCCAACACAGGGCGCAAGGCAGGAAACAAACCCCGGGAAAAAATGTTTTTTTCTAACTGTGTAATGATACAGAAATTGGCAAAAACTGCACAATGTTAAGTAGTATTTACAAGTGTTGATGTGCAGATGTGAATTGCTGCCTGTGTTCTCTAGACAGCTAGGCAGTAATAACTAAAAAAGGCACACTTATGACTGCCTATATTTATTCACTATGAAAAAAGCTTATTTCATTTTGTCAGCAGAAGCTCCCACCATTCATTGACATGCTCGCAATCAAGACAGTTCTGTTTCTGCAGTCTACACCTTTATCCATCAGCCCCCACTGCTCCTACTCATGGAGTTCTTTTTGTGCCACCTTCTACAGATAGAGCAGAGCCAACATTCCCGCCTCATAGTTCCAGGGTCTGCACAAGTTTTACATGTTCTCCTCATGTATTTACGGTTTGATTGTTATTTGTACAAAGTACAATAAAACTCTGTTGCTCTGTTGAATGTTTATTGTCTTTGTACTTCCTCTAAAAAAAGTGCTGCTGACTTTTAGCAAGCAAGCCTTTTCAATGTACTGTAAACAAGTAGCCCAGACAATTCATTCATCAACCTCTCTGTAGAAGTGCTCACTTCTGGAATTGGTAATTTGACTTTGATGCCAACAAATGGAACAGTCTATAGCTGAATGTGAACTCTTAAGATGAAAGCTTCTGAAATACTTTGTTGGTTATGTGTATAAAGAGGGCTTTTATCAAACTTTTGTTGTGTGGTCAAGGGTGAATTGCCAACTTTCCATAAAATATTCATAATTGAAGCATGTGTGTTAAAACATTTGACTGTACATAAAGAATAGGAACCCTTTCGCCTAACTGTCTAATTGCCCAATACTTGTCAACAGTGTGAAAACTCCACAGGGGAAAAATGCTCAACACCAGCATGAAAACTCCACAGGACTTCACTCACAAGACAGGGTGAATCCGTGAAAGCCCTGAAATGTATCAAGCAGCTCCTTTAAAAAACAAACAAATAAATAAATATTTATAAGTAATAAATAGAATGTGTCTCACTTCATGATGCCAGCAGAGTCACATATATAAAAAATGTATTTTCATGTTAATAATAATAAAGCACACAAGGAAATGAAAAGGGGAGATCTCAAAGTAGAATTTCAACAAAACACAGAGGAAATAAAAAATCTGAGTCCATTGTGTGACTTTTCTGAGATCTTTGCTGAAACTCAATAGGAGATACTTGTGAGAATATGAGGGTAGTTTTTCTGAGGAGAAAAATCTGACACACAAAACCATATCTCAACCAGATTTTGATTCCCCATTTGTACAGGGAATAATCATTAGGCTATGTTTCTTTCCAATGTTAAACCAGTCAATTGTGCCCCCATCCAGGGTGGTCTTAACAGCATCAAAGGCCCCTGGGCAAAGTAATGCTACCTGTTTTGATAGCAAAATAGAAACTTACATAGGCATCACATCGTGGTGCCCATATGTTAAGATGGCCCTGCCCCCATTCTGAGCTGCCCCAGATATCCTGCTATGAATTACAATTGTGTATTTCCTTTTCCTTTTTAATTTGTCTGTTTAATAAAAAATTGATCAAAAGAATATTGGTTAAGCTGGTAAGAGTTATCTATACATGCTTAGTGTCAGAATGCCATTTTTTAACCTATATGATTTTGGCTAGAGATCTTCTATTTGGAAATGTTATTAGTATTGCTATTATTTTTATTGCTATTTTACCAATGTCATCACAATATTATTTTATGTTTAGTTTTTCTCTGCAGGTAATGCTACTTTGGCACTTTTTGGACTTGGCCATGACAATACTGTTATTAACAATGACTCTTTGATGCTACCAAATGATTAATAACACTGTAACATCATTAAGATATGCCTATTTAAGATAATTAAGTTGTACTTCAGGTGTCGAAGCTTTAGATTCATAACTATAAAATAGAGAAATTCAAAATAGATAGGGAAAGAAAAAAACAACTTACCTGAATCTGTAAACATGGTAGGAAAATGTAAGTGCCAGCAAAAAAAACTAAAAAGCTGCAGTGCTAAAGAGTCAGTCATTGTGCTGCACACAGTATAAAATTAATGCCAAATTGCACAATACTCCACAAGAAAATGTTCTATGATTTTATTTACTGGTTTGTTATGATAGAGGTAAGTAATTCTTTCTAGAGAAAGATAAGCTTAGCAAGATTGGGTGTGATGAGAGCATAGGGAGAAACTCTTAAAAGAGCCAAAAAAGAGAAACAAGATGTATTTGGTGAGCAGAGATAGACAGAGAAAATTTGTATGGTTAAAAATCTAACCCAATTTGAAATGTCATTCATCCAGTTCATAAAGATGCTAATGCTGACCTTTGTAGTAGAGCTTTAATCATGTTTAGGTGTTGGAGTCTTTCCTGAAAAGTCTGCCATTTTAATATCTAAAGGCACAGAGGATTAGCTAAGCTTGCATACATAATTTAGCAACCTAAGTCAGCATCACACCTAGTGACGGGTTGTTCTATATGGATGTGTCAACACGTTTCAAGCTTTCACAGGTTTTTGAAATGCTAACATCACGTGATCCTGAATCATGCTAGCACCATGATGTCATTGGCATCTTCTCACTCAGGAGCTCTGTTGATCAGCCAGTCTACTGCGGGTCCTCCTAGGCACAAGAAGTTTTTTTTTTAATTCTATTATAAGTATTCAATACAGTATTATTACATGTAAATTTATACATTGTATCTTTGCAATACATATAATAAAATATATGTAAAAGAAAATATTCAGAGAATAACATGAAGCCAGGGGTATATTGCTGTTGTCACACACGTGCCCATGGGAGGGAGCTAAAGGGCTTGAGTAAGGGCAATTCCGAATCAGACCGGGATGTGGAGAGTGCACTGACTCTTTTTTCTCCCTTTCCTGTAGACCATTCATGGGAGATTCCACCTGGCCCTCTTGACGTCACTTCTGGGACTGAGCCTATGGAAGGAGTCCTTGCCGGCTCTGGCCCCTGTGATGTCACATCTGAGCTCGAACCTATGGCTGAAGACCTTCATGAGCCCGATCCCTTTGATCTCACTTCCTGTCTTCACCTTTAAAAGCCTCCACCTTTGCCCTGTTCCCTCAGTTCTGTTTTGGACTCGGTTTTGTGCACAACAGTGCTATCATTTAAAACTACGATTTGCAGCCAGGAAACCTAATATACAGGTGGCTGCCTCAAACCTTGCTATGGCTTTTTGTGGACTTTGTGACATTGTATATATACATAATAAATAAATTTATATTTTATTAACAAATTTAATGCTTTAATTGTGTTAAAACTATGTTATATAAAGAGTTAAGGTCATCAATAAATAAATCAGAGGTTTAGAATTCTGTTACTAACTCTCCTTTTGTGGATAAATATATTACCTAGTTACATTCTTTGTTACTTTTTGTATAACAGAATAGGATATCAACTTTCTCTATATTTATTGTACTATTAATTTTTGTCCAAAATCCTTCATTAAAGCAAGCTGAAATGTTTTTGAATGTACATAGTTAAAGAAACCATGTTCAATAAATTAATTATTTTCACCAGAGAAGTTGCATACATTTAATACATATGGATTAAATTTAGATATTAAAATATTACATGGAAAATATTTTTGAATAATCTTATATGAAATTTCCTTCACTTTATTTGTTAAAATATATCTATGAGGAAGTGTCAACACCATTTTCCAATCAACCATGTATTTTGATGCCCACTTAA
The DNA here is from genome assembly GCA_026402145.1 of Polypterus bichir lapradei. NCBI lineage: Eukaryota > Metazoa > Chordata > Cladistia > Polypteriformes > Polypteridae > Polypterus > Polypterus bichir. The sequence goes on along the minus strand of JANRMT010062806.1, from coordinate 6,216,876 downwards.
ATTGTACAGCAGGGAGAGTTTCTGCAATTAGTAGGTCCTTAATAAAGTTGTTGTTAAAATGTACACTGAAATAAAGGGAAATGGCAAGTTGTTACATTTATAAAAATGTATTTACTTTATATTACATGTATTGTTTATTTTCCAGTTTTGAAAATAACTTGGTAATGTTTAATTTATTGAATCTTGTGGGATGTGCAATATACTAATTTCAGTCATTTAGGTATTAGTCAAAATAGTTATATTTAGTCCTCACTGGAAATTAATACTCCCCAAACGGATTCATCGTCAGGGGAGGTTGGATAAATTTGCAGTAAATTCATGTGATTTTCAAAGAAGCCACAGGTTGTAGGTTTGAGTTATTGTTGCCGGTTAAGAGCAAAAGGTTAGTGAAATAAAAGTTTAAAAACACACACACAAGAAATATTCAGATATTCATTTAAAACACTTAATCACATAGACTAACGTTACTCTGTTTTGCATTTTTCCTTGTATTCTCTTTTAATTGTCTTATCAAACTATGCTCATTAACTACTGTCACATGTCAGTAGATGTACTATTAAGTTTTCTAGATTTACTCACTTAGTACAGGTATGTTTACGTACGTAAAAAAAACAAAAAACTTCTGGCTTTCGTTATGGGTCAACAACTTTCAGTATTGCTATTCATTAGTATTATCACAATATTGCTCAACCAGATACATACTATTAATACAGACAAATAAATAATACACCTGAATGCAATACAATGTAGTTGCTGAATCTGCTCATTTGAAAATTTAAAAAAAATATATATAAATATTTTGTGAAAGAAGGTGCCAAGCAGCAATTTTGCACTTAATATTTTACTAATATTTAACATTTATTCTATAATATATACAGTTGCATAAATATAAATAAATGTATTTTATAATATAACACTCTATCCAAGGTGCATTTTGTGTTCATATTTAGTTATACATTGGTCATGGCATTCTGGCACAACCAAAGATGCAGTGTTCTTATACAACTGTTGTACATTTCTGCTTTTGGATACTAATCGTTTGTTTTTTTGTTGGTTTGTATTGTTTTTACCAAATAAAACTAGTTTTGGTATAAGCAAACCTGTTAATTTCTTATTAATAACTTTGAACATAAACTATAAAATGATACTGGATCAAGTATAATTGACAACCTAAAAGGGTTATAACTAAGTAACTCGGTGAGGTGTATTTTTTAAAAATTTTAAAAAACAATTGTGAAAATATTATGCTTTATTGGCATGATTCTTGTTCATTTAACATAACATAATTAATTTAACAGAGAATGAAAAAGTTTAATTCATTTTATATAAAAACATGTTGTTTCAGGATATATTAATTTAGTGCATCATTAAATTATTTTTGAAAAAAGCAATTTCATTATGTGTAACCGATGTACATTTTTTTTTTATTTTAATCTGACATGACATTTTTTTCAAGGTATTTCTACTATACTATTCCCATTTACAGAAATTATTCCAAGGATTTCATGTGATGGGTGACTATTTTTTAAACATGTTTCTCTCATAATGTTAGGTATACCATCAGGGACTGAATCTATGACAGAGGTATATTCCTTTAATGAAACTGTAAAGTTCTTTAGAAGCAAGAACTATGTATATGTGAAAAAGAGACCTCTTTCATTTATGAGTTGCCTCACTAAAAAATGGTATTTACATACCAATTATCAATTAATTAACTTTTCCTTCTGTCGATTTTGTTGTTATTATTCCAAATTAAACAACAGTGTGGAGAGAAGTTGTGCTTGTAGATAAGGGACAATAAACGCAACACTTGTAAATTGAATTTTGCTAACTTAATTGGCAGTTTCCTCTCTGCACAAGGACATTGTAATAAAAAGTTAAGACCACCAGCTTATTCAAGTATAAAATGTGGTATTTTATTCTATATGCTAGGAGGTTTTCTTAAATATCTTTTGTTCCAATTTATTTTCAAAATATGATTATATGTTATAATATCTAGTGCCTTGAGTCCACCATCACAATACTTTTTTGTGTGGTCCATTTTTCCAAATGAAATTATGCAATATTTTTTTAGAAGGTATACCTAACGTTTAAAGTATGACACTATGATCTGTTAAATTTACTTTATTGTATCTGATTTTATTCATATGAACAGAAAAACACATGTCTCTCACATAACACACAAGGCAAGCTGATTGACAGAGGGGGCAGATTTGTTAGGTTTAACAATGAAATAAGAAGATAAGCAACAAACAAGTGTTTCTTGCCAAGGCAGGATATTCAGGGAACGAGGGAGTGTGCAGTGACCCAAAAGTCAGTTTTTGGTTAAATTTTCTGTGAGTACTGAACCAACAAACCAGAATTAGTCCATACTTGGAGGTTGCATGCTCAAAGAGAAGTTATAAAAATCAAGCAACTGCATGGAATTCCAGAGCTCACCTACGGACGGATGGAAAATATCGCTCCTGCCCTTGCCTAGGGCAACGCTTTCCCACACTCTGTCAAGAATTGGACAAATGCCAATTGCAGGAAACCCCAAATGTATCATTCTTAAATCAAGTATAGCTCTCCTGAAACTATCATATTATTATTAGTGTTAAAAGAATATTAAACAGAAGCAAGTATATTTTTTCTTTAGTGTTATTGATTCTTTCAATCACCATCGTACCACTAAGGACTGACGTGTATAAGGTAGAGTCTCGCTTATACGACATAAACAGGCCGGCAGAATGCCGGATAAGCGAAAATGTTGGATAATGGGAGGTGTTAAGAAAACGCCTATTAAACGTCAAACTATGTTATAATTTTACACATTACGAACCTAATAATCATGTTTTACAACAAAATAGAAAAAATTAACTGAAAAAATGAACTTACAGGTACAGAATTGTCTCAAGTTAAATAAAGTATGTACTGTACTTAAAAGGTTCAGTCCTGTGATGATTTAAAGAAATTTTTGATCGTAGTCTGCTTTCCTGACGAGTGCCAGTTTTTCACTGCCAAGTCTCGCCATCTTTGCAGCATCATTATGTTGATTCCTGCAGCTTCTTCTTGTTGCTCAGTGTATTTAATTACAGTTTCTAGAGCCTTAACTCCGTCACTCAAATAGTCAACATCCATACAAGCGTATACTGTTTACTACGGCATTGTGACTGCATGTGTGTGTGTGTGTGTTTGTGTTGTGACATGTGAGTCCCCGTCTTGCACCCGAAAATACGAAGCTGAGTCTCAGTACTTTAGCAACACCAGCTTTATTCAGCTTGAAACAGCAACAGCACGGTTATTTATTGTAGCGGGATCTACCACTCTCCTATACACAGACACAGCAGTCAGGCAGGGTCGTGGCCAAGTAATACTGTGCCCTGCGCATTTATAATGTTCCTTTTTCCTTGTATCACCCACCGAGGGCAGGCGCTTATAGCATGGCCATGATCTTTTCGGATTTGCTTTTACACCAAACTGCTACAGTGCTGGGAGACTGCGATTGCTTTGGGACGCTCTTCCGCATGTTGTCCCGTTGGGTGGAATCCCACAAGAGTTTAGAAACTCACTCACTCCAGCCATGATTCTTTTCAAAAATAAAGTGCAGGTTAATTTGTTTTATGTATTTTTACTTTATATTTTGTATTAATGATTTTGATATGAATAGTTTTGGGTTGCGGAACGAATCATCTGAGTTTCCATTATTTCTTATGGGGAAATTTGCTTTGATATACCTGTACTGTACAAGTGCTTTGGACTGCGAGCATGTTTCCGGAATAAATTATGCTCACAAAGTGAGGTACCACTGTAATTAGCTGTGGTGGAATCGGGAGCAACAAAAAATAGACAAATTTAAACAATGACCGTTGTTAATACCCAGCTGTCATTACTCAGTTTACCAATAGATGTCAGAAGGATGGATGCCAAAACCGAACTGCCCAAAGATAGATTAAACGTACCAAGCAAATGGTGATACGTTCTAAATTACTTAAAGTTCCGGAGCTGTCAAAGGGTTTAAGTCAGTCGACGATGTTAGTCCTGGAAAGTACGCCCCACCAAACCAACGTTCCAAAAACCAACCGAACTTACTGTTATCTGTTCGAACCAACACCGACTTACTATACTCGGCCATCCAGCGGCGTCACTGAAGCATTCGAACATTTTTAGCCAATCGTGCAATACTGCGTCCACATTTGCCACGTTATGTTCTAACTACAGAGGCAGAGTCCCATTGCATGGTTCTAACTTGTATTGAGTCGAGGTATTGATGCGAACACCATACATACGGGGTATTGACGCGAACACCATACATACGGAGTGTATCAAATTATATATAAGGATATATATATATATGCATGGATGTAGTAATGGCTACAATCTCTAATGAACCTCTTCCCAGTGAGGATGTGCCCTCTGCTGCATGAAGAAGGGTACTAAAGGAGTCTGGAATTTCTAATACTGAAAATATTTAGGAGACACAGGATAATCCTTCTGCTTTTCAAAGTAAGACTCTTCCTTGAACAGTTAGGTATCTAGCCAGGCATGAGTTATTTTATTCCTAATGGAGTCAACAACTGGATTAAGCTTTAGCAACTGTTTTAACTTAAATTTTTGTTAATTAAAATTCACAGTAAGTCTGTTTTACCAGGAATTCCATAGATTTTAGATTGATCACTTTGCTTCTGCACCAGTAGTTTACATTTGTTGATATTTAATTTAATCCCTGACAATTTTTTAATAACATTAAGTGCTTTATGCACTTCACTGCCATTTTCCAAAACAAAAAAAAGTGTCATCTGCCAGCTGTGAGATCTTTTTTCTTTTTTGTTGAGTTTAATACCTTTAAGTTCACTTTGAGTGACCAACAAACTAAGAATTTGAGAGGTAAGCAGAAAAAGCAGCCGGTAAGAGGCAACCTTGATGAATTCCTCGTGAATTTCAAATTGTGGGGAGATCTACATTTTATCTCATTTGGTATAAATAACTTTTCCCCTAAATTTATGTGAAAATATGCCAACGTCCGCTGAGTGATTACTGCAATTTGATAGCCATAAATCATTATTTCACTGATTTTTCCAAAAAGAAACATCATCTCTACATGAGTGTGTCAAATGAACAAAAATAAAATCACCATTACTGTGTTTACAAAAATGAAAAAATGCCTTTGTTTTAACCAAATTTCTTACTCCCTTGGCATTCATAATTTCAACTTCATATATGGATTTATTAACTTATAATATTTTACTAATTCTCTCCCTAGAAAAGAGTAGAACGTACCTCTTTAAAATCTTTCCAAGAGCAAGAAGTCACCCTTGAAGAATTATTTAGAATAAAACAACATTGCATATTAAGATATGATAAAAAAATGTACTTTTAAATTTGTTTATCTAAATGAATCCAGGAATCCTATCCAAAATATTATCTTCAAACTTCAGCACGAATTTCACTTCCCTCGATAAATGCCTTGGCATCTCAAAATATGCTATCTTCCCTTCCTGGCATGC
>JANRMT010062806.1:6177040-6205041 GCA_026402145.1 Polypterus bichir lapradei | reverse complement strand
ACGTGTTCTCTGCGTACTAAAAATTACTTTTGGAGCACTGTCTGGATTGTACAGCTCATGACTGCACATGACATACGTCACTCGTCACATTTGAATTGCACTTGTTAGTCATTTTTGTATTACCGTTTATAACCATCTGCAATTGGACTCGTCACTTCTTGCTGGAAAAGATAAGAACTTTTGAATTTTATAATGTTTTGAAAAAATATTTGCCACCTGAAAAGCTGAATGAAGACAAAGTGAAATGAAATGAAGTCTGTTTGTGAACTTTGTTATTTTTTTTACTTTGTACATACAGCTTTTTTTAAGTACATCGCATTTGATGAAAAAGGCAATAATGGATTAAATGTCATTTTTTTGTATTTTTTTTCTTTGTCCTACAGGATACTCAGTGATAATCAACTTTCCAAGCGGCCTAACAGTTGCCAGGGTACCCACACTCCGAGACACAATTGAATGCCCTTTTCTTCTGCCTTTAAGATTCCCAATTTTTGATGATATGCAGTTCATTTTAAATGTGCTATTCCTAGGTAAGACTACTGAGAATTTTATTTTTAAAAGTAATTTGTGCACAAATCCTGCTAAGACTTCCCATATTTATTACTTGATCTGTAATATTTTGCTGGCTTGAATATTGTTTTCTATGTTTGCTTATTCTGTCCAGTAACTAACACTGGCTTTTTAATTTTACACAGGAAAGCATCAGTGTGTGAATTTTCACAAACAGTGACTGAGGCAAATCTGTACCAACAATCACAAAACAGGGATGTTGTTCTATGTTGCAAAATAACATTTGTTTTCTTCAGTTATTGTGCTTTATTGATGGATTTTGAAACAACAAACACTTAATTTTAGCCTAAACAAAACTATGGCAGTAGAGAAAAAGTAAGATGTCTGCACGTAAGTAATGGCACCTGAGTACTTCGTATTAGAAGATCAGATATACAGAGATTGTAACACAATGTCTGCTGTATATGTATTATATGTAATGTAAAAAAAGTTATGCTACTGTGGAAATAAAGAGCACAAAGGCAGAAAAAAGTTTTGGGTACCCACCCTGTATATTTGATAAATGCAGGATTAGCACAAAAAATACATCTTTACAGACTGGAGTCCAATACAGAATTGATTAACGTGGTACAAATGGCAGTTATATAGGTCAGCTGGAGGAAATTATGTCAAAATGGCCCAAATCAGTAAGATGTTAGAATGGTTGCAACCAGAATTGATGTCCTTAGACTCAGGCGGGACTTCATTCAGCTCATTGAGATAAAGCCCCTGTTCTAGTATGTAATTGACACAACATATAATGACAATTAAGTCTGTGTTCTTCCAAAATCCAACAATAAACCACAGTAACTTAGAAAAATAATATTAGTTAGACATTACTCTAAGCAGACCTTCATCTGTTTTAACAGTTTACTTTGGTAATGCTCTTTGGGTGTACCAAGAAAGGAGGCAGAAGAAGAAGTAAGTGTACACTTTATTAATATTTGAACTAAGTGTGTGAACATCATTTATCTATTGTGGTTATCATTTTAACGGTTATATTGAGGTGGAAGAGTCTAGCCATGGTATGTGGCTTCAGTTAAAGAATGACGAACAGATGTGTGTCATGTTGAAGTAGTGGGTGGCCCTCTTGCCTGACACCTCCAGAATTCTAAATATCTGGTCTGGATCTACTGTATCTTTGCCAAGTGATCATGACGTAGCTGCGTGTTTTTTCTTCATTATTACTTTTTCCAGACTTTTGAAAACTGTCTCAGTCTCATTGTACTGGCTGACTGTAACATGTAGGATTGATTTCAAAGTCTTATTAATTACAGTATATATAAGGCTTTTGAGCAATGTAGATACTGCCTGTATTTTAGAGTATCTGTCCCACTACATTTCTCAGTTGACTCTTAGTTCCTCAAACAGTGCATTGCTTTTTATTCCAAGATCAAGCACTGGCAACGCAGATTTATGTCCTCATGCAAAAAAAAAAAAAAAAAATCTGGAATGCTTTACCAAAAGAAAAGAGCCAGGCTGCAAATGTGAATCATTTCAAAAAACCTCAACAAGCCCACTTTTGTAATTTGCCATGTTTTTAATTACTTGCATCAGTTGTAATATATTATAAATGGTAATGAGTACAGTTTGTAAGATTTGCACTGGACAGTATCCTCTGCTGTTTTTTCTCTGTTTTCTTTTTCCAGTTTAATGCAGTGGTGCCCTGTGTCACAGCCATCTTTTAAATCAACTCCAATTGCCTGTGCTGCTGGAGAAAAGAAAAGTTCACAAGATAACATGAAATGGAATTGTGATTAGACTAAGATGACCACATTTATGTATGCTGGGATGTGCAGAGGGGTCTGAGTAGGCTTTGGTCTGGGAGGTTTATTATCTCCAGCATCCTTGCTAGCTGCAAGATTGTCTCTCTTCCTGGCCATTTGACTATGCAATATGTTTATTAAAAAGGACAAGAACATCTCCATTTGCTTATTTACTTTTATAATGTCTTCAATTTTCTTTGTAACTGTATTTTTTATAGAGCAATTTGAGCTGCACTTGTAAGAAAAGGTGATATAGAAATATTATTTCTGAACAAATACTAAGGGACTGATTAGGAAAATATCAATTTAAATATAACAAGATGTTTGTGGCATATTGCTGGATAATAACTCTTTGACTCTGAATAGTATCTTTTTGAAAGCACAATTGTATTGTTGATAAAGCTAAAGTAGCATCACCCCATTTTTTGACAAATGTAATAATTTGCTTTTATTGTGTTCAAAACCTAGGCTAATTTTTTTGAAAATACTTTGGCCATTTCCAAATAATTTTTAATGCAGCCCCATTTTCATTGTATTAGTATGCTTTTAACATTTATATATCTTTATGATTACAGATTTTTCTACACATCTGACACTCGCTGTTATTTCTTTTTTTTTTAATTTTGATCCTAAATCTTTCACTTTTTTATCTTTACACATACCATTTATTTATTCATGAAAAATGGATGAAAAGTGTATTTCCTTTTGTAAAGTTATAAAAATTCACATGCTTTGTATCAGTATGAGGGAATAAAAACATTCACATTAGTGGAGGAGCGTGCACACATATGACATTGGTGGTCTGATTAGACATGTAAGTAATAACTTTACTATACTCTGTTCATGTGTTGTTAATCATAAACTGAACTATCTGATGCTGTGTTAATTCTGCTCTGTTAGTAAAGAATGTTTTCATTTTATTGCTTTTAAATTTAATTAAAGTTTGTCTTATAGTTGAGTTTTGTTTCTCAGCAGGTTTTACAGAGACACCACAACGTACCATTAAAGACACATGACAAAGAACATAAACTTATTACAAGTTATTATAATGTAGCAGAAAGCACTTACTGTAAAATATTATAACAAACATATTACACTTAAAAATTAAATCAACATTTAGAATTCACTAATGATTGATTCAAATGATAACAGTTAACCCCTAAAATTTAAGTCTGTGAATGTAAATTGAAAGTTTTTTTATAAGATTAATAGCAGTTGGAATGAAGGAGGATTTGTATCATTGGCTGTTTATTCTTGAATCCTTCACCCTGTGGCCAGATTACCATAACAAGTGGACAGTTACAGTTCAAATTATCAGATTTTTCACAGAAGTCCTAAAAGTAGACATGGAGAACACAACTAAACAAATAAGACAAAAATATCCTACTTGGTCATTTGTGCATTGAGAAAAATCAGCCAGTATTACTTATTTTTGAGTGGCAAAGTATGTGAACCTTTGCTGTTAGCATTTAGTGTGAACCCTTTTTGCATCAATAACTGCAACTAAACATTTCTGGTAGGTCTTGATCAATCCTGCACATTGGCTTGGAGGAATTTTAGCCCATTCCTTCATACAGAATCACCTCAACTCAGGGATTGTTGCTGGGTTTTCTCAAATGAACTGCATGCTTCAGGTCCTTCCACAACTTTTTTATTGGGTTAAGGTCAGGAGTTTGACTTGGCCATTCGAAACCTTTATTTTATTCTTCTTCAACCAATTCCTTGGTAGAACAACTTGTGTGCATGGGCTCGTTGACTTGCTGCATGACCCAGTTTCTCTTGAGATGTAGTCCATGGACAGATGTCCTGACATTTTCCTTTAGAATTTGCTGGTATAATTCAGAATTATTTTTCCCATCCACAATGGAAAGCTGTCCTGGCCCAGATGCAGGAAAAGAAGCCCAAAGCATGATACTACTGCCACCAAGTTTCACAGATGGGATGAGGTTCTCATGCTCCAATGCATTGTTTTTCTTTCTCCAAACATAAAGCATCTCATTTGAACCAAAAAGTTAAATTTTGGTCATATCTGTCAATGCATAACTCCAGTAGGTTTTAGGCTTGTCCACATGCTCTTCAGCAAATTGTAAATGGGAAGCAATGTTTTTTTTTTGGAAATCAGTGGCTTTCTCCTTACAACCCTGTCATGCATTCCACTGTTGTTCAGTGTTCTCTTGATGGTGGACTCATGAACATTAATATTAATCAATGTGAGAGAGCCTTTTAGTTGCTTAGCAGTTACGCTTGGTACTTTTGTGACAATCACAGGCCTTGCCCTTGGATGGTCTTTGTTGGTTTACCACTCCTGGGGAGAGTAACAATAGTCTTAAACTTCCTCCATTTGTACACATCTCCATCTGTTTGACTGTGGATTGGTGCAGTCCAAACTCTTTACAGATGGTATTACCAGCATGATGAGCATCAACAATTCTTTTGCTGAGGTTCCCTGAAATATCATTTGTCTGTGGCATGATACAATGTGTTTGAAAATGAAAAGAATCCTTTCCTTTTATTATAATTAGGGTGCACATTCACACCTAATTGTCATCACATTGATTGACAACCATGACACTGATTGACAACACCTGACACTAATTACATTCTAGGTTCACATACTTTTGCCACTTACAGATACATAATACTGGGTGATTTATCTCAATAAATAAATGACCAAGTATATTTTTGTCTCATTTCTTCAGCTGGGTTCTCCATATTTACTGTTAGGACTTGTGTGAAAATCTGATGATGTTTTGCTTCATATTTATGCAGGAATATAGAAAATTTTAAAGGGTTTGCTAACTTTGAAGCACCACTGTATATATATTGTGACAGATTGGGGGCGCTATCGCTCCCTTGAACCCTTGCCCAATACGTCAGACACCAGATAAAAGTCCAAAAGTAGACTATATTTATTCTGCACAGTGCACAAAGCACCCTCCTCTCCACAATACTCATTAATATACAATACACAATACAATACAATAAACCAATCCTCCACTCGCTGTCTGGGAGCTCCCATAATCCTTTTATAATCCCTGACCCGGAAGTTTTCCAATCCCAGTCCAGGTGATCTCCTATCACTTCCGGGTCAGATCAAAAGTCCTTTTCTTCATATATGGCAAATAGTCACTGCTCCTCCCTGCAGTGCCTTCTAGTGGCCCCTGTGGTATCCAGTAGGGCTGTAAAGGAAAACTCCAATGTCCATAATTCCCTGCTGGCATTCGGGGCACCTCCATGCTGCAGGGAGGGCTCCACCTGGCGGCCTGGGGGTATTGCCAAGGATGAATGGCCAGCCATATTCCACAGTAGCGACAATTTATAATTCGGAGCGGCCTGCCCCGCAAGGGAAGTCTTTCTCCAAGAGGAATTTTTGGTCGAGCCTTGGCTGATCCATGTTTCTCATTCCCTGGAGAATCTAGGGGGAATATTAGTCTAATTCGACATCTGGTCCCCCATTCTACAAGGACAGTTTCACCAAATGTGGCCCAACCTTCGGCATCCGTAGCACTGCCTCTGTCCTCCTGTTATTCTCCCCCTGTGGGACTGAAAACAATTGGGAAAAGTTAGGTCCACCCCTTTTCTTGCTGAGAAGGAAACCCCCGCTGCTTCTAAAGGTTCTTTCTCGCCTTTTCTTTCTTTGTCAGGAGACCCCCGTTTTATTTTTTGGATCTCCTGTTTGCTTTGGGGGTTTTCTACAGTCTGAGTCTCTCTATTTAATAAAGAGAGACCCTTTCCTGTCTGCACTCCTCTAGACTTATTTTTTAAACGGTTTGGGGTCTTCAGGACTGAATCGTTCCGAAAGACAGCACCATCCAGCTGCTACAGATCAATTGGCCTTCCCCCCAACCGCTCGGTCAACGTTCCGGCCTCTCTTGTACGGCACGCAGTGATTTGGCACCCGCAACTTATTAAAAGCGGACCCGGATCACACTGCGTCCCTATTTCATTATTTACGGTATTGGTATTACTCACCTGTACCGCCACATCATATAACACGGGAGGCTCCCATCCAATTCGCTGCAAGTCCTCATTTACCTTTTGGATGGGCACCTCAGCCGTTTTTCCCAGAACCCTGATGATCTTCTGAATTGCCGCCAGCATCTATACTAATAAAAGGCAAAGCCCTCACTGACTCACTGACTCACTCATCTCTAATTCTCCAACTTCCCGTGTGGGTAGAAGGCTGAAATTTGGCAGGCTCATTCTTTACAGGTTACTTACAAAAGTTAAGCAGGTTTCATTTCGAAATTCTACGCATAACATAACTGAATCCTACTTACGTACATATATACGTCCATAGCCTGCAGCTCGGTGGCCGTGTGAGGCGGCGTTGCGTCCCCCATCACCACGCCTCCCATGTAGTTGGCTGCCTGCCAATATTGTGTCCCCCATCCCCACGCCTCCCACGTAATTGACTGCCTACCCATATAAGGCCGTCCGTTGCTCCGGTCTCTTCATTCCCTTCTTTGCTTCGCCACGATATTCACGTCTCCCTGCTGATAACTGCAGCCTTTTTATTTAATCCACGGCTTCTCCACTGTTTTATTGTTCATTTATTATGATTATAGTTATTGTGTAGGTATGTTAGACTTAGTTTACAGTTCAGGTACCCATTTCCTTGCGGGGTTGCGTCCCCCATCACCACACCTCCCACGTAGTTGGCTGCCTGTCTATATTGCATCCCTCATCCCCACGCCTCCCACGTAATTGACTGCCTGCCCATATAAGGCCGTCCTTCACTCCGGTCTCTTCATTCCCTTCTTTGGTTCGCCACGGTATTCACGTCTCCCTGCTGATAACTGCAGCCTTTTTATTTAATCCACGGCTTCTCCACTCTTTTATTGTTTGTTTATTACAATTATAGTTATTGTATAGTTATTTTAGACTTAGTTTACTGTTCAGGTACCCATTTCCTTTATCGTTCCAACCATACCCCCATTAACATGTCTATCGAGGTGATCACCATCGATCGAAGAACTGTCACTTACCAAGTGGTTTCCGGAGATGCCGTCTGCCTTTTACATTCTCTGTGTTACATATTGGCCATATCAGGCTCAATCTTGAAATTCGGAGGAACATTGTGTCTTATGTATTAAATGACAGGGACAGGATCAAGGTGTGGACTGATGACATTTATTTTTTTACATCCTTTCTTATGTGTAAATGTGCGTTGTTATGAAATTCAGGACACAGATTCCCTACCTATTTTCAAATCTCATCTTAAGACTTATTTATTTATTTAGTAAAATGGACTAGCCTGGCACATCATTTTTTCACTTTGATTTTTGAGGTGTCTTTGTATTCAGCCCTCTGTAGGTTGATAATTTTCATTTTCATCAAACAATGTGGCATCCTTTCATTCCTAACACATTACCCAGTCCATATCAGTACAGATATCTAGCATGATTTTTTTTTCCCATTGAGATCTGATATATTTTCAAAGTGTTCCTTTAATTTTTTGAACAGTTTTATTACACATACATATAGATAAAGTACATTTAAAGGCATTAAAAAGTACATAAGAGGCAAACTGAAAGGTCCTTCTCCTTCTTAACAAATATATCCTATGGTCAGATGGCCCTATTGAAGAAGAACAGAAAAGGGCCAGCTGATCAGGATGCTTGACAAAGCAAACTTTTCCCGGTCACAAGGCCAAAGACTCTCCAGGCCCCTCTGGACATTCCTAACAAACATAATTATTGTGATCTTAATCCAGTTACAAATCCATTGTAGGAGGATCTTCAGAAATGTTTTTTCTTCAGCACCACAGTCAGTTGCACAGGACTTGACCAGGGTGCAGTGACACAGGGCACTACTGGTGAAAAAAAACAATAGAAAAAGAAAACAGAGAAAAGCAGTGGTTATTGTCTAGTGCAAATCTTACAAAGTGTATGAGGTACCATTCATACTGTAAACTGTTATAACTGACACAAGCGGGAATTAAGCAAAGTTCAAGTTTAAAAAATGGGCTTTTAAAAGTTTTTTGAAAAGTTCTTCATTTATAGCTGGCATATCTCTGTTTGCAAAGCTTTGCATATTTTTGGCATACATGTGCAGAAAGTTCTTTCAAAAGCAAATTACCGTAGATCCCGGAATACAAGCCGACTTGGTATATTAGCCGACCCCCTTCTCTACCTACTAAATTACATGTATTTGCTGATGACCGGTATTTAAGCCGACCCCCTTCTCCAAGCAAAATTTTCAAAATTTCCTTAAAAGTGTCTCTTCAGGTATATTTATCATGTTTATCGGCGAGAATTTGAGACTGCTGGCATTTTTGATGGAAACCAGGAAGTGATTGCGGAGAAGTTTGGTAAAATGAAGCCTCGGGTGGAATAGGTGGGTGGATTTCCGGAGACTCGTTATAAATTTGACTAACTTAAATACGCAATATAGTGGACCCTTGACTTAAGAACTTAATTCGTTCTTAAGGAATTAAGGATAACCCATAATGCGTTCCGAACCTCCCACTGCAACACTTACTTAACCTTTTCATAATAAAAAAGGGTTGTATAATGTGCATAATTTACCAAAACACCAATAATTTTTCTAATGTACTAACCAAAAAGTTATAAAAAGTGCCTAGCCTACCAGAAGTAGGCTAGATTAAGCTAGGAGCATGGCGGCGCGCAGCGGCTCAGGGCTCTCCTTTTCAGTGCACTTTTTTGTTGTTTTTGTACTTTTTTTTTTTTTCTTGTTTGTGAATGATCGGTTCGGCGAACATCAGCTACACCCGTCAGAACCTTATAGACATCGGTGTCCAGAGCCAGACATCTGTTTCGAGTGTTTTTCATCACACGTACAACATCCCAGACAACATAGCGAGACCAGCAGGCTCTTTGTGGATTGTTGTCGGGTCTAGGAGATGACGCAGACGGAGGAGGGAAAGAAAGCAGAAGCGGGGACACAGATCCGGCGTTATGCTAAGGCTAAAAAAACAACCATACAAGCCCTATACAGAACTTTTTTTCTGCACTGAAGGAGCTGCTTTTAATCTCATTGTAGATGTGTATAGTGACAATAAAAGGCATTCTATTCTATTCTAGAAACAACAATTTCATACTGTACTCACCATTTAATTTGACATGTTTGGGCTGCAGGAAGGGAGGAGGAGGAGAATGAAACGGAAGGTGGTTATTGTTTAGAAGGAGCCTCCTTATGCAAATCTTTTCTTTGTAAAATTGTCGAGATGGTGGATTTCGACATGCTGTACATATTAGCGAGATCGGTCACACGAACAGCACTTTCATATTTCCACACAATTTCCATCTTCGTTTCAATTGTGATCGCTTTCTTTACCTTCTCTTCCTTCCTTAACAATTATGTGTCTTGCTTGCATGGTCTTAGTGAATTATATATATAGGTAAATCACTGCAATGACCGAAATTACATCCACAAACACATGTATCTGGGCTCCAACTGACGCTACTAACGCTCTCGGTTGTTTGTTTACAATTGCGCAAGCGGATACACGTGACCGCATTCGGGTCGTAACACAAGATGTTGGTCGTAAATCAAAACAAAAATTTTTATTTTAAACTTCCCGATAATTTATCATTAATTTTATTAATAAAATCAACAACTAAAACACTTTTTTCAATAAATTCTTTATTTAATTTAAAGTACCGGCATGCAAAGTTACTTCTTCATCTGAAAGATGGCTCTGTGGTTTCGTCATTATTTACTTCCGTATTGATCGGCAAAACCGGCATTGCGCTGGAAATCTTGAATCTGAAACGATGCTCGTTGTATAAACCGACCCCCAAACTCCAAGCCAAAAATCTAGGACGAAAGAAGGAGACAGGCATCCAGTTTATTAAAGGTAAGGCAAAGTAAATGTGCTTAAAATATGGAGAAAAAAATGTAAACAAAACAAAATACATTACCCCAGAATACTTGGCAAACTGCAATAGATCCAGACCTAAGACTCAAAACAAGGATTCTGCAGATGCTAGGCAGTAGCACCACCTTCTATTCCAACAGGTCTCACTGCAGTCTGTCCTTCTTTAATGGCCGCCCTCTCTTTTGGCTAAATTCTTCCACCTCACTAAGACAAGTAAAACATAAAAATAACGAGCAAGAAATGTTTACAAATTTTCAGAGTTTACTTTTACCTGATACTGTTCTTTGGACTACCAAGAAATAACTCTTCTGCCTCCTTTCCTGATACATCTTGCAGAAAAGTCAGGGCATGGATCATGGACTATCCAAAAGTAAAAAAGAACAGAAAACAGAAAAGTTGTTTGCGTGTAACTGAATTATGAGCGCATCACATCTTAAGTGAAGGCATACACAAATGGTAATACAATATCTACTGTAAAGGTAAAAGCCAATTCCACTTGTGTAAAAGAGGGAGTGGGTGCATCAGTATACTGTATATGACTATAATTAAGTCTCAGTTCTTTCAAAACCCAATAACAAAGCACAATACCCTAAAAAAATGTGTTTTATTTTGCAAATGGAACAGTCTGGTTTTGTTTCTTTTGGAACTCACGCAATGAGAAAAACAACAGATACTGTATTTGCGAGGATTCATACACACTGAGCTATTGTCTAATGTTAAAAAAAAACAACATTGCTTACTGTATTGCATAAATAAAAACAGATTGCTATATTCAAATGAGAAGAACACTACAGACTACTCTTTCTTTTACTAGAAAAAATTTAACACACACAATTACCTGCCCATTTGATTCTTGAGGTAAGAGTTTAAGAAATAAGAGTAAACCTGGCCATCATTTTGATAACACAGAACAAACTGCACCAGTCCTCAAAGAAGAATACAAGTACATAAACAGATACTTCAAGGAAAATGTATGACTCTCTGGTAATTACATCTCAGCTCTAGGGAACTTGAAAGCACATAGGACAAACATTAATTTGAGCTAATTACTCTATTTTTTAGCACAATTCATGCTAAACCACATCCTGAAGCAGAATCATTAAATCTGTCTCAAAATACACACTTGAGTATATACAAAGCTTACCCAATTAGCTGTAACTTTTATAAGAATTGGCCAAAAATAGCCAGCAATAATTCTGCCTCTGGTGTCTCTTATACCGTGATGGTTGCTGGTTCTGGGATTATCATGACACTCCATTAGAACAGCTGTGTTTTGTTCTTCCCTCATAACAATCAGATGTACTGTAGGTAATGTCAGTTTGGCCTGGTGTAAATGAGTTGGTGGTCTGTCAGAAAAAAAAGGATATATTAAGTCATTCTTAACACTGACGAATACTGTGACTTCTACGTTTAGGTCACTGGAGTATGAAGGTTAAATTTCAGCTATTAATTAAGTTTCCTGCTATCTTTCCATTTATTAACATCATGGAGAGTGGTAGAATGGCGGGGTGTTTATTAAAAAAAATTTTATATCATCTTTTTACTTGAATGGCAGAAATTCTGTTTTTTAATGCAGACAAAAATAATGCCAAGTCAAAAATGATGTGCATGAGCAATGCAAATCCAGCAGTAACATTTTTTTTTCTGGATTGCAAAATAACAGATATGCGTCATACAAATTGGGTAGTGTCTTAAATAGTAACTTTAAGTGAGAGTCCATTTGCAATACAAATTAAATGCAGACTCGTAAAATAACAAGAAGCACAAATTGGGCACTATCGTAACAGTAAAAGATCTATGAATGTGTGTGCGGATTGGAAGTCATTGTACGCATTACCGCGCAGATCAGGCAGGCAGTACAAATTGCGTGCCACAGTGCTCATGTCTACTCAGAATCTTGAACTGTGCTCCACACTTCATTTCCAGTGTGCATGTCTGCAATGTGTTTCGAACCACGCTTCATTTCCAGTGTGCATTTCAGTTTAGTACTTTGAACCACACTTGGTAGAGGGGGGGTCATTTCTACTGCATATGTCAGCTCGGCATTTTGAATCCTTATTCATTGAGCTTCATTTGAACTACGTATGGCACCACCAGATTTCAAAAACTCGATAGAATTGTCAGGCAAAATGAATGCTTGCGGATCATCAATACAATTGAAATGATTGTGCCTGAAAATACTTAGCATCAAAGAACAAAATTATAAATTATACATCTTAGATATGCTGACTGTTACAATGCATAATGCTGCAAAGAAGACCTTTTGGTAATACAGGTCTTGAAACTCTATCACTGTATTTGATTACTTAATGACTACAAATAAAGTTTGGCTCTTTAACTGTTGCATGATATATGGTATCATTTCTGGGAAGAAAAAATATTTTTGAATTGATCTTTTTTAGTGATCAACATGCAGATATTTTCACATGAATAAATTCTGTTTTCCAGCAGCAGTGAAGCAAACACATTCTACTTCTTGAATGGTAGTGGTTTTACTGCATCAGAGTTCACAGATAGGTATACTGCAGCACCATTGTAATTTGGCTGTAAAGTAGAAAGCACTATCTTGCAATTCTTAAATATTAGAATTTCTTCATTTTAATAACAGGTACTAGACTTTATCTTTCTCAAAAGAAAACTTGACATATCCAGACCTACAAATGGACATCATTGTGAAATGCCATTTATATATTTAAATTCATCTGGCTGTGTTTCACTTAAGGAGTATCCCCATTTGCCCAGGTATAGGTTGGTTCACATCCCTCATCCAGCAAAATGAAAATTGAAATAAGCTATCATAGCATGTTATACTCACAGCTCTCTACTGAATATTATTCACATTAAGGTACAACTTTTAGAAACAGGAAACACAGTTTAAATATAAATTATTTGGTTAGGTTAAGCAATTATTACTTTTTAATAATAATATTAATAGATAAACATGATAGTGATGTTTTTACATCTGTTGCCTCATCGTTCCAAAGACCTGAGCAGATCTCTGTCTATGAGTTGTTTGAGTGCTCTGCTCCTGCATACATGGGTTTTTTCAATGTGCTCTAGTTTTGTCCCCCTTATGAAGATTTGCTTGTTAGATCATATACCATGTTTCCATTGGCCCTTATGAGTGTGTGCTGTGATTAGTTAGTATCCTGCACACAGATGTTCCTGCTTTGCTTCCCATTCTGCCAGAGTAGGCTGTATCTCCCTGCAACTATGATTTTAAATAAGTCAATTGAGAAATGGTGGTTGGCTTCAGCTAATGATATTGGAAAATTATTAAAATCTCTGCAATCACATCACAGAGAAACCAAATACAGTTAACAGGCGAATGGATGTACATCATTGCCAGAGATGGGATGCTATAAAAAACACAACATATAAAAGTTAAATGTCAAATTGTAATTCTTTCATGTCATATTCTTACATATGCTATTTGATATTAACTTAATAAATGTAAAAACTGGTTTTGGTAAGATTTGCAATGACGCTTATTGGTTTTTGACAAGTGGGTTTGAGCCCTGTGTTTTATTCAGTACTACTTTTTTTGATTTCCACATGCTGTATTTGCAGAAGCCACTACAGCAAGTAATAGACTGCTGTCTTTGAAGGCAAAGACAAAACATTTACAACAACAAAAGTGGTTCCTGGGTTTTGCCAGAAGTGACTGCTGAAGTAGCATTAACGTTGATATGAACCAAATAAGAAGTTCACTCTAAAGTGAGGAGGAAAATACAGGGGACTCAATGGCAAAATGAATATGTAAGGTTTCTGTAAGAAAAAGACAGAAAGAGAGAGATATTAAGGTTGAGGAGGAATAATGGTTAGCTGTTACAGTGAGGGCAAGCTAGTATGTGTTTAGATACATAGCTAGGTTAAATTGTTCAGTTAATAAATTTGTGTTTTTCTTTATTCTCCTCTTTATAGTATGCTATTAAAATAATAATAATAATAATAATAATAATAATAATAATAATAATAATTTAACATGATTTATATGCAGAGTCTCTCTGGTATCAGTCCATACTTGGGGGGGACAATACAAAGCTTTCTTGTTCTTAAGATATGGAGACCAACTCTGCAAAGTATTTTATGCATATTCTATTACTCTCTCAGTGTTATTTTTCTTTTCTTGCTGCTTTCTATTTTGGACAATGGATGGAGCTCTTGAACCATTCCTTAACCTGGAGATTAAGAAAAGACATTAAAATGTTGAAAAAATTGAATAGTATTGATATTTATTGTCAGGCTATTCAGGTGCTACTAGTAAAATATCTTGGTGAGCAATAACAGTAATAAAATACAATTAATACAACTGACAGAACAGAATACTGTATAAAATAACATCACAATGTTACACACAAAAGTAAATGGTAATATATTGCATAAGAAATGATAGATATCTAACACAATATGACAACTTTTAAAAATTAACTTGTTTCTTTTAACAAAATAAGTTTTTAAAAGAAAACAGTTTATTTTGGACAGATGCATTTAGATATCTTGGAGTATAAAGATTAATTAAAAGTTATGATTTATCAGAAAAACTTCAGTAGGGAAAAAGCTTTTAGGTGAGGAGTGAATTAGGATGGTGGAAATGAATGTGGATTTTTGGAGACCCCCTCTTTTCTGGTTTTAAAGAGCCTTATCATCAAAAATGAAAAAATACAAAAAAAAAAAAAAATCCTAACCCCGCTATTATTTACTAAATACAATATCTCATATCAAAAAAGCTCAACAGCTTATGTATTTTTTCTCAGTCACCTTTCTGAGAGAATTCAGGTCCAGATTGCTGAAGGCACACAGATGAGGTCTCACCAGTGGTTGTAAAGCTTCAGCATAGCCTCCTTTGACTTGTACTCTACACATCATGCTATATGACCTAAAATTCTGTTAATCTTCTTAATGGCTTCTGAACACTGTCTGGCAGTTGATAGAGACGAATCTACTATGACTCCTAAATTATTCTTATAAAATGTACATCCATCCATCCATTTTCCAACCCGCTGAATCCGAACACAGGGTCACGGGGGTCTGCTGGAGCCAATCCCAGCCAACACAGGGCACAAGGCAGGAATCCAATCCCGGGCAGGGTGCCAACCCACCGCTGGACACACACAAACACACCAACACACCAAGCACACACTAGGGCCAATTTAGAATCGCCAATCCACCTAACCTGCATGTCTTTGGACTGTGGGAGTAGGTTCAAAAGTATTTGAACAGTCACACAATTCTCGTAATTTTGACTCTATTCCACCAAAATGTATCTGAAATGAAGAATTCATTGTGCAATTGATGTGTAAGCTTTCAGCATTCATTCAGAGTGTTTAACAAAAACATTGTATGAGCCTTTTCGAAATGACAGCCATTTTTATGCATGTAAATTGTGAGACTGTCCAAGTACTTGTGAAGATACCTGTATTTTCAGTTTCCAGGCTTCCCATTGTGTACTCAAACCTAACATTTTTTAATTCTACTTGTAATACTTTAGAATTACTTACATTAAATTTTATCTGCCACAAATCTGCCCAAGCCTGTATCTGTATACTGTCCAAGTCTCTCTGTCATGAATCAATTGACTCTAGATTAACTGCCAAGCCACCTAGCTTGGTATCATCTTCAAATTTAACTAGCTTGTTATTTATATTCTTGTCCAAATCATTTATATACAGTATATTAAAAATAGCAGTGGCCCTAGTACTGATCCCAGTTCTGATAAGGTTCCTCACACCATAACCCTCTGCTTCCTGTGTCTGAGCAAATTTTCTACCGATCTACACACTACAATTGGAGCTTTAACTTCTTTTAATATGATGCATAACGTCTCATGTGGTACCTTATTAAATGTTTTCTGAAAGTCAAGATAAACAATATCAAATGCTCCACTTTGATAGCATCCTTTTGTTGCTCCCTCATAGAATTCTAGCCTGTTAGTAAATCTCATCTGAACCCATGCTGACTTTTCAGTAAAACTTCTGTTCTTGCCACGTCTTGTTCAATCTTTTCTTTAATAGTTCCTTTCATTAATTTACCTGTGATACCCATTAAGCTTACAGGCCTATAGTTACTTGGATCTGCCTGATCACCCTTTTTTATATAACAGATAATATTTGCCATTTTCCAGTCTTTTGAAATTTCCCCAGTGTGCAAGGACTTCCTAAAAATGTGTCAATTGTTTATATATGTACTCACTAACCTCCTTAACAACTCAAAAATAAACATCTGATCCTGGTGGTACATTTTATTTCAGTCTATTTGTTTTAAGCAGAACTTCTCCTTCTACAATTTCCAAATCACTCACTACCACCTTAGTAGTTCTTGTTACAGCCAGGATTCATCCGAAAAATGCAAATTTAGAGCTTCTGCTATTTCACTGTCTGTATTTTTTAATTCCCCTTTGCCATTCCCGATACACTTCATCTCATTGACTCTTCATTTACTACTAAATAACTGAAAGAATATCTTTAGATCATCTTTCATCTTATCTGTTATATTCCTCTTTAACTTCAATTAAGCCTCCCTAATATCCTTCTTAACAGATGCCACCATGCTCTCTTATGCCCTATAATTCATATTGGAGTTATTAGTTTTATATGTCTTATTAAAGTCTTTTTTCCTTTGCAGAATTTTTTCCAACTCTTTATTGAACAACTGTTGAGCTTTTTTTAAAAAAAAAACTGTTCCACTGTCCTTCACTGCCTATACACTTAAAAGCTTATCCCAATCTATTCCCCTTAGACTACTGCATCTGCTGAAAATTTTCCCAAGCAAAGTTACACTTAACAGTTTTGGTCTTAGCATCTGCGCTGTTCCAAACCGCTGGGAATTGTATTATATTATGGTCACTTGACTCTAAACCCTGAATTCTATCAAGATTATTACAAAATACTAAATCTAGAAAGGCTTCTCCCCAATATGCTGGTGCTTTAACATACTGTGTTAAAAATCACTGATTATGTCTAAAAACACTTGCTCTTGTGCTACAGTATTTGCAATGTTAACCAAGTTAATATTTGGTTAAAGTCCCCAATGACTATAGTATCCCCCTGTAAACTTTCCTTTTTAATTTTACTAAAAAATGCATATTGAAATTTCTGACTGCATTGGGGGGGGTCTATAATACACTCCTAAAATGAGGCCTATTTCCCTAAAACTTTCCAAATAAATCTAGACATTCTCATAAAGATGAGGCTCAGCGTCCAACTGAAGAAGACTTAAAATTCTGTTTGACATACAGTAAACAGCAACCTAACCGTCTTTTCTGTATTGTCTTTCCTTCCTAAAAATGTCTACCCATCTATCTATTCATCCCCACCTTTGTTATTTAGTCAGTTTCTGTTATTGCTATATTATCAATTACGCTCCGCTTCATACAACTTTAACTCACTAGTTTTATTTTTGATATTCCTATAATTAAGTCATTTTTAATGTGTTACTTATTTTACTTTTGCGCTTAATGTTTGGGTTAGAATTTATGTTTGTTGTGATGTGAGATTTTGCATATAACTTGATAAATATTTTGTATGTCTTTATTTGTAACTTAGGCAAAGCAATGTAATATTAGTGTTACATTATTGATAATAACAGCAATTGTTTGATGGTTTAAGAGCCCCTTCCCTCTTTTACAACTGAGTCTCTTTGTAATTTTACAATAGGGTTTGGAGGGAAGTGCCTAAAACCAATTTGGCAAGTGTTTCTGTGCTAAAGTCTTTCAACACCCACAGGAAAGCCAGGCTGCCTAACTGCCAAGCTTTACCTTAACATATGGTTTTGGGAAATGGCAGATGTGAAGATGTTCTATTTCCCAATTGCTCTGAAGTATGGCTGTTTGGAATTGGCTTGTATCAGAAGCCTTTAAGTACCACGACACCCTATTGGCTGTAGGGGTTGGACAGAACATCTGTAAAATTTGCATGGTTAACCTCACTCTCTCTCTTACCAAACTGATGCATGAACTGAAATGACAACACAATGGAGAGCACAGCTTGGCAGCCATATTGAGACAGGTTAGTGGCCTGTTCTGAAGAAAGCTGACCACAAATGATGCCTTAAGTAGAGACATTTTTAAGTAACTAACAAGTCTGAACTTTTGGGGATTCCGTAGTAATAAGGGATTATGGGTATTAGAGAGCTATTAGGAAGTAGAGACTAATAATAAAGCTGTGTAACGTGTACTCAGGGAACGATCTTAGTAAAGGACCTGTTAGTTACTACTTTGAACCTGTGTCCAATATTATTGCCCATAGATATAACACTGTGTGTCGCCTGAAACTACACATCACCATTTATCAGGTTGTGTGGTTGCCAATGTTCAAATGTACTTTGTATATTGTTATTATTTATGAATATTATCAATAATACATTATTTTATATGTAACTTAACTCCTGCTTATCTTTTACTACACCTAATTGCCTGAGGTAATAGATGTAGAATGGAAGGTGGGGAGAAGTTATATACTGTAATACCTTATAAACAGTGATAAGTCTGGGAGATTTGAGGCATTCTGAAAAAGGCTAATTAATAATACAAAAGGGGAAAGTAGAGGAATATATTACTCTACCAAGACAAAACAACGTTACAATGCATATTTATTTTTACACTACAGTAATCCCTCCTCGATCGCGGGGCTTGCATTCCAGAACCCCCTGCAATAGGTGAAAATCCACGAAGTAGAAACCATATGTTTGTATGGTTATTTTTATATATTTTAAGCCCTTATAAACTCTCCCAGACTGTTAACATTATTAGAGCCCTCTAGACATGAAATAACACCCTTTAGTCAAAAGTTTAAACTGTGCTCCATGACAAGACAGAGATGACAGTTCTTTCTCACAATTAAAAGAATGCAAACATATCTTCTCTTCAAAGGAATGCGTGTCAGGAGCAGAGAATGTCAGAGAGAGAGAGAGCTTGAAAGAAAAGCAAACAATCAAAAAATCAATACGTGCTGTTGGGCT
Source organism: Polypterus bichir lapradei (assembly GCA_026402145.1). NCBI lineage: Eukaryota > Metazoa > Chordata > Cladistia > Polypteriformes > Polypteridae > Polypterus > Polypterus bichir. Next base: position 6,185,925 of record JANRMT010062806.1, on the reverse strand, counting down.
TTTAAATATGCGCACTGCGATAAAGCAGCCGCAAAGAAGGGAGCAATGTGAAGGTAGTCTTTCAGCATTTTTTAGAGTAGCGTCCGTATCTTCTAGGCAAACAGCCTCTGTGCAAACAGCCCCTCTACTCACACCCCCTCCGTCAGGCACAGAGAATGTCAGAGAGAGTGAGAGAGACCGAGAAAAGCAAACAATCAAGCACCGCTCGGGAAGCACATCGTATATCAATGAGGAGTTTTATTTAATACGTAATACATGCTCTGATTGGGTAGCTTCTAAGCCATCCGCCAATAGCGTCCCTTGTATGAAATCAACTGGGCCAAGAAACTGAGGAAGCATGTACCATAAATTAAAAGACCCATTGTCTGCAGAAATCCGCGAACCAGTGAAAAATCCGTGATATATATTTAGATATGCTTACATTTAAAATCCGCGATGGAGTGAAGCCGGGAAAGTCGAAGCGCGATATAGCGAGGGATCACTGTATTGTTCATTCCTTCATGTAAAATTCTGAACCTGGCCTGTCCTAAACTTCCTCCCCCATTCTCTCATTTAAATAATCCTCAACTATTCTACTCATATGCCTCTCTTAACTGCTGTGGGGTGTGGCACAGGCAGAATTTTGAAGAAGACTACTTTGTTGGTTCTGTTCTTCAGCCTAGCACCTAACTCATTAAATATGAATTGCAAAACTAAAAGATTACCCTTATTTATGTAATCTGTTCCACAATTAGTTTAAAAATGGAACATTGCTGGCATGCTATAATAAATAGTAATGAGATTTTTAGGAGCCTTAGACCACCACTCTCAGTCTCTTGCTGGTTTGGCTACAGTACTGTCATCGAGTGATCCACTACTCACAGAATGATTTCAAATTTGTTCCTTTTTGATGTGGTAGCCTGTTTAAACTGTGAAGCTATTGAAGGTGCCCTTGCTGTTTCTCCTACTTAATTTCACATTGGTAGGAGACGATACCATTTTGCTAATTAATTGATATTTTGTCAGCAAAACCATAAATTGATGCTTTTAAGTGTATTAGAAAAAAAAATACACTGTTGTAAATCCACATTAAGAAGGAGATGTATACCAGATGCACTGCACAGGTCAGCTCTCTTGGACTGTTTTGTCTATTGACAGGAGTCTTTGTCACTGAGCCACTCAGCTAAATGCTCTCTCTTCCCCATTGCACTAACCCACTGCAAGGCTTGCAGGCAGTTTTAGAGGCAAAACTCTTTCTTAAATGAGAAAGAGAATGAAACAGAAGATTTTTTTAGTAAATACCTGTGCAGGTGCCCAAGTAAACAAAATTTTGAGGAAGGTGGATGAATATCATTAATAGTATGTCCCTCAAAAGAGATGGAAAAAAATATTCAGGTGACACACACATGGAATCCATTAAAGAAATTACACAGCTTCGTGTATAAAAGTATAAAAGATTCATTAAAGATATTGTAGTGGAGTGAATGCAGGATTTAGAACTAAAATTAGATTTTTTTTTTTATGATTTTGTTTTTAATAAGGAAAAAGTGCATTATTTAATGGAGGAATCTCTAAAAGCAGGCAGGAGGGTTAGCAGCAGATTAACCACAAAGAATATAATTCTCTGTTGTAATATTCCAAAATAAGAAGTCTTTTTTCCAGAGATTATCATTAAAGGCTATATTAAAAAAGAAAACATTTACAACATCACTGGTAACTAAGAATTTGACTGCCATCAAATTCAGTTGTAATGCCTTGAACTTTGGATATGTGCTGATCATTGTTTATTTGTATTTGTAGTAGTCTTAATAGTAGATTATTTTACTTCTAAATAAAATGACTGATTTCACAGACAGATAAGTACAAGTAGCAGTGTAGAAACCTATTTGAGCAAAGCAGATACCGAGAAGTATTAACCTTTTTCTTTTTTATAATATACAGCAAAGAGGTTATTGAATGCTAGAGCACATGTAGGTGGTGTGTCAGTCATGGTTTTAATTTGTTTTTCCTTTACACTAAGGAGAGTAAGTAAACAATTCTGTGTGGCATGGTGGTAACTGAGAACAAAAGGGAAAGATTTCTTTCCCTAGCAATGCAATAAAGTATATATAATTGCCATGTTAAATGCTGTCCAGAAGTATTAGAAAATCAAGAAAATTATTTTTTTAAGATAGTTATTTGAGTAGGAAATATTAAATTGCTCGTTAAAATACTACCATTAATACAATAAAATGTGTCAGTACTATGAGCTGATACAAAATTCTGCAAATACAAAACCAAAGTTTTTCAAGGTTTCTCACAGGATTTTCTATAACTTTGGTTGCTTTCTGTTTTATTCCATGTCCAAGTGATTCCCACACAGCTTCAGTTATGTTTAGGTCAGACACAATATTAGCGTTCCATCCGCACTTTAAGCATGTCTTTATTTTGTTTTGTGATGTGTTTGGGGGTTAATAATGCTGAAAGATTAAGTAATTTTCTTGAATGCACAGTATGTGTTGTGGGGAAATCTTCAGAAAAAACAAGCAGAGTATTCAGAAAGGCAGTCAGAATTTAAGATTTTATTGCATAGAATAGAAAACAATTGCAGAGCACATAAAGCCTCTCTTAGTTCATAAAATGAGCCCGGTGGTTTGGGTGCGGTTCATTTTTATGTCAGTTCTAATCACATAACTATCCCCATTTCATACATAATTCTCATCATTCACTTTAAATTTTATCTTTCATAATAATGACCTTTTGCTGTACCTGTTTTCATAACAATTACCTTGCCTTGTAAACTTCTTTCCCTTAATAATAATCAATCTTTTCCTAACAATCATTAGGACTCAAAGGTTGTATTTGCCGCCTTGCCCCGAGATGACCATCATCTGATCATGTTTTAAATTTGTCACATTCCAAATCTTGAGCTAATAAAAATTGGAAGCCTTTTAATTGATCAGCCCTTATCATTAAATTGGAACCAGGATGACCCACATATAAAAAACTGAACTGTTCAATAATACTTGTTTGTTGCACCGGCATTCAGTAAGACTTCTGGTAAGCGCAGCACACAGCTTTACTTGTAAGAGTTATAAGTTGAGTTAGCAAGCACAATGTTAAAGCCTTTAGTAATGAACCCTTAAATTTTTACATGGCTCAAAGCCAGCTAATATAATACATGTTGTTTTCCCTTGATTAATTATGATATTGATTCATGAGGAAGTATTGACATAGGTACTTAAATGCTGTCTAGAATGAAAGTAAACATGCCTATGTTGCAGCCTGTGAGCAAAGGTAGCTGTGTTATCAGCCAGTGAGGAGCAGCCGCATACAATCTAACTTACCAATACAGGGGCTGACCTGATAATCAACTCTTAAAGCTTCTATATAATTTAACCTAACTAATTGAATACAGCTTGCTTTCAATCTGATCATTTGAAATGATCATAAGCCTTAAAATATAAATTTAAATGCTAAAATGTTTATATGTTTAAAGTGTTAATGTGCTAGCGTGTCAGTTTACTTAGATTCCTTTAAGTTTGGGGCATTGAAGGTTTTTCCAAAATTCTTGTTTAGTCTCTGGTGAGTCAAAAGGCTCAGTAGAGTCGCCATGTCCCAAAACTAAAACTTGTTTCTTCAGTTCCCTCAAAAACACAGCGTCCTTGGTTCCTAAAAAAAAGGCAAGTGAAAAGCAACTAAACAGGCCATATTAAAAACAAAAGCAGTAATTAATAGTGCCTCACTAAGCTACTAATGTCAAACAACTCCTTTTAATAATCAATAGTTCTAAAACCAATAACAGGCATATAAACTTAAATGCTGGATGAATTAAATATAAATGTACATGCTAATATACTGTAAGAGCCCAGTGCTGCTAAGTCATGACACGTAGCTGCGTAGTGGTCTGACAGAGGCCAAGCTACTGCTTACATCACGGCACATGTTCAGGAAAAAGTCCCTAACTTTCAACAATCAATTATTAAGCCCCTACAGTGCTCAAACTAATATCCTAATATATGGTACTTTAATCTTATTGCCTAAGGTATTAAAGAGCCCTGATACGTCTAAATGCTATTTAAGTACTTAAATGTACTATGCGCTAACCAGAGAGCTTGCCTCTCACTCACACAGGCAAAGGTGCTACACACAGTTTGTTTGTTCTTCTATCAGCACTTGCATCCTTAAAACAAAATATGCCTGTTTGCTTCCTTAAAGAACATGATGACCTTGGCTCACAGCTTGATTTCCAGAAACTCAAAACAAAGCAAGTGAGAAGAGCAACCGGCCTCTCTAACAAAGTACTGTAAATGGTGTCTTTCTAAAGTTGCTCCAGGCCTAGGCTTTTCATAGCTAAAAGCACTAAAACTAATAGTAAAGCATGTTGATCCTTAATCAAAATTCTCAGCACATGATGAATAAAAATCTATTTATATTTCTCAGCAGTAATCGTTTCATTGATTTTTTTGGACAATGTTTGCTGAAAACAACCTACAGACCATGATAACTCTTTCCCTATCATGTTGGTGTCTTTGTTAACAAAAAATGCACGTTTTTGGATAGACAGTATCTCTCCATAAGACTTTCTGCAATTGATTATTTCTCCATGCTTTATGGTCTTTCACATAGCTGAAACACTCCCAACAACAGCATAATTTCTTTAAAGACTTCTTCGCTCAGTTGTAAAGTGTACATTGTTGTCAGATGACTCTGCCAGAAACTAAACAAGCACTTTATTGTTTTTTCCATCTATCCCTTATGGAAGAGACTTATAAGTACTGTTGTTCAGTTCTGGACATCTTTTTTCAGTTTTCTACTGTGTTTTCTGTGTTCAACTTGACCACTTTCTTCAAATTCCTTTATGAAAGTTTTAACATTATATTCTGAAAATGTTTTTTTGTTCTATTGCTCACTGACTGTAGTTTCACTGATACAAAACTATGATTTTTATGTCTTCCAAAGTGTGCTAATTTAACCTTTTCTAACTCTCCTTTTTCTGTGATTATCGCCTTAAGCACACTTAGTTTGTCAATTCACTGCTTCCTTAATATGAATCAAATGTGCCTTTGGTAGAATGTAACAAGTGCATACAATGGCTGAAGTGCCTTGATGAGAGGTTAGGGAACCAAACCTATGCTGTTCTAGCTATCTCAAGAAATATCAGTTGGGTTATTGAAAAAACAAGATATATATATCTGTTACTTGTTATTGTGTCAGTGTTTATTTGTGTTTATTCTAATGTTATATAACAAAGTACTGTAACACTTTCTATGTATTAAGCTATTTTTTTTTTTGCTTGGGTAGTCTTAAGCAAGTACTCTATATGTCATCTTAAAATAAGGTCTTGTTAATAAGTATACTTGAGTATCTCAAAAAAATGCACCTCTGAGTATGAACAATAAAACCCAAAAATGGCCACAAGGCAAAATAATACTGAAAAAGTACAGTAATGAATGCATAAAATGCTTAAATATAGTTTTTTTTTCATTAAATTTATTAAACCACAAAATTGCACTAATTGAGCTTCAAGGTAGTGTAATAACAGGTGCCAGTTTAATTTCAGACTTTGGCGGGTAATCAGCCATGTTATCATTTTTGGAAATCATTATCTGCTTGTGGTTAGAGAGTTTTTGTTCATTGTTGGAACTGAAAATTACACAGTGGATAATAGTGCACAATAATAGATTGCAGAATCTTGTAAAGTTAGAGCAGATATGCTGAGTTCAATTAAATCTTGATCAGCTGTTGAAGAAAAACGTTTCTTAGCAAATTCTGCAGTACTGTCACTTCCACTTCTGGACCGGGCTTCTCTATCTAAAATGTATTGCATAGCCTGGTTTGGATATTTTCTGTACCAAAAGAGGTAAACATAATTGTGACTTGTTGAGTAGCTGCACCGAAGGGTCACTTCACTGCCATCATTAACTGAGACTTCAGTTTCAGTGTTCGAGACTGAATCCCCTCTGTTTAAACCTGAAAAAAAAAAAAAGTATATTTATTTGTATAAAAATTAATAAATATAAATAACATTTGTGCCAGTACCTGGAAGCATGGCAAATATAAAGGTAATCCAACAATAAGAGTATTTTTCCATGATGAACTTTGTGTTTAGAAAATAATTACTCTAAGCTTTTTTGTTTTCATCATGATTTTTTTGGGAAATGTTTTATTTAAAAGGTATCAGCAAAGATCTGCATATATTTGCATGCAAGTGTGTTTTTGGCAAAAGGAGGGGAGTGTCATCAAAATCACCTGATTCTTTGATGAACTCCAAATCTCTTTAGTATTTAAAATTTAGATAATATTGAAGAGGCTACATACATCATAGAAATTACACAATATAGTAATGTAACTATTCAAACAAACACTGAGTGATCAGCAAATGAGGTACGCTTAGATTTTCCAAGTCAGTCAGTAAATAGTATTTGCAGGCAATTTTACAATATTTAAAGCAGGCAGACAAAATCCAGTGACTTATGTTGGTGTGTGTATCATCATGGGATGATCATGTCTCACTCGATTCATTACTCTTTTGCATCAAAAGCTTAATGCATTTACTCAAAAATACACACATGTGCAATATCCACTAAAGCACTGTGCACCTGTGTTTCTTTTTCTTACATTGAAGAGATCTGGAGCATGAGTCTCCTCCTATGATAGTTTCCAGTTCAATGCCTTCAGACAGCAGTTTTCTGGTGAAAAAACGTAGTAGCGTTTACCCAAAATTACCAATGTTCTGCAGCTCTAGTATGCTTCATGGGATTCTGGCAATAGCTTGACACGTTGAAATGATTGCGCAGACAAAATTTCTTCATTTTTAAAAGCTTTAGTAAAAATTCAAAGTAGAACAGTTCACACAAAAATAGAGAAAAGGTTTGTATTACAAAGTAAAGAAAAGTTCTGATTTAAGAAAAGTTCTGTTTAAGGCTTATATATCTTGTTTGTTTGCTTTAAGTTTTCTCATACAGTGGAACCATTTCTAAATGGTCAGAAGTCTGTATGCCTATCCCATTTTAATACTGTTAAAGGATCTTCCAGTCCTTGCTAGCAATGGGACCTATTCTAAACAATAACTGACTTAATTAACACTGTATCAAAGATATAGCTAAGAAGGTTCTATCTCATATTAACTTACAGGGGGTAAAATGCTATACCATAGTCTATGGCTACGAAAAAGAAAAATATATTCAAAATGAGAACATATTAATATGAGTTTAACTTAAAGCATTAACTTTATAAGATTGGCTCTTCCACACTGATTAGGATTGATGTCTGAACAGTACTCCTCAGTACTCCACATAGGGATTTACTATCTTTGACTTGAGCAGACCAGATGAGTGTCCTCTAGACATTGGAGTCTTGTACACCTTAGTTATTGCCACTTACCAAAGGTGCATTACTCCTTTCTGTGTTGCTCACTGTTGGAGGCGAGGCATCCTTTCTCAATCACTAACCCTGTGAAAAAGAACTTGCAGTCTAACCACAAAAAGTGCCTTGTATTTACTTTATTACTTAAATTTTTCAGAAAGTGCAGATAAAATAAAAATGTTTAAATACAAAACAATGTTAGATAAAATCAAATCGTAGAAGTGCTTCCTGAATGGATAGCTGTGGCACCGAAAGTACTCCTGGGTCTGGTATAAAGGATGCTGCTCCGCTTTACCTGGGGGTGCTGGTGTTGGTTGTGAAGGAAGGACAAAGAAGTGAGAGGAGTTAAGAGGAAATGTTTGAGGAGAAAGTTTTATGTAACATGAAGTGAAGAAGAAAGAAAACTTGCAAAGGTAATTGTGTTAATAAAAAAACCTTTACTTGTACCAAAAATTGTGTCTGTGTAATCACGTCTTGAGTTTGGGGGTGCTGCTACGTTCCCAACTAACCACAGTGTATAGTACTGGTATACATGTGAACTGTAGTGACTTGCAGTTGTATTGTATATCACTGCTTCAAGTGCATTTGTTATTGATTTAAGAGTGTTATTGGTTTGCACTCATATACTACTTATGAAATACAATGGCTTGTGTTCGTACATTACTGGTCTATTTACAGAGAGCACGGGGTTTATGTATGCAATGTATTGGTGTCATGCATGCCTTATACAAGGTTTAATTGATGAACTCCATGGTTATAGTTTTCGTTTTAAGTATGCACTAGATCGATTACATGCTAGTCTTGTATTGGTTTTATGTGAGTACTATACCAGTACAGTATTATGATTTTAACATGCAGGTTTTAGGTTTATACTCTATCCGTTTTGCATGTGACACTAACTAATTTTACATACACACCCTGTTGCAGCTTATGTGTGAACTATACTAATTCTTCATTCAGAATATATTGGTTGTTTGTGTAATTTGAGGGATGGTACAACCATTTTTGAACATGAAGAGGAATGGCTAGTAGTGATAAGTTAAAATAGCTAAACATTTTATTTTTCACAGTATTTGCTCTTAGGCCTGTCATTGACATGAGTCTGAAGTTAGCTACTTATTCACAGGTACTAACTTGGCTATCCTCTTATTCATTCCTACAGTAGATATTGATTTCAGCCAGCTATTACTCACACAGCTTATGCAAACCAAGAACTTATTCTACATTTTCTTTTTTACTAAATTGTGGAAATATGCCTAATGCTATTTAATCCTTTGTTTTATGATGAACACTCAAAAAAGGAAATTTTATCATATTATGTGCTTCACTGTTGGTTACCAATTTATTTACACCTTGTTATCATGGGTTTAGAGTAAGTGAAATTAAATGATGAGAATCTTAAGTTAAACCAAAAATCCTCACTTGCACTTAGTTGTCATTGTCACATTTCAGTTGATTTTTATATATTTTCATCTCTTGGGATCCTAATCTCTGTTATCTGTGGTTAGGCAGTGTCACAAGAACGAGACATGGACAGATAAAGGTTTGGGGCAGCCACC
>JANRMT010062806.1:6124530-6136725 GCA_026402145.1 Polypterus bichir lapradei | reverse complement strand
TATTTGAACTGCTCACATACGGCAAACTCTTCAGAGCCTTTCCTGTATGGACCTCACGATTCAGAAACAGTTTCATCCCAAGAACTATGAACGCAATGAATCAGTCCATCAAGTGCTCCTTGTACAACTGTTTGTTACCTCACTGTAAACTTGTGATACAATTATAATATTGCACAACCTGAGCCACTTTATAAAGCATGTATTTACATATGATGATGCTATCATTTTTAAGATGAAATGAAGCAAAATATGTTTATTATATTATACAGATAAAACTTTAACTTCATTTAAATAATCTATATTGTTAATAATTACACATGTGAGGACACGGTGTCACAGCACTAGCAAGGAGCAGGCGCTCCGTTCATGGATTATTCCTGCCTCGCGCTGTATTCTTGTTGGGGCTGGTGAGACATCTGGAAGGATAGATGGATAGGATAATTAAACATATACTACGAAGATAGTATACGGAGGAAGAGAAAGCCCATTTAAAAAGCACGTAGTGATTCACACACATAGAGCACATAGAAAGAACACATACAAAACAAGGCATTTAATGTGCTACATTAGTTACGATGGTATTTGAGAAACTAGTAAATTAAATGATTTAAAGATGAAATTTATGACGTTCTACTTTAATGACAAAATAAACTACATGATTAAAGTGGAAATTTCGAGATTAAAGTTGCCATTTTGTGCTTTTTCCCCACTGTGTGCCTGTTTTTTTTCTTTGTACCCTAATAAGCTTTTATATGACACTCAGACGGTGGGCTACGACTCGACTTTTCATGGTGACTTTAATATCTGACAACTTCTTTTTTATTTCTGGCACTGTGTGACTTTGTGAACTTGAGCGTTTGAGTCTCTCTGACACTCTGTCACTTGATCAACTTCCTTTTGTTGTTTATACCACTGTTTAAACCAATAAATAGTATGTTTTTCCTTGCCTCCACTTGGTATTCACTGAAATTCTTCTATTTCCCTCCTTGCTTTTGCCATTGCCTTTTCACAGAATGCTGAGCTTAAGGGCTATTTATATTGATTTGCATATTCAAAGAGGTGTAATTCTGGGAGTTGTTTGGGGAGTGGCAGCAGGCGCGTGCACATGCGTTACTTTTCATGCTGACAGGGATTTATGGAGCGGAAGAACATGGAAGTTGGCGAACGCACAGATTTCTGCATCTGGATTTTTTTGTGCTTACAAACATTTCCACTTTTGTCCTTACGCCATGTTTTAATGTGAATTCTACGCACTGCATTATGCATGAGGCCTCAGGTGATTGCCTAGGCATAAACCTAATGGGACTATTTCCTGCAAGTAAGAACCAAAAGACCTACCTGATGGTGGTTATGAACTATTTTACCTGATGGGTAGAGCTATTTTCACTGCTCTGTCCTGAAAGATGACATATTTACCCAATGAGGGGGTGCAGGTGTCTGCAGTTTACTTAATCAGGGGCTGAAGAATTCTGGAAACATTGGTTGGGTCCACTTGAAGACTACAGTGTACCACCACAATTCAATTGCACTGAGAGGATGAACTGGACCCTGAAGACCATGATTGCATCTTTCATAGGTGACCACCATCAGGAGTGAACTAAATGGCTGCTAGAACTTATGGTTTGCATTGAACACAGAGGTGCATGAAGTTACAGGTGAGGACCCTGCATTGTTAGCTTTAGGCAGGCAGCTTATGGGTCTTCTATAATGGGTACTTGGTCAGAATCCATCTAAACCTGACTGGCTCCAGACAATCCACCTCATTACAGAACAGGTAAAGGAAAGGATGATGGCAGCCCTGTCCAGACAATGTTGGTCATACAACCTGAGACACACGCCTGCTCAGTTCTTGTTTCTTATTAACATTAGAATTACCAGAGCCTACGAAAAAACTCATAGATCCGTCCCACCTTAAATCATTTTGTACCTCTCCATCAGCATCTTTTGTCCTGTAAATGAGTCAATAAGCAGCAAACAGCCTGGTATCACATCCCCCACTGCCACACAGTTTTCTCAGCTCAAGTCTGTTTATCTGCATGTCAGTTGCTTAGTGCAAAATGACACCTTTTATAAATACTAGATCGTTATTTGGAACACATGCATTTTATGTGTGTTCCATATCTACAACAATCTATTTAAACACATTGTTCAAACAGAAATGTTTTTCATGTTTTAGTAATAATTAACAAAATGTAGAAATGAAGTGCATAATATAATACACTTCATGTCTACATTTTGTCAATTATTACTAAAACATGAAAAACATTTCTGTTTTAACGATGAACTTAATATACAGCATGTGCTCCCAGACTAAACTCCTGTTGATGGGCTGGTTTCCATTTCACTGTGGAGTTGCTCAGAGTGAGAGGCATTAAGCGAGTGTGGGTTTATTTATAGCCCCACGGCTCAGTGTGTGTACTTGGAGTTTACACAAGCGGACAAGAGGGTCGCTTCCCTGTGACTTTGAGTCAGGGGGAGGACTCTGGATCTTGTCTGTGCATATGCACCAACAATGGGATCAAAATATTTGACCTTCTTGGAGCCTCTGGGGGTAATGCTGGAAGGTGTTCCCACTAGGGACATTATGTGCTGGAGGATTTTAATGCTTACGTGGGTAACGACAGTGAAACCTGGAAGAGTGTAATTGGGAGGAACAGCCAACCGATGTTAGCCCAAGTGGTGTTTTGTTATAGAACTTCTGTGCTAGTCACAGTTTGCCAACAATGAACACCATGTTCAAGCATAAGGGTGTTCATAAGTGCACTTGGCACCAGGCCACTATAGGCCTAGGCTACTGATTGATTTTGTAGTTGAGTCATCAGATCTATGACTGTATGTCTCGGACACTCGGGTGAAGAGAGGGACTGAGCTGACAAATTATCAGTACCTGATTGTGAGTTTGATCAGATGGTGGGGAAGATGCTGAACAGACCAGGCAGACCTACTGTATATGTATATTGAGAGTGTGCTGAGAACATTTGGCAGATGCATCATTTATAAGATCTTTAACTCACACCTCCAGATGAACTTCTCTTGCATTTGGAGGGAGGCTGGGGACATTAAACCTGAATGGGCTATACTCTGTGACTTCATTGCTGAGGCAGCTGCACAGAGCTATAGACATAAGGTTGTTGGTGCCTATTGTAATGGAAATCCTTTTAGGCCTTTTTAGCTTGTAGAATTCCAGAGGCACCTGACAGGTACCAACAGGCCAAGTGGAATGTTGCAGTAGCATTGGAGGAAGCAAAAACCCGGGTATGGGAGGAGTTTGGTTAGGCAATGCAAAATGACTTTCAGTCAGCCTCATAGCAATTCTGGAAAACTGTCAGGCAATGGACTGAGAAGCAGCTTGGTTTATCGTAGAAGTGGAGTGTTGCTGACCCATCTTGGAGAAATAGTTGGGAGGAGCACTTTGTGGACTCCTAAATTCCACCAACACACCTTCCTTTGAGGAACAGTCAGGGGTTTAAGAGGAGGAATTTCCCACCACTGTAGATGAAGTTACTGTGGTAGTTAATAAAGTCCTCTGTGGTAGTGCTCCAGGTGTGGATATTTGCTATGAGTTCTTAAAGGCTCTGGATGATTTTGGGCTGTCTTGGCTGACGCACCCTTCAGTATTGCGTGAAGGTCAGTTACAGTGCCTCTGGATTTGCAAACTGGTGTGGTGGTCCCCATCTTTAAAAAGGGGACCAGAGGAAGCGACACCTGTTATCTATACTGAAATGGAAAGTACCTAATATATTAATAATAAATCTCATCAGTGATACCTCTTGAATAACTATGTTAGTTTTTGGTCCCATCTGTTGCAAAAGATGGACATCTGAAGCAGATTTCCGTTAGCAGTGGTGTTAATTTTTATATTATTTCTTTATTATCCTGATATATCCTGTATTTATCCAACCCGAGGGTTCTACTACAGTATATGCAAGCATATATAAACATGGTGTGCAAGAAAGGGACTCAGAAAGAAATGGAAAAGAAAACTAAAGCTACATCCAAGCCCAGACCAACAAGTCCAAGTTCAAGCTCAAGGTACGGCCTTTCAGAGACTGACCTGGAACAGATGGGTGAAAGCCCAGACTCCTCGGGACCACGGTCCGCTGCATCGTCTCCAGATGAGAGCGAAATGGGGAGCGAATGTGCAAGTGACGCAGGTCATGATAGCTCGCAGATTGGAGAAGATCATTTGAAATTGGAAAAGGCCTTGCAGTCCGCGCTTTCACCTACTCCATGCGAGCCGGGTACATCGGCTGTAATAGAGCCCGCCGCTTCACCTACGTCTGTCCGAATTGAAGGTGATGATCGCTGAGCTCAAGCAAGAGATAAAGAATGATATAAAGAAAAGCGAGAAGATAAGCAAGAAGGCAAGTGAGAAGCTGCGGCAAGAGCTGCAGCAGCTGCCAATTCCGAATGCAAAAAACTCGGAGACAGGCTTGCTGCTCTGGAAGATGGAAGCAGAAGGAATAATATTAGAATTGAAGGTCTACCTGAGAATCGTGAAAGTCCAAACCCAGTGAAATTTGCAGTTGAACTATTCTGGCACTCCTCAGACACAAGCAAGAGATTATATTTGAAAATAACCACATTCGTATTTTCCCTGATTTCTCTCCCGCAAGAGCTGCTAAACATACAGCCTTCTACAACATTAAACAGCGGTTACGGCAAGACAATATCAAATACAGCCTCTTGCATCCTGCCAAACTGAAAGTGGATGTTCAAGGCCAATACTATGTCTTCTCCAGCAAGGAGGAAGCAGAAAAGGAATTAAGAAAGCTGATCCTGACACTATTCTGAAACACAATAGTGGGTTGCATCCTGTCATGGCATGGTAAGGAGATATCACCTGCTGTCTGATCCACTTGTAATGATACGGGTATTATAATTATACATTCTTTTCATTACTCGGACGCTTTCTGTTTATGTTAATTACAGTTATAGATGTGTGTGTTTTTTTTTATTTATTTTTTCTAATACCCTAAAGGAGACTGTTTAACATCACAACCTTGGTTTATTGTTATTGTTATTATTGCATCAAGACTTACTATGCTTATTCTGGACCACTTTCTAACACCATTACCCGGGTTTATTATCTTAATACTTTAAGATTGCTGAAGATTATATTTTAAGTTTATAGTTTGTTAATGATTATATTTTAGGCATATAACATTTAGACTATATTGGCAATAGATATCTCTATTTTTTAATCCTAAAACGCCGCTGTGTGGGGGTTTGTTTTGCTTTGGATGTGCTCTGTCTCTAGGTATGTCAGAGGAAGTGGGGTCCAGCCTCAAGTGAAGAGGCAAAATGGGAGGGTGGGGGGATAAGGGGGGAAGAGAAAGAGAGCAGGCTATATCTATATCTAATCTACCCTTTTAATCCTTATAATTATAACCACCAACGTAACAATAGGCTGCATGGAAATAACTCTTGGGGAAACAGGAAATTAAGTTTAAAGCTGTCTCACTTCCAGTTAACACTATAAAATAACATCAAAAATTCAGAATCAATGCCTCCATGATGGGACAGTTAACTTTGTGAGCTGGAATGTTAAAGGCCTGAATCATAAATTAAAGAGAAAGAAAGTATTCTTTCACCTAACAGGTTTAAACGCTAAAATAGTATTTTTACAGGAGACCCACTTACTAAGCAAGGACCAGTTCCGGCTGCAAAAGGACTGGATTGGCCAAATGTTTCATTCTTGTTTTACAAAGAAAAATAGAGGAGTGGGAATTTTCATACATAGAAGAGTCTCATTTGTAGCATCAGATGTAGTATCGGATCCTGAAGGGGGATATGTGATGGTCATGGGCAACTTATTTAACTGTAAAATGATTTTGATAAATGCTTATGCATCTAATGTCGATGATAAGGAATTTATACAAAATTTTTTTGCATCCATTCCCAAAGTGAACACTCATAAAATTATAATGGCTGGGGACTTTAATTGTGTTTTAAATCCACTCTTAGATAGGACTTCTATCACAGGGGGGACGATATCTAACACTGTAAAGATAATGACAAAGTTTATAACTGACCACAACTTATCAGACCACTGCAGGTTTCTAAACCTAAACCCAAGAACATATTCTTTCTACTCACCAGTACATCATTGCTACTCAAGAATTGATTATTTCTTTATAGATAATAATTTCTTGCTAATAAGCTTTTAGCTCAACAAATCCACAAGCAAGAAGTTCGCAATGCAATCCCAGTAATCACGAACACGAACGGAGATGAAATCGTTGACCATATAATATACAGGGTGGGCCATTTATATGGATACACCTTAATAAAATGGGAATGGTTGGTGATATTAACTTCCTGTTTGTGGCACATTAGTATATGTGAGGGGGGAAACTTTTCAAGATGGGTGGTGACCATGGTGGCCATTTTGAAGTCGGCCATTTTGGATCCAACTTTTGTTTTTTCAATAGGAAGAGGGTCATGTGACACATCAAACTTATAGGGAATTTCACAAGAAAAACAATGGTGTGCTTGGTTTTAACGTAACTTTATTCTTTCATGAGTTATTTACAAGTTTCTGACTACTTATAAAATGTGTTCAATGTGCTGCCCATTGTGTTTGTGTTAACAAACAAAACCACCGCTATTGGTCTGACACTAACCCACATTGGATAGATCCCTCCAAGACTGTTGGAACAAAAAAATTGATGGTAAGGTGTGGTATATGGGGTACAAAGATAGTGGGGCCATTCTTCATCAATGGAAACCTCAAGGCCACTGAATATGCGAAATTGCTACATGATGATGTGTTTCCCTCTTTATGCACTGAAGCTGGCACGTTCCCCGAGTTTTTCCAGCAAGATGGTGCACCAACACATTATGGGTGTCAGGTCCGAGCATTCCTAGATGAACAGTTTCCTGGAAAGTGGATTGGTCGTCGTGGGCCAGTTGAATGGCCCCCAAGGTCTCCCAATCTGACCCCCTTAGACTTTTATCTTTGGGGTCATCTGAAGGCAATTGTCTATGCTGTGAAGATATGAGATGTGCAGCACCTGAAACTACGGATACTGGAAGCCTGTGCTAGCATTTCTCCTGCGGTGTTGCTATCAGTGTGTGAAGAGTGGGAGAAGAGGGTTACATTGACAATCCAACACAATGGGCAGCACATTGAACATATTTTATAAGTGGTCAGAAACTTGTAAATAACTCATGAAAGAATAAAGTTACGTTAAACCAAGCACACCATTGTTTTTCTTGTGAAATTCCCAATAAGTTTGATGTGTCACATGACCCTCTTCCTATTGAAAAAACAAAAGTTGGATCCAAAATGGCCGACTTCAAAATGGCCACCATGGTCACCACCCATCTTGAAAAGTTTCCCCCCTCACATATACTAATGTGCCACAAACAGGAAGTTAATATCACCAACCATTCCCATTTTATTAAGGTGTATCCATATAAATGGCCCACCCTGTATATGCACACATTTAGAGACTACTATAAATCCTCATATTCTACTGAGTTTAAAGAAGACAACACACAATCTAATGCATTTCTGGATACATTACAGATACCACAAATAGATACTTTTAGTGTGGAGGAACTGGATAACTGGCGCTATCAGAATTACTAGATGCTATAAAGTAGGCATGTCAAACACGCGGCCCTCGGGCAGCATGCGGCCCGCAACAGAATTCTGTGTGGCCCGCATGACAGATCCTAGTTAGCAGTGAACTTGTACAAAATGATTACTATTGTTTGTGATTGAATCATTCTGCATCTTTGGCGTTACTTATTGACTTTTCTTACTTCTGCCTTCTGACAAAGGCGCGTTTTCCCATGGCATTTCGGTACCGGAAACGTCATCTGTTAGTTTAGCCACAAGCCTTGACCAAAGTTAATGAGCCATAACGTCACAGCAGGGGCGGTCTTAGGCATATGCAAACTGTGCACCTGCACAGGGATGCCAACTCACAGGGGCTCCCATGCCAATATATATTGAATATAAAACAGGAAAAGAAAATAACGACACAGCTGATGGCAATGTGGCCGAAAAACATTGTATTTCTTGTTAATTAGTACGCTGTATTTACTAATGTCGCTCGAGTCGGAGCAGTAAGCTATATGTAGTATTATAACGTTCTGCCGTAATGAGAATATCATGGGCCACCACTTGGTTTTCAAGTTACGGACACGCGCATACAGAAGCGTGTCATGAGCACGAGGCGGCTATGCAGTGTCCGCAACGGACGTGGCCATCTGCCGTGCATAAGATACTATATTGAAATTGGCAGGCGAAGGGGCCACCAATTCTTTCTCTGCCCAGGGCCGCCCTTGTGCAGGCTACACTACTGGCTGGGCTGCTGAGACTGGCCACTGGGCAGAACTGACCATCATGAGTAGTAATAGCCCACATATTTTCACATTTTTTTGCTCTAGTTTTATGTAATTTTGCGCTAGTATTGTAACAAACGGTGCAGACTACAGAATTTTAAGTGGACGCGAGAAGTTGGTGTGTTGTTTATTAACATATTTTTGTGATTTTGAGTTTGTAAAATTAGTGTAGGTCAGGTGGCTTTTTGCATATCAGCTTATTTTACAATATAAACTTTGAAGTAAACAGTAAAGTAAAATTTAATTTTTGGACAATTTATTTTCCAACTTGAATTACTGAACAATGAATTCAGTGAGCGTTTTCGTGATTTCAGTTTACACGAACAGGACTTTGCGCTGTTCTCTTACAACGTTGAGAATGCGCCTGAGAATATCCAAATGGAATTGATTGAACTCCAGTCAGATTCTATTCTGAAGGCAAAATACAACAAAGTTGGTGTGCCAAGCTTGTATGCTTACCTGCCACCCTTGTATGTGCAGATCCATAAGTTGGCATCGAGAGTACTGTCTATGTTCGGAAGCACTTACCTTTGTGAGAAATTGTTTTCATTAATGAAAGCTTCCTGTCAAGCACCTTTCATCCCTCATAAAAATTGCAGCTGCACAAGATTTCAAGCCTGATATTGACGAACTGGTCACTAACAAGAGATGCCAAGTGTCGGGACAAAAGAAATAGATCTCACATTGTAAGACTCCTATACAATATAATGAATATAACATAATATATAAGGACTTAGCTAAGAGACTAAGACTCTAATTGTACGCTGTTGTACGGAGCTTGTATGGAAATTAATAGCTTTTCTTTAAACTTTAATGTTACATTTTTTAAAGTTTTCAGTATTGGAAAGAAAGCTACAGTAACTTTGTATAATAGTATAATAGAATTTGTTACAGTGCGGCCTGCTGACGCACGTATGGCAGTCGAAGCGGCCCACCAATAGTAGTGAGTTTGACATGCCTGCTATGAAGTCACTTCAAGGTGGGAAAGCAGCAGGACCTGATGGCCAACCTGCAGAATTTTATAAGAAATTATCCACTCAGCTAGCTCCCTTCCTATTAGCAACATGTACAGAAGTTAGAGACAATCAAATTCCACCTCAAACTTTTCACCAAGCATTAATCACCGTCTTTCCTAAACAAAATAAGGACTTATTACAATGTGCATCATACAGACCAATTTCACTTCTGAATAATGATGTTAAGATGCTCTCAGAAATTATAGCTAGAAGGATGGAGAAACTTCGGTAATATCACAAGATCAAACTGGATTTATGTGGAAAAAGAATTATTATGAACGAAGATGTAGTTTAAAAGACAGTACAATTTCTGTCTCTTATTCTGTTCCCTAAATTCTTCGATGTAACATTCCTTCAATGTCAGTTGCACCCTTGAACGTGCAAATAAGCCAGTACACAGAAAACAAGAACATCATGTCTCAAAGATAAAAGGAAGTAGGCCTAACCACAAAGATTACAAATAACTGTATTTTGGGCAAACTTTATCTTTTAAAAATGCACACTTCAGGCAAAGGTCTTATGACTCAATGATAATCAGAAATGCTTGCGTAAATTTTAAGCTAGAAGTGATGATTTTATCTAAGTCATATGTCTGTTACTCAGGGTGTTGGCATGATGTGTACGTGACAGCCAACTTATAAAAGTCTGTAAGAAAAGAGGAACGAGAGATTCTGCTGGCCCTAAGCACTGAGCTGACAGGCGCTGCGGAGTCTCTCTACTCACCAAGAATCACAAAGAATAAAGGTGTGTATTGATTCAACAAACTGTGTCTATCTTCTGCTGTCTACTCTCTTTGAACCTGCGTCCACATTTATCAAGGGTCGAGACTCTTCCAATCTTCGACGCCTGTTTAATGTAATACACTCACCAACAAATCAAACACCCCAGAAATATTATTATCATTGGATGCAGAAAAAGCATTTGACATGATTGAATGGAAATACCTTTTTACTACATTAGAGAAATTTGGATTTGGCCCGAAAATTCATGCATGTATCAAACTACTCTATACCAATCCAGAAACTTCGGTTTGTATCAACAACATTTGTTCAGACTACTTTAACACTAGAATTACCAGAGCCTACGAAAAAACTCATAGATCTGTCCCACCTTAAATCCCTTCACACCTCTCCGCCAGCATCCTTTGTCCTCTAAATGAGCTGATAAACTCAGGCTGCAAGCAGCCGGCTATTCCATCCCCCCACCGCCTTAGAACATGCACAAACTTCTCCCAGCTCATGCCTTGATTGATTTTCTGGGAGTGAAGTGGAGTTTTAGAGTGGAAATAATAGATAGTTGTTTGGAACACACGCATTTCATGTCTGTTCTGTTTCTACTGTAATCTGTGTAAACACATTGTTAAAACAAAAACATTTTTTATATTCTAGTAGTAGATGACAAAATGTAGGCATAAACTATATAATGTATGAAGCCTGAAGTCCAAATATCAAAGAAACACTTTCACAAAAGGTACAAATCTAACACAACAATTGTGCTTTTATTCAAAAATATAACTGCAGAAACAAAAAGCTGCCTTAACATGCGACATTGACACCCGTTTATTATGACTGCCTCCCTGGCGTAATAGAATCAGCTGCTGACTGGGAATCAAAAGGTCGCAAGTTTGATCCCGCACTACTCTGTTTTGAGAAGTAAACTGCTCTTAGTCTTACTATTTTAGAATAAAAACATACAATTGATTTCAGTCTGTAACAGCCGGTGTAATTTATGATACTTGTAAAGGTTAGCTTTGGCTTTTTTTTTTTTTTTTTTAGTCAGTTTTATTATCTCAGCCACATTCACGAGCCCAAACACACCCCACCCCCGCATCTGACACTGCTGTTTTCACATAGACGCGCTATAACAGAGGTAAACAGCTCTCTTCTACATCGGAGCAAGAATGCACATACCATTGCTTGCATACTAAAGTGTCAGCAGGCACTTTTCATGGCATTACACACATTCTTGAGCATACCCTCTGCACACTACTTATGACTTTAGGCTTTAGGAAGTAAGTAAAGAAATAAAGGTAAATTGTGTCATAAAATGATTTCTTCAAAATGTCACATGTATTTGTCTCCTTCTTTTTATTCCGAGGCTGCGCTGACATCGTGCACCAGAAGGCGTGAGCTTATTCAGTGCGGCAGGAGCACGCAGGTGGCCAGTTGCTTGTACTATCACAAGCTTTTTTTAAAATGTGCGTTGATCACCGCCAGCATGTTGTAGCACACAGTATCTGGCCACCTGCATGTTCTTGCGCGCACTGAATAAGCTCCTGATCTGACTCTAAGTAATAGCGCCAGCATAAATTCAAACCCGATCTGACACTGTTTGTTTTCAAATAATATTGCATTTTTCCGATGATGTTTTCACATATATTGTCTCTTTCTTTAAGGTGTGTAATAGAAACCACAGCATAGAGAGAAGTGTGTAGAACACTTCTTACAGGAAAAGGCGATGGAAAAAGAAAAGATGATGCAGCATCAACAAGCTTCAGTTCTTTATTTACCTTTAGTTACCTTTATTTATTTACTCACTTCCTACAGTGTAAAGGCACATGTAAAATGCAGAGCTTCTCATATACATATACAAAGTACAGCGATGGCAAAAGTGCGATGTGCATTCTTGCTCTGACGCCAGATCTGCAGTGTATCATGATACATTCTCTTACCAATGGTAGTGAAATGAAGTGTCTGCATGCACTTTTTTTGTGGCATTACACATGTATTTTTTGAGCATGTCCGTACCAAATAAATAACATTCGAGCTATAGCGCGTCTCCAAATAAATAACATTCAAGCTATAGCACGTCTCCAATAAAT
>JANRMT010062806.1:6110348-6121413 GCA_026402145.1 Polypterus bichir lapradei | reverse complement strand
TTCAATGCACAAATCTTGTTGATCTAATCTGAGATAGTTGAGAAGCGCGCCCTGTGTTTTAACATACGCATCTACGACGTACTGTTGGAATAGTTCGCCGCTGGAGTGCAAAATACTAAATGTATTCCTCATTGCTAATCTGTACACGTAAAATTGGCATTGAGTAAGCCTTATTCGCTTGGTGGTTCTTTTATCAGGAACATGTTGTAAATCTTTGTGCCAGCCAATACTTCCGTAAGGGAATAAAATTGGGTAAACCATAGGATCGCAATTCATATTGAGCGTGGAAATCTGTTTACAGGAGTTGCCTATGGGACAGATTCAAATGTCCCTTTCGGCAGGCGGTTCGCCATCTTCTCTGAGGAAAATCGCTGCAACATTGGTGTGACATGTTGGGGCATTGTATCATCATAAATCCTGCCTAGGGTTTTCCTTGTAAAGCATTCGTACAGATGCTGTTGGATTGGACTGAGCGATTTCATGCATGTGTTTGTATGATTTAGCAAAGGGTTTGATGGTTCTGAGCATGGAATCTTTTGGAATATTTTGTCAGCGTACTTCAGAAGCTTGACGAGAAATGGCGCGACTGTGTGTGGGTGGGACCGGTTTTGAAGAGGAGCCGCTGGCAGCATGGGGAGGAGTTTGGAAAAGGACGAATAGGAATCGAGAAATGCCATGTCGGCTGCGTGTGGGCGGGACCGGTTTTGAGGTGGAAGCAAGACAAATCAGAAAAGAAATATATATAAGAGATTATTTTGCAGTCCCTCCCTTTTAAAAATCCAAGAGGACAATGGGAAAAAGATCTCTTAATCAATATATCAGAAAAGGAGTGGAAAATAGCAATGTAGAGATTTCACTCGAGCTCCATATGCGCAAAGCACACAATTATTCAACTCAAAATTATATATTGAGCACATCTGTCTCATGTAAAATTGTCCAAAATGTTGAAAAAAAAATCTAATATTTAGTTAGAGGATCTGTACAGATTTTTTTCAAAACCTGGCAGGATCTAATCAATAATATTTTAGAATAAGCTCTTAATGCACCGAGGAAGCAATTATCTCCAAATTTCTTTTTCTTCTATATTCATCTCTATTGCCCAATTAAACTTAACAATTTAGGTATGCTTACAAGTCTTAAGTTTTACTCCATTGGCCATGCTCTCTCAGGGACAGGGAGCCACTTGTTTTCAATCCTATTTTTGTAAAAATTGATCTATTTGTATGGAATGATTACAATAAAATTAAAAAAAAGAATAACTACGTTAAAAGACTTAAAAGATGCAAAATTACTTGGTATTTTTACAATTTAAATGACTAGAGATGGTGCTCGTTGAACCACAGCCTCTTTCCCCTTGATGAATAGTGAACAGATTTGGAATTTAGAGATGCTGCTTCAATTAACACTGTACCACATTTTACACAAAGTTGCAAAGCCTATTTTCCATTGATAAGATCATATACGTAAAATGTCTTACTAGTTAAAAGTTGATATTAATTAAAGCCATATTGAGGTTCTTGGAGGAATATGGCTGCACTGAAGTTTTAGGATAGCTTGAGATGGCAATTAAGCAATTTGTGTTTATACCATTTTTTTCCCAGATTTTACAGACAAATTATGATTCATTATTACAGAACTAACACTCATCTTTAGCTAAACCCACTGCAAATTTATCATATTTTAATATGAGTTTATGGATTACATTAGGCATAAAGTTAGGTAGTCAATGTAGATGATAACATGCCATTCAGCCAAACAAAGCTTGCCAGGCCACTCCACTAAATTCTTCCAAAATAAAATAAAATCTAGTCTAGTTTTTTAAAGTTCCTTAAGTCCTACTGTCTACCACACTACTTGGTAACTTATTAATTGTGTTAGTAGTTCACTGTGTAAAGAAAAACTTCCTAACGTTTAAAATTTACCTTTATCAAGTTTCCAACTCTGTCCCTGCATACTTGATGGGCTCCTTTTAAACTTATAGTCTCAATCCACTGTACTAATTTTCTTCATAATTTAAAATATTTCAATCATTCCTCAAGGCTCTGCTCTTTTAATCTTTCCTCATAAGTTATTCCAGGTAGCCGTGAAATCAGCCTGATAGCTCTTTTCTGGACTTCTTCCAGCTCTTCTATGTCCTTTTTGTAGCTTGGAGAACAAAACTGCACACAGTATTCCAGTTGAGGTCTAAACCAATGCATTACAAAGCCTGAGCATAACCTTCTTGGATTTCTACTGTATGCATCATGCTTTATAACCTAATATTCTGTTAGCCTTCTTAATAGCTTCTAAACGCTGTCTGGCCATTGATAGTGTAAGGTCCACTATGACTCCTAAATCCTTATAAGAAGTACTTTGTATTTTCAGACCTACCATTATGTATTCAAACCTAATATTTTTTCTTCCTACATCTAATACTTTATATTTACTTACATTAAATTTTATCTGACACAAATCTGCCCAAGCCTGTATACTGTCCAAGTTCCTATGCAATAATTCAACAGATTCTACATGATCTGCCAATCCACCTAGTTTTTTTATTTTATTGATTTTATTAAAATCACACAACAATCCGCACAAATAAATCAAATCAAACAAATCAACCCCCACCCCTGAGAAAGACAGTGTGGCAGTAGGGAGCAGTAGTGCTCCCTTGAACCCTCAGGTACAACTCCGGACACCGGATAAAAGTCCAAGACTTTTTATTTTCTTTTAACACAGTGCACCAAGCACCTTCGACACTACTCATTAATTATAAATCAAATCAACACAATAATCACTCCTCCTCGCCCAGACACTTGCTCCTCTACCTCCCAGCTCAGCTCAGTGTCTGGACTGAGGCACCGTCCTTTTATAGCCCCTGACCCGGAGGTGTTCCTGTCCCAGCAGACCACAGTTCCTTATTCCTTCCGGGTCAGGGCAATCAGTCTTATACTTCACCCCGGGAGCACGCCATTCCTTCCCGTCACGTGACCGTGACGTACTCCCAGGTCATAAGGCACAACAGATCCCACAAGTCCCCCCACAGCAACTCCTGGTGGTCCCCAAGGTATCCAGCAGGGCTGTGTATAAACACTACAGAGTCCATAAGGCCCTGCTGGACCTCGGGGCACGATCCTGCTGTCGGGAGAGCTCCTCCTGTCGGCCTGGGGGTGCGGACCGGCCTGGGAAGCCGGCAGTCCTCCACAACAGCTAAGCCAGCAGAGTAAAGCTTATAGCTAGTAAAGATAAGTAAGTAGATGAATTAATAAGTGAATAATGAAAAAAAAGGGGAGAGAATCTGCTTCCTCTAAGTAAGAATTGGATTTTTTCCAGTTTCAAATAGTATATAACACCATTTCCAAATCACTCAGTACCTTATGGGGGCCATTCAGGAAAAAAAGATTGGTTCGTAAATATATACATTGGTTCAGATATATATATCAGCTCAGATACATTGGTTTGAATATATACATTGGTTTTAATACATCAGTTCAGATATATACATTGGTTGGGATACATTGGTTCAGATATATACATCGGTTTGAATACATCCAGTCAGATATATACATTGGTTGAGATATATATATTGGTTGATATACATTGGTTTAGATATATATATATATATTGGTTTAAATAGATTGGTTTAAATATATACATCGGTTCAGATACATCCGTTCAGATATATACATTGGTTGGGATTTATGGGCAGGCACAACGCGGCCACCCATGTTTAGCATCTCCCATTCGCTTCATCATTGCTTCAACACTGTTGTAATTATTGTGCATATTTTATACAAGTAGCATATGCTTGTCTGTTGCGATTTGTTTCGTAAGCCCTCTTGGTTGGGGGTCCTCGATTTCAAAGCACTTTTTTCCTTTCATTATTTAAAACACTCGCACAGATACCCGCCTCCTTGCCCTGCTCCGTCCCGCCCCGACTCATTGTACCCACCTCACTCACTCACTCCCTCTTGTCCCTCCTGTGACAGATTCTTTTCAAAAGCTGAGTTACCAGAAAGCATTGATCGCAACCGCAGTATGTCCCATTTTTTCACCTCATGAGACGCTGGTTTATCAGTAACCAAAAGCCGCCCGGTGATATCTGTTATTCCGCATTGGCAGCATTTTATTAAAGGGCGATCTGCTTCAGCAAGGAACTTAGTCCCATTTGCTGAAAGGATGTTATGGAGGAAAACACTGGAGTTGCTCTGTTTCTTTTAAATGTTGATCAGGGATCAAAATGACCAGAATATTCCCGCTTCACAAATAACTGATGTTTAACTGTTTTTATAGTAAAACTGACAAAAACACACACATGCACACGTACACACGCACACACACACACACACTCAAACTCACAAATCGTGGGTCCCACATACTACTTATTAAGTGTATGTGTCAGGGGTGATCATCATACAAATGTTTGTAACAATAAATAAAATTATGTTTGTATTGCGTCTGCACCTTGCTGTGTAATTATTTCAATGAACTTGTGGTATTGTTGAGCACATAGTGTCCCCATTTATACCCCACTACGCAACGGCTGAATTTGATCATGCATAATAATAATAATAATAATAATAATAATAATAATAACAATAATAATAATAATTCCTTACGTTTTTATAGCACCTTTCTTACTACTCAAAGCAATTTGTAAAAATAAATAAATAAATAAAATAACAGAAAGGAAGCCCCCTGGACACAAACCAGTAATCATTTAACTGCGAGTCAGCATTTTACTCCTACCACCACCTTTTCCTGTTAGATACGACGCATTATAATTTTTAACACTAATTTTTTTATTTTAAACTGTCATAAATAAATTATATCAAAAAGGTTAAAAAGCCAATTTGAACCAAAGAGGGTAAGTAATAACTATTTTCTTTTGTAAGTCAATCAAAAATGCTTAAGCCTAAAAAAACATTGTCCTGTCAAAATAAGAGACTCTTTTGCCTTGTTGACGTGAATCATCTTTAAATTAAATGCTGCCAATAAGGAATAATAGAAATCACCACACTGCTTTCTAACTTTGACAAACTAAAGTTTTATTGGGTGAAAAAAAATATCGCCCGTGACAGATACACTTAATCAGTAGTGTGTTCAAGCTACGATTTGTGACTTTGAGTGTTTGTGTTGTGTGCGTGCGTGTGTACGTGCGTGTGTGTGGTTTTGTCAGTTTTACAATAAAAACAGACATCAGTTATTTGTGAAGCAGGAATATTCTGATCATTCTGATCACTGATAAACATTCAGAAGAAACAGCGCTATTCCAATGTTTTCCTCCATAACATCCTTTCAGCAAACAGGACTAATGTCCTTGCTGAAACAGATCGCCCTTTAATGAAATAACAGAAATCACCGGGCGGCTTTCGGTTAATGATAAACCAGCATCTCTTGATGATCACTCCTGACACATACACTTAATAAGTAGTATGTGGGACCCACGATTTGTGAGTTTGAGTGTGTGTGTGTGTATGTGTGCATGTGTGTGGTTTTGTCAGTTTTACTATAAAAACAGTTAAACATCAGTTATTTGTAAAGCGGGAATATTCTGGTCATTTTGATCCCTGATCAACATTTAAAAGAAACAGAGCAACTCCAGTGTTTTCCTCCATAACATCCTTTCAGCAAATGGGACTAAGTTCCTTGCTGAAGCAGATCGCCGTTTAATGAAATGCTGCCAATAGGGAATAACAGATATCACCAGGCGGCTTTCGGTCACTGATAAACCAGCGTCTCATGAGGTGAAAAAAAGGGACGTACTGCGGTTGCGATCAATGCTTTCCGGTAACTCAGCTTTTGAGAAGAATCTGTCATGGGCGGGACGGAGCAGAGCGAGGAGGCGGGTATCTGTGCAAGTGTTTTATTTTTTTTATTTTTTATTTTTTTTATTAATTTTATTACAATCCATACAAAGCAATTGAGTTTTTACAAAGAGAAAAATTAAGAACAGATCGATCCCCACCCCTGAGAGAGAGAGCAAGCCAAACGGCGTTAAATTTAAGGCTTGTAAACATACCTAAATTAATAAATTCTCTGTGCCTTATGAACTTATTTTAAAATATTACTGATTAGATCCTGCCATGTTTTGAAAAAAGTCTGTACGGATCCTCTAACTGAGTACTTGATTTTTTCCAACTTCAAATAATATAACACATCGGTTTCCCACTGACTTAAAAGAGGAGAGTTTGGGTTCTTCCAGTTTATGAGAATAAGTCTATGTGCCAAAAGTGTAGTGAATGCAATCACAATTTGTTTGTCTTCCTCCGCTTTAAACCCATCTGGAAGAACACCAAACACAGCTGTTAATGGGTTTGGAGGGATTGTGAGTCCAAGGCTATCTGAAAGGTAATTAAAAATGTTTGTCCAGAATAATGTTAATTTGGTGCAGGACCAGAACATGTGACCTAGTGAGGCTGGGACTTGGTTGCAACGTTCGCAGGTTGGATCATGCCCTGGGAACATTTTGGAGAGTTTTAGTCGAGACAGATGTGCTCGATATATAATTTTGAGTTGTATAATTGTATGCTTTGCGCATATGGCGCTCGAGTGAATTCTCTGCATTGCTACTTTCCACTCCTTTTCTGATATATTAATTGAAAGATCTTTTTCCCAGTGTCTTCTTGGATCTTTGAAAGGGAGGGATTGTAAAATGATTTTATATATTGCAGAGATGGAGTCTAAGTCCTTGAGATTGAGCAATATTTTTTCCAGCATGGATGAGGGTGCAAGATGAGGAAAATCTGGAAGGTTTTGTTTAACAAAGTTTCTGATTTGAAGATAGTGAAAGAAATGTGTAGCTGGAATGTTAAATTTGGAATGTAATTGTTCATAGGCTGCAAAGACGTTGTCTATATAAAGATCTCTAAGCAAGTTAATTCCAAATTTTTTCCAAATATTAAAAACTGCATATGTTTGTGAAGGTTGAAAGAGGTGGTTCTCTTGCAGGGGTGCCACAGATAGAAGCTTCTTCGTCTTAAAATGCTTTCTACATTGGTTCCAGATTCTAAGTGAGTGGAGCACAATTGGATTATTAGTGTATTGCCGATAACATGTGTTTATTGGAGCACAGAGCAAGGAATACAAAGAAGTACTGCAGGAATTTAATTCTATTGCGGACCAAGCCTGTGTATGTTCTTCTATTTGTGTCCAGGTTCTTATCGCCTGTATATTTGCTGCCCAGTAATAAAACAGGAAGTTAGGTAGAGCCATGCCGCCTTCTGCCTTTTGTCTTTGTAAGGTCGCTCTTTTGATGCGTGGATGTTTTGAATTCCAAATAAATGAGGTTATTGTCGAATCTAATTGCCTAAAAAATGATTTATTAATGTATATTGGGATGTTTTGAAATAAAAAAAGGAGTTTAGGAAGAATATTCATCTTAACAGTGTTAATTCTTCCAGCTAGTGTGAGATGAAGGGTTGACCATCTATGCAAGTCTTGTTTAATTTTTTCCATGCAAACGGCGAAATTTTGTTGATATAGAGCTTTATGTTTACTTGAGATGTTTACCCCTAGGTATTTAAACTGTTCTACAATGATAAAAGGTAGGGTATCTAATCTAATATTATATGCTTGAGAGTTCACTGGAAAGAGTACACTTTTATTCAGATTAATTCTGAGACCAGAGATCTTTTGAGTGCTGCTAAGACTGCAGGTACAGAATTTTCTGGGTCTGATATATACAGTACCATGTCATCTGCATATAATGAGATTTTCTGTTCCAGTCCTTCTCTGCTAATCCCCTTTATCTGATCAGTATTTCGACAATGTATTGCCAGTGGTTCAATGGCAATCGCAAACAGCAGCGGTGACAAGGGGCATCCTTGTCTAGTGCCACGTTCTAGTTTAAAGTAGTCTGAGCAAATGTTGTTGATGCAAACTGAAGCTTCTGGGTTAGTATACAGTAATTTAATCCATGCACAGATGTTTGGGCCAAACCCAAACTTCTCCAATATAGTAAAAAGGTATTTCCATTCAATCATGTCGAATGCTTTTTCTGCATCCAATGATAATAATATTTCTGGGGTGTTTGATTTAGTTGGTGAGTATATTACATTAAACAGGCGTCGAAGATTGGAAGATAAGTGCCGGCCCCTAATAAATCCAGTTTGGTCTTGTGATATTACCGAGGGGAGCACTTTCTCCATCCTTCTGGCTAAGATTTTAGAGAGTATTTTAACGCCGTTATTCAGAAGTGAAATTGGTCTGTATGATGCACATTGTAATAAGTCCTTATTTTGTTTTGGAAAGACAGTGATTAGTGCTTGGCGAAAGGTTTGTGGAAGAGATTGGTTATCTCTGGCTTCTGTAAATGTTGCTAATAAGAGGGGAGCTGGGAGCAAGTGTTTTAAATAATGAAAGGAAAAAAAAGTGCTTTGAAATCGAGGACCCCCAACCAAGAGGGCTCACGAGACAAATTGCGACAGATAGGCATATGCTACTTGTATAAAATATTCACAATAATTACAACAGTGTTGAAGCAATGATGAAGCCAAAGGGAGATGCTAAACATGGGAGGCCGCATTGTGCCTGCCAATAAATCCCAACGAATGTATATATCTGAACGGATGTATCTGAACCAATGTATATATTTAAACCAATCTATTTAAACCAATATATATATATATCTAAACCAATGTATATCACCCAATATATATATCTCAACCAATGTATATATTTGAACGGATGTATCTAAACCAATGTATATATCTGACCGGATGTATTCAAACCGATGTATATATGTGAACCAATGTATCCCAACAAATGTATATATCTGAACCGATATATATATCTGAACGGATGTATATGTTCAAACCAATGTATCTGAGCCGATATATATATATTTGAACCAATGTATATATTTACGAACCAATCTTTTTTTCCTGAAGTACCTGCTTAGTAGTATTTTTATGGGTTATCTTAGCATTTTATATACTTCCTCACATGTGAAGACCTTAGAAAAATGCAAGTTTTAACCATCTGCTGTTTCACTATTTGTATTTTTTAATTTCCTACTAATTCCAAATTTAAGTATTTACCTCTCCTGCATTATATGTAAACCATTTTTAAACCTGTTCCACAGCTCCTCACTGTCTTCATACTTAAAACCTTATCCCAGTCCATCCTCTTTAGACTTGGGCACATCTGCCCAAAATTTGCCCTACTAAAGTTAAACCTAACAGTTTTGGTCTTTGCATCCTCGCTATTCCAAAATGCAAACTACACTATACTATGGTCACTTGACCAGAGCACTTCAATCATTTCTATACCCTAAATTCTACCCTGAATATTTCAAAATAATAAATCTGGCAGGCTTCCCTCTATGTTGGTACTTTAATATGCTGAGTTAAAAAACAGTCTGTGATTACATCAGAAAAACTCCTGCTCTAGTGCTCTGCTATTTGCAAGATTAGCCCAGTTGATATTTGGGTAGTTAAAGTCCCCAATGACTATAATATCCCCCTGTAAAGTACTTTAAACTATTTTATATTATTTCTGTTAGCTAAAAGTGTCACAGCGAAATGCCTTATTTAAATCTGTTAGCTAATGGGTAGATCTAATTTTTACACTGTGTGTGAAATCATCATTAATTTGCATCACTTTTTGTTTGACAGGGGTGTTCTGGCTGAACAATAAGGTGGGGCTTCAGGATGACATAAATATTTTGTCAGGCTAGGCTCAGATATCCAGATGGAGTTTTAATGTTTAAAATTTAGATGCTGTGTTGTTAAGACTAAGTAAACAAAGTTTAAAATATATTTTAGCATGCTTGAGCCAAACAGGTTTTGTGTGAAAGGTAAAGCTGTTGTGTAGTTTCACTACCAATAACTATCTTTTTTCTTTATACATAGATGTAAACACATACTTTTAGTTCACCCATCATTTACTGCTAATCTAAACTGGTGTTTGTAGCTTGTAATGCTGAGTGTTCAGTGTACTGCAGAAATGAAGGAAAATACAGCAAGCTTTCTGTGTTACAAATCCATTAATTCACACAAATCCATTAATTCACTGATTTATTGCTAAGCTAAAAATACTACAATTATTCTTTTTTCAACCTTTCAAGATATCTTCAGTTTATTTTAACAGTAAGATGACATGCAGAGCAGTGCAACAACCACTCTAATGGCAAAACAGTAATTGGCTCCTCTCTTTGCAATTTTTACATAACTATGGCACATTGACAGCCTGGAATCCTTCATTCTTGCAATTCTGCAGTGTACCTGTGACATCCACTTAATGTTTAGACCAGAGATGAGTAATTTTGGTCCTGGATGGAATTAGTGACTGCTGGTTTTTGTTCCAATACAGTTTCTTAATTGAAAGTCAATTCTTGCTGATGAAGCATTTATTGCTCAAGCAACATTTTAATGTTTCATTTTAACTGTCTTGTTTGTTAAGATTTCCCACCATTAATTGCTAATATTAGTCTTAAACAGCTGCATTCCCTGTTTTTATTGCTCCTTATCAGCAATAAGGTGCAAGTGACAATGGAACCAGCAGTTTCTCACCTAGCTTGTTCACATTTAAATCTGTGGGTATTCATCCTGATTTAACAAAATATTTGGAAGGAAACTGAAGAAATAAGTGAAGGAACGAAAATCAGTTATCCATTTAATGCTTCAAATCATTAGGATGATATTTTTAAAAAGGAAAAAAATATACACTATGAATGACCTGACATGTTTCCAGGGCAAGATCCAACTTGTGAACACTGCAATCAAGTTCCAGCCTCACTGGGCCACATGTTTTGGGCCTTAGCCAAATTAACATCATTCTGGACCAAAATCTTTAAATGCCTATTAGAAAGCCTTGGTGTCACAATCCCTGTCAACCCATTAACAGCTATGTTTGGTGTACTCCCAGATGTGCTTAAAGTGGAGAAGGACAAACAAACTGTAATTGCCTTTACTACACTATTGGCACGTAGACTTATCTTGCTCATGTAGCAATGACACCCTAGGGTGCTGCTGATATATTATAATTACTCGGGTCTTCTCCTTCCGTCTCAGTGGCACACTCCACCAGGTCCCCATTCCAACACACCAACAGGGAAAGTTTCAACAACAACAGCTTTATTCAA
>JANRMT010062806.1:6053139-6067627 GCA_026402145.1 Polypterus bichir lapradei | reverse complement strand
TCTCCTCTTTTAAGTCAGTGGGAAACTGATGTTTTATACAATTTGAAATTGGAAAAAATCAAATACTCAGTTAGAGGGTGTGTACAGATTTTTTTCAAAACATGGCAGGATCTAATCAGTAATATTTTAGAATAAGCTCTTAAAGCAAAGAGGAAGCAATTATTTCTGTATTTCTTTTTCTTCTCCATTCATCTCTATTGGCTTATCAAATTAATCAAATCAGGTATGTTTACAAGCCTTAAGTTTTACTCCGTTGGCCTTGCTGTCTCTCGGGGTGGGGGTCGACTCGTTCTCAATCCTACTTTTTGTAAAAATTGATTGATTTGTATGGAATGATTGCAATAAAATTAATATAATTTCAAAAAAACAAAAAAGAGAATGCACATGCTGATCTGTACGCTACAACGGGTCCAATGTTATATTAAAGTATGTCTATTTTCTATTTATTCTAATGGTGGTCTTGGGTGTTGTTTAAGAGCATATTTAAAGGAAATTTCCACAACACAGTGCCAACTTTTTATAATTTTTCATAAGGTCATTATTGAAAATTCTTGCTGGCACGTGCTAATCAATGTATCAAACAGGCAACATATTACCACTTGTTTTAATCTGGAGAATAAACCTTTTTATACAAGACATGAGTGGCCTGGTGGATCACAAATACCAGTATTTTAAAACCAGTTCTCTGACATACAAGTAGCCAAAGCAGAGCCCAGAAAACGGATAATTTGTTCAGATTTTCTACTTCTAGTTAAACGTCAAGCTGTGCTGCTAAGAATAAACAGAAGCTGTCTAAGGACATTTTTAGGAAGAATACAAAAAGGCTGTAACAGTATTTGATGCTACTAGAAATAAATGCATGATTATGATATTCTAAATCTGGTTTGTTCATAAATTCTCCGATTATACATTATAACAACAAAGTGCTTCTTTTATAACTACCCTGAAATGACCGTTGAAATTAAGGTTTGAAGCCATAGATACTGAAGATAAAGGCGTTTGGCTTGGTTTTTAGGTGAGTAAAGATCTGGTCTTTTCTCTTGAGCTCATAAAACAATTTAATGCAATCCCTAATTGAAATATATTTTGTTACATCCAATCACTGATTTTTTCAGTGCAATTCGTTTTAGAATCTTTCAGGTCATAGTATATTGCCGAACAAGCCATATAAATCTGAGTGTCATCTGCATACTTATGATAACACATTTTATTATTTTGTATAACCTGAGCTAAGGGTAACAGATGAGTTAAGGGAGAAGTCCAAGTACAGATCCTTGGGCAATTTCACATATTTTTTGTACATTTAGAAATATGGGTGCAGATAGATATAAAGTACTCCCTATCTTGTTAAAATGATTTAAACCAATTTAGTACAATACCAGATAATCCAGCTGAGTATTCTAATCTCTTTAGCAGTATACTATGGCTCAAAGTATCTGTCAAAAAGTTTAATAAAGTCACACCTTCTACCAGAAAGGTTTTGTCTGTTCCCTAGGGACTTTTCATTAAATCATCTTGTTTTTTACCTCATATTCTGCTACTATCTTGTCTACTGTTTTGCACTGTTCATTTTTAACAAAATTCTAAAATACTGGAATTCAGTTTCTGTAACAGTCTGGGTTGGCTGCACAGTCCCTAGCAAAACTTAAAATACAGAACCATCAATAAAATGACTGAGATGAGTCAGGAAAATGAGAACACAAACATTTAGCAAGAGTGCAGTGAAAACACTGAAACACACTTTTATTAAACCATCGTGTTCCAATAGTGCAGGGCTCTTCTGAATAAATAATCTAAGACTTAAAATAAAGTCTGTTGAGGTTAAACTTTTCAAATAAATATAATGAGTTTAAAATTAATATGCAGTAACTCATTCTTAATACAATCATAAAGCCGTAATTTCTACTCTCTAACAACAGTGTCTCAACCCTCACTCAAACAGGTCTACACAACAAGCATAGTCACCCCTTTGCAACAGACCCTGGGCACCATCTGCTGGAAACCATACCAAGTCTTACCCCCTTGACTCCAGCTGCAACTCATCAGTCTTAAAACGGGAGCCCTCCTGGAGAAGATAGGTAGCCCACTACAGGAGTAACCACAGTGCTTTTCGAGCACAAGAAACAAGTTTCTCCACTGGGCTCACATACCTCGATACCAACATATCGACACCAAACAGCAATCACTCTCTTCTAAAACAAACTTTTTCTTTTACCCACTTTAACCTCCATATCTCATTCGTTTCTCACCTGCACTTTATCCAAAATCCAGGATTTTTCTGGCCTTGCAACTATCTATTCAAGCAACTATGCTACTCTTCTTTAAAAGAGGCTTACCTTCAGTTTTTAGAGACTTTTGCAAATGTGTGGTAAAAGAGAATTGTGATTTGTTGTTAAGATCTCTGTTGCCATAAAGTTAGATACAAATAGATGCAGAAGATGAAGGGAATGGTTGTTAAAGAAAAATACTTCAGATTATCTAACAATAGTGTTGCGATTAATATATTTTTTTCAAATTATACCTGATGTAGACTGGAATTTATCAGCAAAAATTGTATCAAAGAAAATACAGAAACGATCTAATAAGACAACATCGGTCATCATAATCGTAGAGATATTTGAAGGCTTGGTGACAATATGATTCAAGAAATGTCCCTTACTGTGTGTAGGTTAATTTACATGCTGAAAGTAAACCTCCATATGGATCACATACAGTATGTTACTAAAATAAATCTCAAATAAATGTCTTTATTTTCTTAAACATTTTTAAGGTCACAGGTTGTGTAAATGTTTTAATAACCAAAGAATTACAACAAATCACCCATCCTGCTCTAAACTCTCTCTTGCACAGCATCTGCCCTTAAAACACAGCAGACCCATTAATTATTACTAGCCGAAGCCCGCCGTAGCATACGGTGGTGTAAGAATAGGAACAGAAAACGGTGAGAAAGGAATTCAGTATAACAAAGGCTTAGGAAACCACCGTCGCAGTATAACGAAAATAGCAAGGAGCGAAACCAATGCCAATGGTCGAGAGAGTACCTTCCTGTAGCAGGCTACGGAAAACATAGACATATATAGATAGACGCCGCATTCACTGTGTTGCCCACTTGACACGATAAGTCAGCGCGTCCGCCCTATTGCGAGTGGTAAAAGTGCCATTTAAACTAATACAGGTAGACATGGAAACCGGGTTTTCTGATGAAAAAACAATAACATTTTAAACAGTATCGTTTATATACAACAGATTTTGGCAAATCGTTTACATGCAATTATTTATATCCATTTATACACTAAATGCGTGCGTATCCCATGTTCTTAGAGTTGGTGGGCGGGGCTCTGTGAGTTGGCGGGCGTGGCTCTCTGTCTTGCTTGCCCTTTGTTAGAGTTGGCGGGCGGGGCTCTGTGAGTTGCCGATCGTGGCTGTCTGTCATGCGTGTGGTGTAAAGTCAACGTGGCTCAGAGGTGCATTTGGACTTTTGCACAGACGAAAGTGACTGAGGCTGTGTTTGGTGAGTTGTTGCGTGCCTCAAGAGTGACACTGGACAGTTGGCGTGCGTATCCGATGACGCGGTAGGTGGGTTAGAGTTGGCGGGTGCGGCTCTGTCGAGCGTTTCTCATGGTCTTAGAGTTGGCGGGCGGGGCTCTGTCTTGCTTGCGCTCACTGTCTTGCGTGCCCTCAGTGTCTTGCTTGCGCTCAGTGTCTTGCGTGTCCTTAGTGAATTATATATATAGATTATTATTTTCTTGTTTATTTAGAAAATGCATTTATCCATGATGACTTACAAAGTAAGTTATAAGACAGTATACAATATACAGGAGGGTTTTTTTTATATTTATTGATTTTATTGTAATAATTTCATACAAATCAATTTTTTACAAAAAATCGGATTGAAAACAAATCAACCCTCACCCCTGAGAAAGAGAGCATGGTCAACGGAGTAAAACTTAAAGCTAGTAAAAATAAATAAATTGATGGGTTTAATAGGCAGATAAAGATAAATAGAGAAGAAAAAGAAATGGAAAGAGAATCTGCTTTCTCAGTGCTGTAAGAGCTTATTCTAAAATATTATCGATTAGATCCTGCCAGGTTTTGAAAAAGTTCTGCACAGATCCTCTAAGTGAGAATTTGATTTTTTTCAAATTTCAAATAATATAAAACATCAGTTACCCACTGACTTAAAAGAGGAGAGTTAGGATTCTTTCAGTTTAGCAAAATAAGTCTGTGTGCCAATAGTGCAGTAAAGGCAGTCAGTTTGTTTCTCCTTCTCCACTTTAAGCCCATCTGGAAGAACACCAAGCACAGCTGTTAATGGGTTAGGAGGGATTGTGACACCAAGGCTGTCTGAAAGGCACTTGAAAATTTTTGTCCAGAATGGTGTTAATTTGGTGCAGGCCCAAAACATGTGACCCAGTGAGGCTGGAACTTGATTGCAGCATTCGCAGGTTGGACCTTGCCCTGGAAACATTTTGGACAGTTTTAAGCGAAACAGATGTGCTCGATATATAATTTTGAGTTGAATAATTGTATCCTTTGCGCATATGGAGCTCGAGTTAATTCTGTTCATTGCTACCTTCCACTAATTTTCTGAAATGGTGAGTGAGATATATTTCCCATTGTCCTCTTAGACCTTTGAAAGGGAGAGACTGTAAAATAATCTCATATATATTTCTCTTCTGGTTTCTCCTGCTTCCACTTCAAAACCGGTCCAACCCACACGCAGCTGTCACGGCATTTCTCGATTCCTATTCGTCTTCTTCCAAAACCTTCCCCACACTGCCTGTGGCTCCTCTTCAAAATCGGTCCCACCCACACGCAGCCGACACGGCATTTCTCGATTCCTATTTGTCCTCTTCCAAACCCTTCCCCACGCTGCCTGCGGCTCCTCTTCAAAACCAGTCCCGCCCACACGCAGCCAAAACGGCATTTATCGATTCCTATTCATCCTCTACCAAACTCTTACCCACGCTGCCTGCAGTCTCCCACACACCTTGCTATTTGTGTTATACTGTGACAGTTGTTTCCTAAGTCTTTGTTATAAATTGAACAACAGTATCTTCTCTGTCGATGGGTGTTTGTACAACATCATCTCTATTCCGGGATCCGGCAACTATCGTCTCCAGCAAAACACCTATTTACAACTTCACAGGGAGCCAGTGAAGTTGAGAGAGAGTAGGTGTAATATGTTCAGTTGATTTAGAACAGCAGGTTATTATCCTGGCAGCAGAATTTTGAATAAGTTGTAAGTGATGAATAAGTTTTTGTGGGATGCCAGATAGAATAGCATTACAGTAATCTATACATGAGGTGACTCGGGCATTAACCAATACTTCAGCACTGTGTTGCGTAAGAACAGGACGAAGTCTAGAAATGTTTCGGAGATGGAAGAAGGCAGTCCGATAAATGTTACTTCTATGGGAGGAATTATTTAATAATAATTATTATTATTTTTATTATTTAATAACTAGGGGACTTTGCCCCCTGCTTGCTTTGCTCGCCAACCCCCGCATTTGGTTTTCCGGATACACACTTGTAAGATTTTTTTTTTCTTTGAATTGTTGCTATTTCATTAGTTTCACTTTTATTTCAGAACTTCTGTAAAAACAATATTTAGAATCTTTTGTGTCCCAATATGCTGAATCTTTTAAATGAGGTCTGTGAGACTTGCGTTTAATGACTTTGTACTATAATTTAGGATAGGTTTCTCTGTTTGGAATTTCAGCACAGACAAAACGATCCACATCATCAGCAGTTAATAACTTTTTTTGCAAAGTAACCAATAAATGCATGTGAGTTAAACTCCGTTTTTGAAATTCTTTGACTTAAACTAATTTCCTTTTGTTTGCGTCAATGCGATCTGTACTATCTTTTTTTTTGATACTGTGGCGATTGACGTAATAAAGTCTCACAAAAGTTGTGCTTTAACACTCGCCGACTGCATAACCCCAAACACAACTTTCTAGCATCCTCTCCAACCCCTCCTCCAATGGGTCTCGCCTTCCCCTTACTGCATCAATCAGCACCCAGCTATCAGTTTTCATGCTGTACTCTGCCCTCCCTTGATCGGACGTAACAGTCACTTAAAACAAAAAAGGCTTCAGCCTGGCTGAGACGCTACAATACTTTTTAATTTTACTGCTTTCATATTCTGTACCTTTTTCTGCATGTGTATCGCGCCTTGGGTCTCTTTTCTCCACGCTGCTCTTTCTTCTTTGCTGAGAGCACAGAATCTGTGTGTGCCACGTGACTTTACATGACTGAATGTTTTGCTGGCTTTCCATGCTCTTATTTGATAAGAAAGGCGTGTCTTGCAAGAATCTCATGTTCCACGTCCCCGCGAGACTGCCCTGGGACAATCTCTAGGCACCAAATCTCATGCTTACGGTCCCCGCGAGAAGCTCCGTAGCCAGTCTTTTTTGTCTCGTGGGTCTTTTAAATGTCTTCCGAGAACTTATCGTCACCTTGCTTTTCCATTCCAGGATTTGTTTTTTATATATATAGAGGAGATTGCCATTATTAATAATAAATGGATATACATAATTGCATGTAAACGATTCGCCAAAATCTGTTGTATGTAAATGATGCTGTTTTAAACGTTATTGTTTTTTCATCAGAAAACCCAGTTTCCATGTCTACCTGTATTAGTTTAAATGGCACTTTTGCCACTCGCAATAGGGCGGACGCACTGATGTATCGTGTCGACTGGGCAACACAGTGAATGCGGCGTCTATCTATATATGTCTATGCTCTCGACCATTGGCACTGGTTTCGCTCCTTGCTATTATCGTTATACTGCGACGGTTGTTTCCTAAGCCTTTGTTATAAAATGAAGGACAGTATCTTCTCTGTCAACGGGTTTTTGTACAACGTCATCTCTATTCCGGGATCTGGCAACTGCCTGTTCCTATCATTGGGTTATTTCTTGACACAAATCGCCTCCAGCAAAACACCTATTCACAACTGCGTCTTTCAAGAAGTATTTCTTTATTCTTGATTTCTGATTCCTTTCTCACTGTTTTCCGTTCCTATTCTTACACCGCTGTATGCTACTGCGGACGTCGTCAAGTTTTATATATTGCAGAAATGCTGTCTGAGTCCTCGAAACTGAGCAGTATTTTTTCCAGCATACAGGAAGGTGGGAGATGAGGAAAATCGGGCAGGTCTGTTTAACAAAGTTTCTAATTTGAAGATGGTGAAAGAAATGTGTTGCTGGGAAATTAAATTTGGAATGTAATTGTTCATAGGATGGAAAGATGTTGTCTATATAAAGATCTCTAAGTGGTTTAATCTCAAATGTTTTCCAGATATTAAAAGCTGTATATGTTTGCGAGGGTTGAAAAAGGTGGTTCTCATGCAGAGGTGCCACAGGTAAAAGATTCTCCATCTTAAAATGCTTTCTACATTGGTTATATATTCTGAGTGAGTGAAGCACAATTGGGTTATTAGTATATTGGCGATAACTTGCATTAATAGGGGCACAAAGCAGGGAATATAAAGAAGTACTGCAGGATTTTATTTCTATTGAGCACCAAGCCTGTGTATGTTCATCTATTTGTGTCCAGGTTTTTATAGCTTGTATGTTTGCTGTGTATTGGAATGTTTTGATATAAAAAGAAAAGCTTCTGGAAGGATATTCATCTTAACAACGTTAATTCTTCCAGCTAGAGTGAGATGAAGTGTTGACCATCTATGCAAGTCTTGCTTAATTTTTTCCATACAGACGGCGAAGTTTTGTTGATAAAGAGCTTTATGATTACTTGTGATATTTACTCCTAGGTATTTAAACTTATCTGCAATGATAAAAGGGAAGGTTCAATCTAATATTGTATGCTTGAGAATTCACTGGAAAGTGCACTCTTTCATTCAAATTAATTCTGAGACCAGAGATCTTTTGAAATTCTGTAAGTGCTGTTAAGACTGCAGGCACAGAATGTTGTGGGTCTGATATATACAGTACCATATCATCTGCATATAGACAAATTTTCTGTTCAAGTCCTTTTCTGATAATCCCCTTTATCTCATAAGCATTTCGACAGTGAACTGCCAGTGGTTCAATGGCGATTGCAGATAGCAGTGGTGGCAAGGAGCATCCTTGTCTGGTACCACGTTCTAGTTTAAAGTAGTCTGAACAAATATTGTTAATACAAACTGAAGTTTCTGGATTGGTGTACGGTAGTTTGATCCATGCACAAATGTTCAGGCCAAACCCAAATTTCTCTAATGTAGTGAAAAGGTAGTTACATTCAAACATGTCAAATGCTTTAACTGCATCCAATGATAATAATATTTCTGGGGTGTGTGACTTATTTGGTGAGTATATTACATTAAACAGGCATTGAAGATTTGAAGATACGTGTCACCCCTTGATAAATCCAGTTTGATCTTGTGATATTACCGAAGGCAGCACTTTTTCCATCCTTTTACCTATGATTTTGGAGAGTACCTTAACATCATTATTCAGAAGTGAAATTGGTCTGTATGATGCACATTGTAATAAGTCCTTATTTTGTTTAGGAAAGACGGTGATTAATGCTTGGTGAAAAAAATGAGGTAGAATTTGAATGTCTCTAGCTTCTGTAAATGCTGCTAATAAGAGGGGAACTAGCTGAGCGGAGAATATTTGAAAATGAACAGCATCAGATCGGGTGTGAATTTATACTAGCGCAGTTAGTTAGAGTAAGATCAGAAGGGGGGGGTGGTGGTGAGGGAGAGCATGAACGTGACTTAGAGAATAAAACTGAAAAAAGCTAACTTTTAGAAATGCCATACATTTACAGCTGATCTGAAGCTGTTCATTTTCAAATAATATTGCATTAGTGCAACAATGTTTTCTGATTGGTGCTATTCAGGTCATAAAATGATTTCTTCAAAATGTCACATATATTTGTCTGTTTCTTTTTTGCCCAGTGCTGCATTGACATCGTGCACCAGAAGGCATGAGCTTATTCAGTATGAGTAGGAGCACGCAGGTGGCCGGTTGCTGTGTACTATAACACGCTTGATTTGGTGGCACTCAACGCACATGTACTGTACAAGGCATGCACAGGGGACACTGAGAAAAGAAGAGTGTTCTTTGCTCACCTTGCAGAGGAGCTTTGTCGTCGCATCTTACAAGAAAAGGCAATGGATAAAGCAAAAGAGGGTGCAACATTGACAAGCATCTGTTCCAAGACTGCCGCTCCCCCCAGTCCCTTCAGTGTAATAGTAGATAGATAAATAGATAGATAGATAGATACTTTATTAATCCCAAGGGGAAATTTACATATTCCAGCAGCAGCATACCGATAAAAATAAAAACAAT
The DNA here is from genome assembly GCA_026402145.1 of Polypterus bichir lapradei. NCBI lineage: Eukaryota > Metazoa > Chordata > Cladistia > Polypteriformes > Polypteridae > Polypterus > Polypterus bichir. Next base: position 6,058,326 of record JANRMT010062806.1, on the reverse strand, counting down.
ATTAAATTAAAGAGTGATAACAATTAAAATTATAACAGACAGACAATAATTTTGTATAATATTAACGTTTACCCACCCAGGTGGAATTGAAGAGTCGCATAGTGTGGGAGAGGAATGATCTCCTCAGTCTGTCAGTGGAGGAGGACAGTGACAGCAGTCTGTTGCTGAAGCTGCTCCTCTGACTGGAGATGATCCTGTTCAGTGGATGCAGTGGATTTTCCATGATTGACAGGAGCCTGCTCAGTGCCTGTCGCTCTGCCACGGATGTCAAACTGTCCAGCTCTGTGCCTACAATAGAGCCTGCCTTCCTCACCAGTTTGTCCAGACGTGAGGCACCCTCTTCTTTATGCTGCGTCCCCAGCACACCACTGCATAGAAGAGGGCGCGTGCTACAACCGCCTGATAGAACATCTGCAGCATCTTATTGCAGATGTTCAAAGACGCCAGCCTTCTAAGGAAGTATAGTCAGCTCTGTCCTTTCTTACACAGCGCATCAGTATTGGCAGTCCAGTCCAATTTATCATCCAGCTGTACTCCCAGGTATTTATAGGTCTGCACACAGTCACCTCTGGTGATCACGGGGTCCATGAGAGGCCTGGGCCTCCTAAAATCCACAACCAGCTCCTTGGTTTTGCTGGTGTTTAGTTGTAGGTGATTTGAGTTGCACCATTTAACAAAGTCTTTGATAAGTTTCCTATACTCCTTCTCCTGCCCACTCCTGATGCAGCCCACGATAGCAGTGTCGTCAGCGAACTTTTGCACGTGGCAGGACTCCAAGTTGTATTGGAAGTCTGATGTATATAGGCTGAAAAGGACCGTCCCCTGCGGCGCTCCTGTGTTGCTGACCAGGATGCCAGACCTGCAGTTCCCGAGACGCACATACTGAGGTCTGTCTTTAAGATAGTCCATGATCCATGCTACCAGGTATGAATCTACTCCCATCTCTGTCAGCTTGTCCCTAAGGAGCAGAGTTTGGATGGTGTTGAAGGCACTAGAGAAGTCCAGAAACATAATTCTTACAGCACCACTGCCTCTGTCCAAGTGGGAGAGGGATCGGTGTAACAAATAGATGATGGCATCCTCCGCTCCCACCTTTTCCTAGTATGCAAATTGCAGAGGGTCGAGGGCGTGGCAGACCTGTGCCCTCAGGTGGTGAAGCAGCAGCCTCTCCATGGTCTTCATCACATGTGACATCAGAGCGACAGGCCGGAAGTCGTTCAGCTCACTAGGACATGGTACCTTTGGGACTGGGGTGATAGAAGATGTTTTCCAAAGCCTTGGGACTCTCCCCTGTTCCAGGCTCAGGTTGAAGATGCGCTGTAGAGGACTCCCCAGCTCCAATGCACAGGCCTTCAGCAGTCGTGGCGATACTCCATCTGGACCCGCTGCTTTGCTGGCACAAAGTCTCCTCAGCTCTCTGCTCACCTGGGCTGCTGAAATTGTGGGATGGGGGGCACTCTCTCCTATGCTGGTATCAGCAGTAGAATGGGTGGAGGGTGCAGTACTCTGAGGTGAGAGTGGGTTAGGGTGGTCAAACCTGTTGAAAAAGTTGTTCATCTGGTTTGCTCTCTCCACGTCTCTCTCAATGGTGGTACCCCGCTTTGAGCTGCAGCCAGTGATGATCTTCCCACTCTTCCTTCATGCTATTATTCTGCAACTTCTGCTCCAGCTTTCTCCTGTACTGCTCCTACTGCGCCCTGAGCTGGACTCGGAGTTTCTTCTGCACGCACTTGAGCTCATGCTTATCACCGCCTTTAAAAGCTCTTTTCTTCTGGTTCAAAAGGCCCTTGATGTCACTTGTAATCCATGGCTTGTTGTTAGCATAGCAGCGTACTGTTCTTACTGGAACGACAATGTCCATAGAAGTTGATGTAATCAGTAGTGCAGTCAACAGCCTCTTCAATATTCTCACTATGTGACCCCTGCAGGATATCCCAGTCCGTAGTTCCAAAGTAGTCTCTCAGAGCCTGCTCTGCCTCAGGGGACCACTTCCTGAATGAGCATGTGGTTATAGGTAGCGCCTTCACTCTTGGTTTGTAGCAAGGCTGAAGCAGAACCAGGTTATGATCTGCTTTCCCAAGCGCAGGCAGCGGGGTGGAGTGTATGGATCTTCAACGTTTGCATACAGTAGGTCGATAGTCCTGTTTCTCCGGGTGTTACAATCTACCTACTGGGAGAAGGCAGGTAATGTTTTGTCCAGCGTCACATGGTTAAAGTCTCCAGCGATTAGCACAAGCGCCTCAGGGTGCTGCGTTTGAAATTTAGTAACTGCTTAATGGAAGATGTCACTCGCTATCTCCGTGTTCACTCGAGGGGGGATGTAAACAATAACAACAATCACATGTCCAAACTCTCTGGGCAAGTCAAAGGGACGCAAACTTACGGCCAACAGTTCGATGTCCCTACAGCAAGTGGAGATTTTAACGTTTACATGTCCATAGTTGCTCCATCTTGTATTGACATAGAGAGCGACAACCCCTTCTTTCTGCTTCCTGCAGGTACTTGCGTCTCTGTCCGCTCTACTAACTGTGCTAAACCCGGGTAGCTCCACGTTAGCATCTGGGATGGTAGTTGTTAGCCACGTTTCACTAAAACACAGCAAGCTGCATTCTCTGTAGGTTCTGACATTTTTCACCAGCACAGCCAGTTCGTCAATCTTATTTGGTAGTGAGTTCACATTTCCCAGGATCACAGAAGGCACCAAAGGTTTGTAGTGCCACTTTCTCGCAAGCCGCTTGGCTTTTATCTTAGCGTCGGCTCTGCTGCCCTGATATCGTCTTCTTACCTCATCAGGTAAATAGGGAAACACACCAGCGTGGGCATTTCTTCTCAGCGCTTGGAATTGACTACTTGAAGTCTCGGCATGTAAAAATCCATGTCAACTAGTAAAAAGTGTCCAGGGAGCGATTCCACATAAAGGAAAGTGGTAGAAGTGATCAGTGAAATAGAGAAAAATAGAGAAAAAAAGGTTAAAAGATAAAGTCATACACGGAGCTGCTGGAATGGCTGCCACTCGTAGTGTCGCCGGATGCTGTATATAGTAAGCACATCACAGGGAGAAGTGTGTACATTGCAACAGGTACACATGTTGTAAATGTAGAAAGGACGGCCCTTAGTTGTGTGTGAACTGTTAACATTTGAATCTGATGATTGCCTATAGCACAGAACTGACCTCTCTGTTCTATTTTTTTCCTCTACATGTCCTGGAGTACAAAAGAAACAACACCATGCACCTAAAAGTGGACATTGGCAAGATCAAAAAAAAAAAAATGCAGTCACTGATTACAAGCACAAGATGTTATGTGAATGAATACGAATAATATGAATAATGTTGCATCAGTGCCACAATGTTTTCCGAAATATATATATATATATATACAGGTCATTAAATGAGTTATTCCAAATATCATATATATCTATGTCTCTGTTTTTTTTGTCAGTGCGGCTTTGACATCATGGACCATAAGGCGCATACTAATTCAGCATGAGCAAGAACACTGAATAAAAATGAATAAAAAAAAAATTCAAGTGACGGTGAGATACAAAGAAGGCAGATTCAACAGTGTTTGTATGTCAGCTTTTATCCCTCCAGATCAGAGAATTTCCAGTTCCATTGTCTCAAAACACCACTCACATCTACAGTTATTCCCAGTTTCAGATAAAAATTAACCGCATCAGCTCTGGGGCGGGGGTAGGGGTGCTTGTTGTATCGTGATTGAGAGAGTAAAAGTGAAAAAAAAACTCATTTTTACAAGCACTATAAATTTACACTGGCCGTTACAGACACAAATCAAATGTATGTTTTTATTGTATAATATTAACAATAAGGGCAGCTCACTACTCTAAATGGTAAATTTGCCCAGCAGCTGATTTCAAACTCACGACCTCCAGATTATAAGTCAGCAGTTCTAACCACTACACCACAGAAGCTCTCGTATCATACTTGCACCTTTTGTGAAAGTGTTTATTTGATATTTGACCATCAGCCTTCACACATTATACAGTTCATGTCTACATTTTGTTACTTATTACTAAAACATGAAAATCATTTCTGTTTTAGCGATGTGTTTACATAGATTGTTGTAGACACAAAATAAACATCAAATTATTTCCCCTTAAAATTCTGGGTAGCTCACTCCCAGATAATCAATCAAGGCAGGAACTGGGAAAACTTGCCCATTCTGAGGTGGTAAGGGGATGGTATGGCAGGCTGCTTGCTGCTTATCGACACATTTAGAAGACAAAAGACGCTGATGGAGAGGTGCGAAGGGATTTAAGGTTGGCTGGATTTATGAGTTTTTTCGTTGGCTCTGGTAATTCTAGTGTTAAAGTTCGCAAAAGGTGTAAAAAGAAATGAGTGGTACTATGCAAAGGTTGAGTTGTGATTTCTCAAGATGTTGTGCAGGCAAGATGGCGTCCATCCCCTCTAATAGGAATTCTGGGAGGAAGGGATATGTGCAGGTGGTCTGACCCTAGAAGTGACGTCAAAATGGGAGAGGTGTCAATCCTCCTTTCTGCAGAGGGATTGGGAGAACTGAGTGTCTCGGCGGTAAATCACACTTACCTAAGCCCTTAGGTTGTTCCCTAAGCACACACGTGTGGCACTATATATATATACTAGCAGAATACCCGCGCTTCGCAGCGGAGAAGTAGTGTGTTAAAGAAGGTATGAAAAAGAAAAGGAAAAATTTTAAAAATAACGTAACATGATTGTTAATGTAATTGTTTTGTCATTGATATGAGTGTTGTTCTCACATATATATATATATATATATATATATATATATATATATACAGTAATCCCTCGCTATATCGCACTTCGACTTTCGCGGCTTCACTCTATCGCGGATTTTATATGAAAGCATAACTAAATATATAACGCGGATTTTTCGCTGCTTCGCGGGTTCTGCGGACAATGTGTCTTTTTATTTCCTGTACATGCTTCCTCAGTTGGTTTGCCCAGTTGATTTCATACAAGGGACGCTATTGGCGGATGGCTGAGAAGCTAACCAATCAGAGCACGCAGTTAAGTTCTCCTGACTGAGAAGCTAACCAATCAGAGCACGCAGTTGAGCTCCTGCGTGCTGAATGCAGTGTTAACCAGGAAGTCTCCTCTCGCTCATTCAGCTTCAACGTGTTTCGCTGTGTAAAGAGTTGTGCTCTTTAGTGTTTATCTTTGTGCATAGT
>JANRMT010062806.1:5959984-5997595 GCA_026402145.1 Polypterus bichir lapradei | reverse complement strand
TATTATTATTACTGTCTAAGTACAGACACAGACATACTAAAGTAGCCAGCTATATTCACTGGACTGCCAGATAAATACTATGAACTCAAGCCCAACAAGGTTATTAAAATCAACAATATTTTCATCACGTGGAACATACCAGCAATTACTGACAGAACCATCCATCCATTTTCCAACCCGCTGAATCCGAACACAGGGTCACAGGAGCCAATCCCAGGGCACAAGGCAGGAATCCAATCCCAGGCAGGGTGCCAACCCACCACGGGGCCAATGTAGAATCACCAATCCATCTAACCTGCATGTCTTTGGACTGTGAGAGGAAACCAGAGTGCCCGGAGGAAACCCACACAGACCATGCAAACTCCACGCAGGGAGGACCCAGGAAGCGAACCCAGGTCTCCTAGCTGCGAGGCAGCAGTGCTGCCACTGCGCCACCATGCCACCCTACTGACAGAACCATTTTAGCTAATCATCCTGACATCGTGCTGCATGGTAAAAAATGAGAAACCTGCCATTTCATCAATATAGCTGTTCCATATAATTAATACTCATGTTAAAAGAAACTGAAAAGTTCATTAAATACAAATGCCTGGAAATCAAGATCAGCAGGATGTGGAACTGTAAGATGAGAGTTTTGCCAGTTATAATAAAAGTTTTAGGTGCTTTGAAGAAAGGATTTCAGAATCAGGATCAGAATCAATAAATAAGTATTATTATTATTATTCACACTAATTCATGGTGTTCTTAAGAAATGTAATGATTTACTTCATGAGGTAGAAATACATAATAAACAGGAATAGTTATGTAAGATATTTGAAATATTAAAATGTGCTCAATTTAAATGTTTAAAGTCTAAATATTATTGATTGTAATAGTCAATAATTGTAATAATCACTTTTCACCATCTGGTAGCGGCCCATAAAGATTGATCCCTAGTAAAGCATCAAAAATCAAAAATAATACCATATTTGTATCATCTACTTTGAAATAGTCTAAAACAATACCTCAGATGCTTCTGATTTGAAATTTGGGAGTGGTTCTTAGAGGGATAGGACCACCAAATAAAGAATCAATTTTCAAAAATATTACATTTATGTAATATGACCTTGATATAGCATAAAATGATAGTCCACATACCTATTTTATTGGTCCCAATTTTTGTGAAAAGGAGTACATTTGACCCCTCATATCCAATTTTGGGGGTAAACCCCTTTGAACATTTGATGTGGCATTCACAACTTTAAGTCCTTCTGATCATTTTTACTGAAGTCACCTATTGGTTTACTCTTTATGATAAGGGTGACATTTTCTGCACAAAATATAATTTAATATCTTACCTTTGAGTAAACTGAAGTGATTTGGAATATTTATAAGAGATTCTAATTTAAAAAAACACTAAGCGCAAGAAAGTGTAATTTGAAGGACTACTGCATTCACTTTATTCCCATTGGCCAAGTTTCAGTACAAAAGTGAAGAGTGGTTCTGAATCAAAAATAAAAAAAATGCAAAAAACAAAAATGAATACAATTTTTTAAAGAAATCTGCAAACTGGAGCATTAAAATTACTTAAAATGACCAGAAACTAAATATGTGAAATAAGCAAGAGTGCATGACATTAACTTTAAAATGTCAGTGCATGAAAATGAATGGATGCATAAGCAATAACAACAATAACAACAGCATTTATTTCTAAAGCACATTTTCATACACAGGATTTAGAACAAACAGCTTTATAAGACGTTAAAGAAATAGTTGCAAACAAAGAATAGCAAATTCAAATTTGATAAGAATAATAGTGAATATCTGAAAAAACAACATATGTAAAACACACTTGTATATGAAAATGGGTAACCAATGTAACAATGCTAAAACTGATAAGAAGTGCTCATATTTTCTTTTTCTGGTTAAGAATCTCTGCTGCTGCATCCAGAATTAATTGTAACTTATTGATGTCTTTCTTAGGTAGTCCCGTTGGGAGTGCATTACAGTAACCTACAAAAGTTGACTAAAGACAAAATCAAGAATTAGTTTTTCAATGTCTTGAAATTTTATAAGAGGTCTAACTTTTCGAATGTTCCTTAGAAAAAAAAATTCTGTCCTAGTAATATAATTAATGTGCAATGAAATTAACAAAATGGCAGCATGAATGTATGCAATTAACATAAAAATGAATGCATAAAAGTTAAAACCATGGATGCATTAACTTAATCTAAACTCACAACAAAAATATTATCTTAAAAATTATCTTTCCTTTGATTGGGTGCATGAGTTTGGAGGAGAAGAGAAAAGAAGAGTGGAGATGAGAAGAAGTATGTTGTACACTATTGGTAAAATAATTTTATTAGACATGACACCTGTGCAGTTAAGTCTAGACATATGAATTGCAAATATACCTATTGCATGAGTATGCTTTCTCTCACTTTTTAGCCATTAGCCATCACATTTTTGTAAATAAGTGTTTTATTTGCTATGTCACCATTTTTATACTGGGGCCAGATGACACCAAAGCATGGACCAACCACATTCAGAAACTAGCAAATACACAATGTGCAAACTTTTCAAAAGCTAGAACGTAGAACTGTGCTTTGAAAATTATTAAGCAAAACATTTAGGGTGATTATGTCATTTAAATTTTGTTATGTTCTAATACATTTCGATGCACTTTAGTCAGCATATTATTAACATGCAGATTAATCAGTTTTTAAGCTTTAAAGAAATGTTTGCGTTATTCTAAATATCAAGAAAATCACCAAGATAGGCAAGCTACTAATTGGAAAATGCTGTGGTGAAAAGTATCGTTCTCTTTGTTTCAAGAGCATAAGAGGCAGGTGATGAAACAAGCAAACAGTAAGCTGGCTTACTAGTGAGTGCTAATTAATATAAATATTTGATTCATTCACATTTGCCTAAATAGCATATAAATACAAAACTCTTATAGTTTTTTAAAATGTAATGTGTTTCATCATCTTACTACAGTATATAGTTTAAAATGTTATGGGTGTCTTATTAAGTTTGTTTCTACATTTTACATAATAATACTCCATTAGGCAAGCTATTTCTACTTTAAAAAGGTTCCCAAGAGACCCACCCCATCTTTAAATCAGAGACGTGATTGCACAGAGATTTATGCAAATTAAAGCCTCATACCTTTACAAGCTTTATAGTTTAGCCTGTAGCTAAAAAGTTTATTTGTAACATTTGCCATTGATTCGTAGCAAACAGGAAATAAAATAATTTAATACAATACTTTTTGTACCTTCACCTTATAATGGACATCTACTCATATTTTTTTATATTCATATTTGCCATTTCTCCAGGTATAGTAAACCAAATACTGTACAAGTGTGCCTGTTCATTTCTGATACAGTTTATTATTTTTTTCTTGTGTTCTGTTTTTCAGGCTTAATTATAAGTGATTCAGTCACTAATACTGAAAAAGAAGTCTCAAGTACAGAAGGAAGGGCTGTGACACTCAGTTGCAGCTACTCAACATCTAATAGCTATCCTGTACTAAACTGGTACCGAAGGTATCCAAATCAGGCCATGCAATTCATTCTGTACAAAGGAGCACGATCTAGTAGTGCTGATTATAAAGCTGAGTTTGCTCGTGCTCGTTTTTCTTCTACAACGGGACAATATTCAACTCAACTGCAAATTTCTGATCTCTCTTTGAGTGACTTTGCCATCTATTACTGTGCACTAAGACCCACTGTGTTATATTCTGCTCAGGCACTGAACAAAATCTCTCTAACCACAGATTGCAGAGAGGATAATGTAACAGACTCTACAGAATAACTTTGAGCTCACAGCAGACAATATGTAAGTTTAATTTAAAGCAGTATAACATTTTTGGTGCAATCCTTTTTACATTTTTAATCAACTATGGCTATACAACATGATGTTGCTCTCAAAGAAACTACTGAAACTGAAGGTTTTTTCTTTGTTTATATACTTCAAAAAGGTGCTTATTTATGATTATTTGTGTTGATACATTCTATTTAGCTTGTTCAATTCCATGCATTTTTCTTAGATTGGTGAAAATTAATGAAACATATACACATAAATTGATAGTTAACAGTGGATCATATAAGCTAGTACAACATTAATGTGTTTATATAGCAACTGTTTAAATAAAATATACCGAAAAAAAAGAATAAGATGAATTTTCACTGTCCAAGGTAGAGGAAGAGGAAAGTTTTTTATTCATAGCTATAGTATAAAAGACAGTGTAATGAAGCAGTGTAAGGGCTGCTTCTTCATGCCTGCAGAGGTCTGGATCTATTTTCAATTACTGTCTATCTGTGTTTTTTTTTTGGTGTTTGGGCACCCTTTTTTTTTTTTTTTTGAAGTTTTATTAATTCTATTGTAATCCATACAAATCAATCAATTTTTTACAAAAAGAAAAATTGAGTTAAGGACAAATCGATCCCCACCCCTGAGAGAGAGAGCAAGGCAAACGGCGTGAAATTTAAGGCTTGTAAAAATACCTAAATTAATAAATTTCATAAGCCAATAGAGATGAATGCAGAAGACAAAGAAATATGGAAATAATTGCTTCCTCTGTGCTTTAAGAGCTTATTTTAAAATATTACTGATTAGATCCTGCCATGTTTTGAAAAAAAGTTTGTACAGATCCTCTAACTGAGTATTTGATTTTTTCCAATTTCAAATAGTATAACACATTGGTTTCCCACTGACTTAAAAGAGGAGAGTTTGGGTTCTTCCAGTTTAGCAGAATAACTCTGCGTGCCAAAAGTGAAGTGAATGCAATCACAATTTGTTTGTCTTTCTCCACGTTATACCGATCTGGAAGAACCCCAAACACAGCTGTTAATGGGTTAGGAGGGATTGTGAGACCAAGGCTGTCTGAGAGGTAATTAAAAATTTTGGTCCAGAATAATGTTAATTTGGTGCAGGCCCAGAACATTTGACCCAGAGAGGCTCTGACTTGGTTGCAGCATTTGCAGGTTGGATCATGCCCTGGAAACATTTTGGAGAGTTTTAGACGAGACAGATGTGCTCGATATATAATTTTGAGTTGTATAATTATATGCTTTGCACATATGGAGCTCGAGTGAATTCTCTGCATTGCTACTTTCCACTTCTTTTCTGATATATTAATTGTGAGATCTTTTTCCCAGTGTCCTCTTGGATCTTTGAAAAGGAGGGACTGTAATATGATTTTATATATTGCTGAGATGGTGTCTGAGTCCTTGAGATTGAGCAATATTTTTTCCAGCATGGATGAGGGTGCAAGATGAGGAAAATCAGGAAGGTTCTGTTTAACAAAGTTCCTGATTTGAAGATAGTGAAAGAAATGTGTAGCTGGAATGTTAAATTTGGAATGTAATTTTTCATAGGATGCAAAGACGTTGTCTATATAAAGATCTCTAAGCAAGTTAATTCCAAATTTTTTCCAGATATTAAAAACTGCATATGTTTGCTAAGGTTGAAAGAGGTGGTTCTCTTGCAGCACCCTTGTTTTTTCTGTGTTTCCCATAAATTTACCCATAAATTGTCCCATAAACATAGAAGAGTAAATGCATGTCCACTGCAATATATTGTCGGACTATCTGGATTTGTTTCCTGCCCCTATGTAGTGCAAAAGTCCGGCTCTGGCAGCCCTGAAATGAATTAAGTGATTTCAAAAAGAATATATAAATATGTTGGCATACCGTCTGAATTATGAACTGTCTCTAATGAGTCTGGAACCCTTCCTTCTTCCTTCCAAAATCTATTCTTTATGCCTCTTAGTTGAGGTAGTTTATAGAGGTTGCTTCACTATACTATTGTGATCTTTAGCAGGACCATCAGTTGTTCTTCTGGAACATCATACATTTCAGTCATTACTACACTCCTATTTTCCTCATCTATGGTAACCTTAGCGGTTTTCCTTTGTTATCCGCCCAAAAGTTTAGGAAGCAATGAATATTTTCATCTTAGAACCTCACTGAGACAGCATTGGTATGAATAACTTCATTGATGTTAATACTGGAATTAAGCTCTCTTCCTATGAGGTGTGCCTAATGGTTTTGTGCTTATGTAATCTCTTTTCAGAATCAACAGGTAGCCTACCAGTGGGATACTTAATTTACTTGAACATCTTCATATTTTGGATGCTGTGTTTCTTGTTAGATCTTCAGCTTGACTACAAATCATTGACTTAATCTTCTACAGCTTTACTCATTCAAACTTTTTCCATCATTTACTGTCACGAGCCGTTGACAGCCTAGAAAACTGAATCTTCACGATTACTTGAAATTCTTATCTGCAGTTTAAATTTTATTTACCAACTAAATGTTTACCTAGTCTACAGTCATCTCATGCTGTCAGTACACTTCCATGTATATTTTTTTTTATTTTGTTTTCTTGTAATTGTTAGTGTTTTGAATTTTGTTTCCTTGTTTCTCTGATACTATATATAGCATGCTTGTGTGAGATCTCACCAACTTCTGGCTATTTCTCTTGATCACTTAAAACCTTTGTCAATTAGACTAAGCTAGGTTGTTGACCTGTGATTGGGAACTGTTGACTCTTAGCCTTTCATTTTAGATCTGAGATTTGTGCAATGGTTCTTTCTTTGCACCTGTACACTCTTAAAACTAAAGGTGGCAGAGGGGTTCTTCAGGGTGATGCCATAGGGCAACTATGTTTGGTTCCCAAGACTCATCTACATGAAGGGTCCAGTAAAAACCTTCATTTATTTTTATCTGTAACAGTCTCCATGCTGCGAATAACCATGAATAGAAAGTCACAGATTTGTGATGTATAATACAGTATACTGTATAAGACATGAATTTAAAAGGACACTTGCTACATATGTCCAGAAACTGAGTCCAGGTTTTCTTAATCTGTTAGTGTCCTGCATCCCACCATGTAGCAGTCCTACTGTGGGAAGACTCTATTTCCCAGCAGCCGAAGTGGGATTACCCGCACAGTTTGACTGGAACGAAAGTAGAGGCTGCTGGGGACACAAGAGGCCAGTGGGAAAGTTTAAAAGGGGGGCATGATGGAGCAACTGGAGATCTGTGTTTTTGTGTATCCTGTCCAACGTGTCGTCTAAAGAGTCAATTGTGCCCTGGATTGTTTCCCATTAGGATGAATGGACTGTCTCGCTCCCCCCTCGAACCGCCACCTTATCGTGGTGGAGGGGTTTGCGTGTCCCAATGATCCGAGGAGCTCTGTTGTCCGGGGCTTTATGCCCCTGGTAGAGCCACCCAAGGCAAATTGGCCCTAGGTCAAGGATGAGACAAAGAGCGGTTCAGCAAACCTTCCATGATGAAAGAAAACTTTGGACGGCGTTTTCCCTCGCCCGGACGCGGGACACCGGGGCCTCACTCTGGTGCCAGGCCTCGAAGTGGGGCTTGATGGCGAGCGCCTGGTGGCCGAGCCTGCACCCATGGAGCTCGGCCGGGCACAGCCCGAAGAGGCAACTTGGGTCCCCTTTCCCACGGGTTCACCACCTATGGGAGGGGCCAAGGAGGACAGGTGCAGTGTGAGTTGGGTGATGGCCGAAGGCGGGGACCTTGGCGGTCTGATCCTCACCTACAGAAGCTGGCTCTTGGGACGTGGAATGTCACCTCTCTGAAGGGGAAGGAGCCTGAGCTAGTGAGGTTGAGAGGTTCCAGCTAGATATAGTCGGGCTCACCTCGACGCATAACTTGGACTCTGGAACCAATCTCCTTGAGAGGGGCTGGACTCTCTACCACTCTGGAGTTGTCCACAGTGAGAGGCACTGAGCGGGTGTGGGCATACTTATTACCCCCCGACTTGGAGCCTGTTCATTGGGGTTTACTCCAGTGGACGAGAGGGTAGCCTCCCTCTGCCATTCGGGTTGGGGGATAGGTCCTAACTGTTGTTTGTGCGTATGTGCCGAACAGCAGTCTTGAGTACCCACCCTTTTTGGAGTCCCTGGAGCGGGGACTCCCTCGTTCTGCTGGGAGACTTCAATGCTCACATGGGCAATGACAGTGAGACCTGGAAGGGCATGATTGGGAGGAATGCCCCCCCCCCCCGATCTGAACCCGAGCGGTGTTTTGTTATTGGACTTCTGTGCTTGTCACGGATTGTCCATAATGAACACCATGTTCAAGCATAGGGGTGTTCATATATGCACTTGGCACCAGGGCACCCTATGCCTCAGTTCGATGATCGACTTTGTGGTCGTGTCGTCAGACTTGCACCCACATGTCTTGGACACTCGGGAAAAGAGAGGGGAGGAGTTGTCAACTGATCACCACCTGGTGGTGAGTAGGCTTCCATGGTGGGGGAGGATGCCGGTCAGGCCTGGTAGGCCCAAACGTGTCCCCTTTCAGAAGTAGCTTCAACTCCCACCTCCGGCAGAACTTCGTCCACGTCCCGAGGGAGGTGGGGGACATTGAGTCCGAATGGGCCATGTTCCGTGCCTCTATTGTTGAGGCAGCTGACCGGAGCTGTGGCTGTAAGGTGGTCGGTGACTGTCGTGGCAGCAATCCCCGAACCTGCTGGTGGACACCGGCAGTGAGGGATGCTGTCAAGCTGAAGGAGTCCTACAGGGCCCTTTTGTCCTGTGGGACTCTGGAGGCAGCTAATGGGTACCGGCAGGCCAAGCGGAATGCGGCTTTGGTGGTTGCTGAGGCAAAAACTTGGGCATGGGAGGAGTTTGGGGAGGCCATGGAGAACGACTTTTGGACGGCTTCGAGGAGATTCTGGTCCACCATCCGGCGTCTCAGGAGGGGAAAGCAGTGCAGTGTCAACACTGTATATGGTGGGGATGGTGCACTGCTGACCTTGACTCGGGGGACGTTGTGGGTCGGTGGGGGGAGTACTTCGAAGACCTCCTCAATCCCACTAACATGCCTTCCTATGAGGAAGCAGAGCCTGGGGACTCGGAGGTGGGCTCCCCCATCTCTGGGACTAAGGTCACCGAGGTGGTCAAAAAACTCCTTGGGGGCAGGGCCCCGGGGGTGGATGAGATACACTCTGAGTTCCTCAAGGCTCTGGATGTTGTAGGATTGTCTTAGTTGACACGCCTCTAGAACATCGCATGGACATTGGGGACAGTGCCTCTGGATTGGCAGACCGGGGTGGTGGTCACCCCTCTTTAAGACGGGGGACCGGAGGGTGTGTTCCAACTACAGAGGAATCACACTCCTCACCCTCCCTGGAAAAGTCTATTCGGGGGTCCTGGAGAGGAGAATCCACCGGATAGTCGAACCTCGGATTCAGGAGGAACAGTGTGGTTTTCGTCCTGGTCGCAGAACAGTGGACCAGCTCTACACACTTAGCAGGGTCCTGGAGGGTGCATGGGAGTTTGCCCAACCAGTCTACATGTGTTTTGTGGACTTGGAAAAGGCATTTGACCATGTCCCTCGGGGAATCCTGTGAGGGGAACTCCGGGAGTATGGGGTACCAGACCCTGTGATAAGGGCTGTTCGGTCCCTGTATAACCGGTGTCAGAGCTTGATCCGCATTGCCGGCAGTAAGTTGAACCCATTTCCAGTGAGAGTTGGACTCCACCAGGGCTGCCCTTTGTCACCGATTCTGTTCATAACTTTTATGGACAGAATTTCTAGGCGCAACCAGGGTGTTGAGGGGGTTCGGTTTGGTGGACTCAGGATTGGGTCAGTGCTTTTTGCAGATGATGTTGTCCTGTTTGCTTCATCAGGCCGTGATCTTCAGCTCTCTCTGGATCGGTTTTTTAGCTGAGTGTGAAGTGGCTGGGATGGGAATCAGCACCTTCAAATCTGAAACCAAGGTCCTCAGCCAGAAAAGGGTGGAGTACCCTCTCAGGGTTGGGAGCGAGATCCTGCCCCATGTGGAGGAGTTCAAGTATCTCGGGGTCTTGTTCACGAGTGAGGGAAAAACGGAGCTTGAGATTGACAGGTGGATCGGTGCAGCGTCCGCAGTGATGCAGGCTCTGCGTTGGTCTGTCGTGGTGAAAAAGGAGCTGAACCATAAGGCAAAGCTCTCAGTTTACCAGTCGATCTATGTTCCTACCCTCACCTATTGTCATGAGCTATGGGTAGTGACCGAAAGAATGAGATCGCAAATACAAGCGGCTGAAATAAGTTTCCTCCACAGGGTGTCAGGGCTTTCCCTTAAAGATAGAGTGAGAAGCTCAGTCATTCGGGAGGAGTTCAGAGTAGAGCCACTGTTCCTCAGCATCGAGAGGAGTCAGATGAGGTGGCTCGGGCATCTGATCAAGATGCCTCCTGGACGTCTCCCTGGTGAGAAGACCCAGGACACGCTGGAGGGACTATGTCTCCCGGCTGGCCTGGGAACGCCTCGGGATTCCCCCAGAAGAGCTAGAAAAAGTGGCGGGGGGGAGGGAAGTCTGGGTATCTCTGCTCAAGCTACTGCCCCCGCGACCGACCTCGGATAAGCGGAATAGGATGGATGGATGGATGAACTGTCTCGTGGCTGCCTGTCATGTGTATTATAGTGGAATAATCGTTGTGCGTCTTCAAAAGGTGCGCTCCTGGAAATCACACCCCTCACCACTCAGGATTACTGGTATGACTGTTTCACTCATTTCCTACGGTAGCTGTTCTTGGGATTCTCATCTTCACACTATACCATTTCACCTGGTTTTGCTGTATTGGACTGTATAATGACATTGTCATGTGTGTATTGTTGTCGTTTATTGTCATGTTACAACTGTGTCGCCGTAGGGGAAAGGGGAGGTTTGTCTGATTGTTGTTGTTTTGTATTGGGTTTTCATTTAATATATTTATTCATTCTTTGATTTGGTGTCTCTGCTTGTGAATAAGTGCGGGTTGGGCCAAGGCTGGGTGCGTCCCTGGAATCTCCACCAAAGAAAAAAAAAAATCACCGTCATATTGACAGTGTGAATCAGTGTGAACTGGACTGCTACAACCATACATAAAAGATTCTGTTTTTCCCTACATACAGTATTAGTATTTTATAAAAGCACCAAGAACCAACTTCATATGCAAAGAACCCAATCCAGAATTAAATGGTGTTTGGTCAAACAATGAAGCTATGAGGAACCACACAACATAATAATGAAATATATAATGCTATTAAAGAACCATTACTTTTAAGAATGTACAGTTACCGTATTTATTCTAAATATCTTTATAATGTACTACTTTTTTGATTTAACTGCAGCAATATTGTTAACATAAACTCTCCATTGATGCCACATGGTCATTAGCAATGTGAAACTTGATCTTAAAGCACCACTATTTAAGATAAACAATGTTCCTTCTGGTTTTTAATCTTTAGATTCACATCTTAAAAAACAATCTGCAATTCAGAATGCAATAATTAGAAGAAAGAAAAAAAGATTAGTATAATGACCTTTGAGTTTGGTTTTGCATGTTTGGTTTTCATGATGGCAATTCTAGGCTTTTGATAAATAAAATATGGGGTAAAAATGTTGATTCTTTCAGTTTAATTCAAATATATTTAATCTTTATTTCCCAGTTCATCTTTAATTCTTCAGGCTTTTGGTTTGCCATTTTCATTTGGCATTGCATTCACTGTGTCATACAAAGCAAAGTAAAAGAGTGCCATGTTTCAGTGCTCCTTCCCTGGGTTGTGTTTATTTCCTTTTCTTTGTCTTTTTCTTGATTTTTCATTTTGATTTATTTCTTATGATTAGCTCTGTTACATTGCCCCTGTCATTTATCATTTAGTTGTTATGTTTAATTTATTATTGTTTTGTTATGCTAAGCATTATTTATGAACCTTTTAAAAAATTTCTTAATTTCTTATGTGTTTTTGTAAGTTAAACTCTTAGAGACAGAGAGATAAGTGACCATCCGCAACATTTATAGGCAAGCTTGGAGAGTGAGGTGATCTCTGGTTCATTTGAATTTGCTTAAGAGTAGGTTGGTTGGTTGTTAGTTTTTTGATTATCTTTGCTTCTGTTTTGGTTTTTGATTTCTGGATAATCTATTGGGGCCTATTTGCTATATGATTATCTTTAAGGCAACTGCTTTTCACCTATTTTGAGCCCTTCCTTGCATTTTTTTCTTGTGTTATTAAATATCCTCCTTAATATAAAGATTATTTATTTACACTTTTATCTGCAAGCCAAGGGGTTTATACGTGTAACTCAATTATCCTACTCTGTGTTTCTCCCTCTGACTCTTCCATTATCACAAGGTCATCAACATTTTTACTTTAGAAAAATAAATGGACAAAGGACAATAAATGGAACAAAAATAAAGGAAAAACAATAATAAAAATACTAAGCATATTCTTACCTAAATAGGTTTACTACTATTTTGTACCAAGGTCTGACTAGATTTGTTATATATGCTCCATTGTCCAGTTAGATAGTATTTTGAATCTTAAATTAAAATACCATTTTTTTTTCTAAAAATGAACTCTTCCCTGGTGAGGTGAACAGTACAACCTTACATAAACGAACAAAAATAAACGTGTCTTACTTTATTAAGCCAAACATTGTTGGGGAGTATGATGCACAATATCATTAAAAGTTAAAGTTGGTAAGTTTTTTATGTTACTTGGGGAAGTTAAAGAATTAATATTTATATGTTTATAACACTGACATATTTGAAAAAAGGAATGAAACCTGTGTAAGAATGACAAAAACAAAGAAAACTATTTGGGGGATCCACCCCATATAAAAGTCACAATGACACAGAGTAGTCTGTGAGGATATAGTCTAGCAAGAGTTTGCCTAACTAATGATGGGAATATGGCAGCTTTATAGTGTGTCAGGCGGAAAAGATGTGTCTTTGAGGCTGGAAACGAAAATGTTGAGAACCTTGGGAGTGGATGATAGTTCTTTGGAGGCAGGACTGGATGTGCACTCTGCGGAGGAACCAGAAATATTGTTAGTTGAGTTTTGCTTCTGGAGATCTGCCAAGGAAGGAAGAAAGGCATTGGTACACCCTGTCAACCCTTGGTTAAGCATTACAAAACACTTAGTCAAGCCCATCGACTGCTTCCCAAGTGCATGTGTGTGACACATGTAAGAAAAGGAGAACTAAGAATACAGTAAAAATTAACACAGCTGATTGTCCATTTTTAAATAAAAAGTCTTCCTGAAGTAGGTCTGTAGTGTTTTCATGTAATTAATGTAGTATTCAACTTTGATTATTGATTAATGGTATTTAATTTAGTTACGGCAGTTCAAAAGGGCACCAGAATTTATTCAGGCAGCATTTAGGCACAAGGCAGGAACCAAACATGGATGGGACAATACTCCAAAATTTTACACAGGAACATATAACCCACCATGAATATAACTGAGAATATGGAACAAAATAATCAACATACCATGAGAAAGGCCCATGCTGGTGCAGATGGAATGTGACTGGGTGAGGATTCAAACTCAGGAGGCAGAATTTGTGAGGCAAAGGGCTAACCACTGCGGCATTTTACAATTCAATTTCACTTTCATTTTAGACTCTGTATGTAGGTATGAAATGACAAGTAAATAAAAAAATGTACTAATTTTATTCTTTTGATAATATCAAATCTACATGTCCACCTGTAAACTCTCAACATTTCATTATATGGTACATCTGTTTCAGTATCAAATACAAAAATGTAACATTAGTAACATTCAGTTCCAAAGTATGAGCGAGAGGAAGGGCAAACAATGGCAAAAGATGAAAATTAGGCAGAAATTTGCAGGTGAAGAGAGAAAAATATGTGGTAGTCCTAATAAATAAGAGTTCAGTTTTATTATACATGACACATGTAACATTAGGCCTAGACATGGGAAACACAGATTACAACTGACAGTGAACTTTCTCTCTCTATGTGTAGTCCTTAGTCATTTTGTATGTGTACAATAAAAATATTTCTTTTAATGTGATGTAATCTCACAGTATTGTATTAAAATTCAAGTTCATTTATTGTCACAAGATCAGATTATAATGAAATTCATGTCTAAATACCATACAACATATTGACACTCTCCAGCATCATGGTCTGCAGGTATTGCTAGGTAAACTAGGAACTTGCCTTGAAATTTCTGAATTCTTCACATGGTTGGGAATAATGCAGACCAGCTACTCTGTGGGGGAATACATAGCAGTATTGAGGAACCTATCAGCACAGGCTGGAATGGTGTGAAGTCAATTTGATTGTTATTTGCAAAAAGGGTATACTGAAGGAGATGTGGATGGACATGAAATATGCTGGTCTTTGGGGAGATCATATCACAGTGACAATATCAAGTATTCAGACCCTTTACTGTAACAGTTGAAATTTGACTCAGTTGCATCCCATTCTAGTGATCATCTTTAAGATATTTCTACAACTTTATTTTAAGTTGACCTGTGATCAATTTAATTGATTAGACACATTCAATTAAGGCACACACCGGTCTACATACTGTATGGTAAAATAGTCGACAATGTGTTGTGATCAGACCAGCCACCCAAACCCGACACAAGCAGATGGCAGGCACTAGTTTCAGTACACACATGCTTTTATTCTCATGGGGAAGCACTTTTCCCTCACTCCCTACAGCAGCGCAGTATTATTGTTTTTCCTTTATTTTTGTCCCATTTATTGTCCTTTTTGTCCAGAACCAAGCACAAGTAACACAGTATTTTCTCCTCTTTCTTCCTCTTGCTGTCTCTCTTCATTGCCTCCATTCCTCCTCCGGCAAGCTCTGTCCACTTCCCAACTCTGGCTCCCGGAGTTGTGGCAGCCTGTTTTCTTTTAAACCGACACCCGGAAGTGCTCCAGATGTCTGATGATCTTCTTCTGACTGTGGTGGAAGTGCTGGAACAAAGGACACAACCGTTCCAGCAGCATCCCCTGCTGGCGCCCACGGAATTCAATAGGGCTGCTCCAAGCTCAGCTCACATGGAACTCTCTAGGGGTCCAAGGAACTGCTGCATCCCAGGGGTGCTGCCATCTAACACTGCATATGCCCTGAATATGTTCTCTCCCCCGGTCCTTCCATAATCTTTGCGTCCTGGCTGGGCAAGGGTCCTGGCTCTCCACGACAGTATATTAGAGCAAAAACCAAGCCATGAGGTTTAAGGATCTGTCTGCAGAACCTAGAGACAGCATTGAGTCAAAGCACAGATCTGGGGAAGCTTTGGAGGTCCCTGAGAGAAAATGGCCTCCATGGTTATCAAACTTGAGAACTACCATGACTCTTCCTAAAGCTGGCTGCCAGTAAAGATTGAAAAGGGCCTTTGTAAAAGAGGCAACCAATAACTTAAAGGTTTCTCTGGATGAGCTCCAGAAACTTCCAGAAAGTACAGTAGCTGTCAGTGAAATATTCCACCGATCTGGATTTCATGACAGAGTGCCCAGACGATAGCCTATCCACAGAAAAAAAAACATGAACACCTACTTTATAGATTGCCAAAAGATACCTAAAATAACTCTCCACCGTCAGTTTTCATCCATCCTGACAGAGCTTCAGAGGATATGCAGAGAAGGAGGGCAGAAAATCCCCTCATCTAAGTAAGTGAAACCTTTTGTGTCTTACCCAAGAAGACTCCAGGCTGGAATACCTACCTAATCTTCTTCAACTAAGTACTGACCAAATCTTTATTCTTTATGTTTAACAAATTTGCCAAAAAATTCTAAAATCCTGTTTTCACTTTCATTCTGGAGTTTAAGTTTTGTTTGATGAAGGAAAAATTATTTAAATAATTTTAACATGAAGCTGTAACATAATAAAATGTGAAAAAAGTGATGGATCTGGATATTTTCTGAATGCACTACATACTTTAGCACACTTTACATTGATTTTTACATTTTTATATTTGACAACAATTAAATATTGCACATTTCAGTGCAGCAATAATATTTAAGGCTTTGTAATAATATTCCTAAACATAAAGCAAATGTCTTAAATAAGCAAATGCATTCAATAATTAACTGTTGTAAAGCTAGTCTGTTTCTAAAAAACTAACAAATATTTTATAATTCTTTGCTGATTGTATCTGCTAAATTCTGTCAACTGCACCAGACACAGACTATAAATTGCCTAAGTTTGTGAGAACAGACTAATTGAAAAGTACAATTTTACAAAAAAGATATTTTTAGTGTTAGAAAATATGATAGTATAAAAGGACATTCTACCGTATTAAATCAACACAAAGTCAGATTTTTGGTATATGAGACCATAATATAATACTTTAAAATGCATTGTTTTTTATTAGGTAATATGACATGCAAACTAAATAAACATCAAGCAATCTACCATTAACTTAATTTTATAAAATAACATTCTGTACAAAACTTCACGGGTTCAATCCCGGACGAGTCCGTTTTGAGAAGTGAACTGCTCTTATTCTTGCCTCGCAGCTAGGAGACCCGAGTTCACTTCCCAGCTCCTCCCTGCGTGGAGTTTGCATGTTCTCCCTATGTCTGCGTGGGTTTCCTCCAGGTGCTCCGATTTCCTCCCACAGTCCAAAGACATGAAGGTTAGGTGTATTGGCGATCCTAAATTGTCCCTAGTGTGTGCTTGGTGTGTGGGTGTGTGTGTGTGTGTGTGTGTGTGTGCCCTGCGGTGGGCTGGCACCCTGCCTGGGGTTTGTTTTCTGCCCTGCACTCTGTGTTGGCTGGGATTGGCTCCAGCAGACCCCCGTGACCCTGTAGTTAGGATATAGCGGGTTGGATGGAATGGAACTTTCTGTACACACAACTCATGATAAAAAAATACTTTTGCTTTGTTACCTTTGTGCTTGTTGTTCCTCCAAGTATTTGCTGACAAATACATTTATTTATGCTCACCTGACACTTTTTGATTTAGTTTAATATTTCTTTGTCTTGTATTTATTTTTCAGGTCTAATAATGGGAGATTCAGTCATCAATATACAAGCACAAGCTACACTTACAGAAGGCAGTGCTCTGACACTACAGCTACTCTACTAGTCACATCTATATTTATCTCCATTGGTACGGAAAGTATCCAAATCAGACCATGCAATACATTCTGTTCAGAGGAGCCTGGTTAAATACTGGATATGATAAAACAGCAGATTTTGCTCAGGAACTTTTTTTCTATAGCAGGACTCAATTACACTGAAATTAATATTTCTGCTCTAACTTTGAGTGTCTCTACCATCTATCATTGTTCTTTGGAATCCACTGTGTTAAATTCTGTTAAACCACTAAAAAAAAACTAACCACAGATTACAGTGATAAAAATTTTAGAACTGACAGTATGGCTATAAAAACCTAGATTATCTGTAGAATGAAGCTAAACTACTAATAAGGACAATAACTTTGAAAAAGAATAAGGAAAAATAGACAACATAAAAACAGCCTATTGTCAATAGTAGTTAGAGATCAGTTCACATTCCAGCATGGACACCACTGGTATAGCGTTTGCTTATTCACCCAATGTTTGCATTTGTTTTGGGTCAGACTAATATATCAGAGACTGAAGTTGTGTGTGTGTGTGTGTGTGTGTGAATAACTTCAGTGATGGAATATCTCTTGCTCTCTGATCCTGTAACAGAACAAGGATATTCAATTGAATAAATATATGCTAATGAAAATATTAAACAACTAGCAAAATACCCGCGCTTCGCAGCGGCGAAGTACTGCATTAAAATTTTTATTAAGAAGAAAATTTAACCTTTTTAAACTGAGGGAAAATATGCCAATTATTTGTTAAGAATCTCTTTGTATACCACGTTGTCAGTTCGGCCCTCCGGTTGTAACATGACCAAGCTGTGCGCTGAGCTTACTCTTGAGCATGCAACTTACAGTTGGCCATGTGAACAGTAATCTTGTCTCAAATCTCACAGCTTGGATTGCTGCTGTCATAATCAGTTTGAGGTTCATGGTTTGTTTCAATTACGACAGTATTTGCAGGACTTGTGTTGAAGTGACATTCGGCATCTGTCAAGCGTTGTAAGCTTACAACTGGTTTCATCGATAACTTCACATCCAGCTTTTGAGAGTTTAAACATTCATAACGATCAAAGTGTCCACTACTGAAATCGTCACCTGTGAATGTAAGATGTTTAAAAGGCATTGGCGGTTGTCGAAAGGTGTAAAATATTTGGCCATTTCGGTACACTTGAAAGCACCAACCGAACAATTCAGCGGCAGCCATCAACTCACATGCAGAACCATAGGTGAAGGGCTTAAGCATTTCACTCTTCTAGTGCTCCTGTGTAGTATAATTATCTCCTGTACCGTCATCAGTCCACACCTTGAACCTGTCCCAGTCATTCAATACATAAGACACAATGTTCTTCCGGATATCAAGAGTGAGCCTGATATGGCCGTGCAATATGTAACACAGAGAATGGAAAAGGTAGGTGCCATCTCCGGGCATGGAAACCACTCGTAAGTGACAGTTCTTTGATCGATAGTGATAGTGATAGTGATCACCTCGATAGACTTGGTAATGGGAGTTGGAATTATGAAGGAAATGGGTACCTGAGTAATGTAAAGTAAGTGTAAAATACCTATACAATAACTATAATTGTAATAAACAAACAATAAAACAGCGGAGAAGCCGTGGATTAAACAAAAAGGCTGTAGTTATCAGCAGGGAGACGTGAATCCCGTGGCGAAGCAAGGAAGGGAATGTAGAGACCGGAGCGACGGACAGTCTTATATAGGCAGGCAGCCAACAACGTGGGAGGTGTTGGGATGGGGTACCCAACGCCGCCTCACATGGTGACCAAGCTGCAGGCTATGGACGTATATATGTACGTAAGTAGGATTCAGTTAGCGTTGGGAACCCGTGTACCAAATTTCTTGAAGATGGGCCCATAAGTAACAAAGACTGAAAAGTTCAATATGGCGGCCGACAGTGGCATCATACCACCAAAATAAGTACGTACATTGGTTTCGGTTAGTGCAGGGAAGCCGCCTACCAAATTTCGAGAAGATGGGGCCATAAATAAGAAAGTTCAACATGGCGGACGTTGTTGACCGTTATGACCGTTACGCGTAGAATTTCGAAATGAAACCTGCTTAACTTTTGTAAGTAAGCTGTAAGGAATGAGCCTGCCAAATTTCAGCCTTCTACCTATACGGGAAGTTGGAGAATTAGTGATGTTGGAAAATTCAATATGGCGGCTGACAGTGGCATCATACCACCGAAATAAGTACGTACATTGGTTTTGGTTAGCTCAGGGAAGCCACCTACCAAATTTCGTGAAGATGGGACCGTAAATAAGAAAGTTCAACATGGCGGACGTTGTTGACCGTTATGACCGTTATGCGTAGAATTTCGAAATGAAACCTGCTTAACTTTTGTAAGTAAGCTGTAAGGAATGGGCCTGCCAAATTTCAGCCTTCTAACTACACGGGAAGTTTGAGAATTAGTGACGTTTGGAAAATTCAATATGGCGGCCGACAGTGGCGTCACACCATCAAAATAAGTACGTACATCGGTTTCGGTTAGTGCAGGGAAGTCACCTACCAAATTTCGTGAAGATGGGGTCAGCCTTCTACCTACACGGGAAGTTTGAAAATTGGTGACGTTGGAAAGTTCAATATGGCGGCCGACAGTGGCGTCATACCATCGAAATAAGTACATACATCGGTTTCGGTTAGCGCAGGGAAGCCGCCTACCAAATTTCGTGAAGATGGGGCCATAAATAAGAAAGTTCAACATGGCGGACGTTTTCGACCGTTATCGACCGTTATGACCGTTACGTGTAGAATTTCGAAATGAAACCTGCTTAACTTTTGTAAGTAAGCAGTAAGGAATGAGCCTGCCAAATTTCAGCTTTCTACCTACATGGGAAGTTGGAGAATTAGTGATGAGTCAGTCAGTCAGTCAGTCAGTCAGTCAGTGAGGGCTTTGCCTTTTATTATTATAGATTCTTCAGGTTATGCAGAACATTAAAATTAACAAGAGAGGGAAAATGTAAAATTGACAAATGGTGAATGACAGATTGGATGTAACCTGCAGTCTGATTTAAATTATCTTGCATCACAAAATGGTTCCTTATTCTGCTCAGCTGTGACATATGTATTGATGAGTACTCATTGGTTGTCAGTTTTCATGAACACAGAGCTTTCCCTTACGCTTAAGACAAAATCTGACCTATTTATTTGTCAGGGCAAGTCACAGATTGGTTGGACTGAGTTGCTGGATATGTTAGACTACACCACTGGTGGTCAGAGGAACATGACATGACTGCCTCCAATTAACTAAGATTATACAAATGAAGTCTGTGATTGAAAATCACTACAAAAGTCATGTAATGTGACAGGCCCTTAATTCTATGGTCTAGACCAGTCTTTTTTTGAAAAATAGTGGTGAGACATTAAGCAAAATTACACCTTTTATTGGCTAAATAGAAAGACTACAATATGCAAGCTTTCGAGGCAACTCAGGCCCCTTTTTCAGGCAAGAATAAGCTACATTAAGTTAACCCTTGAGTTACATTCAATCGTTTCCTTTATGTTTAACTAGACATTAAGCCCGTTACAATAACGGGCACTAGAACAGTATTGCATAAACATTAGTAGGAACAGTCTATGTTAAATGGCAAGGGTCCTCAACCTCATTCTGTTTCTTGTCATAATTTTTTTTTCAAAAATATTTTTTCAAGAAGCCTAAAGTAAAATAATAATAAAAATAAAATAGAAACATATATGATAATACAGTAAGTATAATTAATATTGCCTTAGTGTAAACTTTGTAACAATATGTAATACATAATATCTGAAGAAGATATTTAGGAAAAAGTTTTTATTTTTTTACCTCATGAAATTTTTCTATAAAATTTCATTATAGACAACATTTTTTGTAAATGCTCTGTCTGAGTTTGGCAACAGTTTGCCTTGTTCAGGACCATCTACAACCTTGAAAACAACATCTGAAAAACTTCTAACTCTTGATAATGCCACATATAACTGACTGTGGCTGAATACTGGTTGTGGCAAGTAAATGGCAACTTTTTGTAAGGTTTGTCCCTGAGCTTTATTAATTGTTATGGCAAAGGCTAATGTAACTGGAAATTGTCGCCTTCTTAAGGTAAAGGGTAAATTAGTAGAGGATGGAGCCAAATCAATATGGGGAATAAAGACGATGTCCCCTTCAGCTGAACCTGTTATTACTTGAGCAATGATGAGGTTTCTTTTCCAAGTCTTTAACAACGAGGCGGGATCCATTGCACAATCCTCTTTTAGTGTTTATATTCCTAAGGAGCATAATTATTGCTCCCTTTTTAAGGTTCAGTTTATGCTTCGGTATTCCTGTTGGAGTTAGCTGATTAAGAAACTCAATAGGATAGTTCTGCATATCTTGCTCAGTTGATAATTTTTTTTACGCTCATTTTCCTGTTCTTCTATAGATCTATTTGCTCTTCTGAGTCTTTCTCTTGTAGCGTTTTTATGACGCTCATTGTCTTTGTCTTCAATCGATCTATGTGCTCGTATTTTTCTTTGTCTTTCAGTCTTACTTTTGTTGATGTTTACTTGTTGAGCTGACCGTTCTTCCAGGAGATGTTGCTTAAAAAAGGGTTTGAGTGTCTGTGTCTTTTGTCCCACTTGACGTGTCCTTTTTTTTGGGTGGCATGTTGTTAGTAGATAGTTAGTAAAAATGTACGGGGCACTATGTGTGGCGTCTCCCCAGCAACGGATTTAATGTGCGCGGCTTCCACCTTTATTTGCTTATCATGCGCGGCCAAGGCTACGCAATTCACTGTGTTGCTTATCATGAGCGACCGAGGCTATGCCATTCACTGTATGCCCAGCTTCCAGTGTGTGTGCATCCAAGGTGCCGTGCAAATGGGCGGGGCACGGTGCAGCCCCGCACATGCGCATTTCACCATAAGACACACACATAAGACACCTGGAAGCACACTACTGTCACACTATCTATCTATCTATCTATCACTTTCTTAATTTACATATTTAATTTGCATGATTTTTAGTTTAATAAAATGCTATGCTGTTAAATTTTTTTTTTTTCTATTAAACAGATAAAGTCAAAATAAACAATAGACAAAGTTTCCCAAAAAGGAAATTGTCAGAGTATGTTGGTGGCTTGTAAATATTTAGTACCAGTCCTTGTGTGAAACATTTCAACATAACAGTAAGATATTCAGACAATGTAAATTTCCAGATGATGTCTCCTTATGCTAAAAACATCATTAAGTAATGTCATGTCCTTTCTCATCTGCTTTAAATTCATTTAGCAAACTGAGCTTAGGAGTGTAGCACAGTGGTGCAGTTGTAGCACTGTTGTCTTGTAACATGGACACTGGGGATTCTGTCCTATAAGCTCCCTGTGTGGATTTTGCAAGTTCTCCCTGTGTTGCTGTGGGTTTTCTCCCACAGTTGAAAAGTATGCAGGTTAGATGGAACATGCAGAAAAAACATATAAAATAATTACTTTTTTTTAGAATCAAAACCAAACTGCTGCATATTTAGATACAGTGCCTATGAAAAGTATTAATTTCTTTGGAAGTTTTCACATTTTATTGTTGTGCAACACTGAATCAAAATTGATTTAATTTGAGATTTTTGACAATGATCAAACTTAAAAGACTCTTTAATGTGAAAGTGAAAACAGATCTCTGCAAATTGCTTGCAATTAATTACAAATATAAAACACAAAATAATTGATCTCATAAATGTTCACCACCTCCAAGGCAGTATTAAGTAGATACACCTCTGGAAGCAATTGCAACTTTTAGTCTGTGTGGACAGGTCTCTATCAGCTTTGCACATCTGGACAATGCAATATTTCCCAGTTTTTCCTTGCAAAACTGTTCAAGCTCTGTTAGGTTGCATGAAGACCACAAGTGAACATCCTTTATCAAGTCCAGACACAGATTCTTAGTTGGATTGAGATCTAGACTCTGGCTCGGCCACTTCAGGACAATAATATTGTTGTTTTGAAGCCAGTCCTGTGTAACTTTGGCTTTATTTTATGGTCACTGTCTTGCTAGAAAGCAAATCTTCTCCCAGGGTAAATGTTTCTTGCAGACTGCATCAGGATTTCCCCTGGGATTTTCTTGTATTTTGCTGTATTAATTTTCCTCTCTACCCTCACAAGGGCCTACTTCATTAAAGAATCTCCACAACATGCTGTACATGGGGGATAGTATGTTTTTGATAATGTGCAATGTGTGGCAAACATAGAAAAAAGCTAAATTTTTGTCTGTAATGGACAATATGCAGAGACTGGCATTTCGACCGGGATGGAACAGGCATCCTTACCCGGTTGGGAGGCCAGTACAATGGAAGGACCAGGGAAGACACTATGTTCAGGACATTTTCTTCCCCAGAATGCTGGGTGGCAAGGTCCTGGGTTTCCTGGGTTGTGGTACCTTTACAGATACCCATAGGGCATCTTGGGAACTGTGGTCCCATAGACCGAACCTATTACATGGGTGCTGCTAGGGGCACTTCAGGGATTCATGGTCCTTATTTTATGGAGCATCAGGCATACCCAGAAGTGCTTCTGAGCACCTGGCAGGGAGAAAATTCTTTGTTAATTGTGGTAATCACAACTCAAAGACGCATGATATCCTATATGGGGTTCCACAAGGCTCTATCCTGGGTCCGCTTCTTTTCTCAATCTATATGCTTCCATTAGGTCAGATTATCTCAAGTTACAACGTGAGCTACCACAGCTATGCTGATGACACACAGCTGTACTTATCACTAGCACCTGATGACACCGGCTCTCTCGAATCAATAACACAATGTCTTACTGGTATTTCTGAATGGATGAATAGTAATTTTCTCAAGTTAAATAAAGAGAAAACTGAAATTGTATTGATTGGCAAAAACGGATTAAGTGAGGTTATCAAAAATAATCTTGACGCATTAGGATTAGAAGTTAAGACCGAAGTAAAAAACTTAGGGGTAACCGTTGACTGTAACCTGAATTTTAAATCACATATTCTTCAGACCACTAGGACAGCATTTTTTCACTTAAGAAATATAGCAAAAGTTAGACCTCTTATATCATTGAAAGATGCTGAGAAATTAATTCACGCTTTTGTTTTTAGTCGATTAGATTACTGTAACGCACTCCTCTCAGGACTACCCAAAAAAGACATAAATCATTTGCAACGAGTGCAGAATGCAGCTGCTAGAATCCTAACTAGGAAAAGAAAATCCGAACACATCTCTCCAGTCTTAATGTCACTACACTGGTTACCTGTGTCTTTCAGAATTGACTTTAAAATTCTGCTTATAGTTTACAAAGCCTTAAATAATCTCGCTCCATCTTATATATCGGAATGTCTGACACCCTATATTCCAAATCGTAATCTTAGATCATCAAATGAGTGTCTCCTTACAATTCCAAAAGCTAAACTTAAAAGAAGTGGTGAGGCGGCCTTCTGCTGCTATGCACCTAAAATCTGGAATAGCCTGCCAATAGGAATTCGCCAGGCTAATACAATGGAGCACTTTAAAACTCTGCTGAAAACACATTACTTTAACATGGCCTTCTCATAACTTCACTTTATCTTAATCCTGATACTCTGTATGTTCAATTCATTATAATAACTATTCATGGTGGCACTAAAATCCGTACTGACCCCTACTCTCTCTTCTGTTTCTTTTTCCGGTTTTTCTGTGGTGGCGGCCTGCGCCACCACCAACTTACTCAAAGCACCATGATGTCCCAGCATTGATGGACTAAAAGCCAGAAGTCCACGTGATCATCATCAAGTCCTTCCGTGAAAACCATAAATACAAAGAGGACTGTTTCATTTATGTTAGGTAGATTGCCCAGAGGGGACTGGGCGGTCTCATGGCCTGGAATCCCTGCAGATTTTATTTTTTTTCTCCGGCCGTCTGGAGTTTTTTTTGTTTTTTCTGTCCCCCCTGGCCATTGGACCTTACACTTATTCTATGTTAATTAATGTTGACTTATTTTATTTTCTTAATGTGTCTCTTATTTTTCTATTCTTCATTATGTAAAGCACTTTGAGCTACATTTTTTTGTATGAAAATGTGCTATATAAATAAATGTTGTTGTTGTTGTTGTTGTTCTGAGGGACAATCTCATAACACTGGATGTACTCTCGGGTTCTGTATGAAAGAAACCATTCTGTTTCAGTATGTGAGACAGAGTCAGAAGGAAGCAGACAAAGTTTGCCTGGAGGAGGGAGGAGAGCCAAAGGAGTTTGAAGAGTGTTTTGAGCATAATTGTTTCCTTTTGGAACTTGTGTACAAGGTATTTGCAAGAATACACTGAGACTTGTGTCCTTGTGTTTGTGTCTGGAGTTTGGGGTGCTGCAATGCCCCCTGGTGCTCACTGTCTCATCAGACCATAGAACCTTCATCCATTGGACTTCAGAATCTCCCACGTGCGTTCTGGCAAATTTTAGCCAAGATGTCATTTGTGATTTAAATTTTATTTTTTTTTTACAAGGGCTTTCTTTTTTCCACTCTCTCATAAAGCTGTGACTGGTGAAGCATCTGGAATACAGTTGTAACTGTCTGTGTTCAGTTTATTATGTTTAGGATTGTCTGTGCCCACATCATCCATAGTGAACAAACCCGGCACGTTATCTGGCCTGATTCTGCTTGATGCCTCATTTGTGAATAACATTAATGCAATCTTCATTGTTATCATATGTAATCTATAACCCACCTCCAACCATCATCAGTGTGGGGGTCTTCTGCTATAATAATTGATTGCAAGGCCTAAAGAGTTCCGATCTTCGTGGCCACTCTGTGCCGAGTTGTGGGATGATTGACAAGCAGCCGCGTGCAACAGCGTGCAGCGATTGGTCGAGGCGCTCTTGTGCCGAGGTTTTGGTAAACTTTGATTGGCTGGGAAAGAGAAATGTTCCGAGTTTTGTTGGGAAAGACCTGCCTCCCCGTGTAAAAGCAGCGATGTCATGTTTCAAGTTCCATCTTAAAGTGGGGCCCGCTGATACTATTAAAATGGTGCTATTGATGTTACTCTTAGTGCACAAGGATTATAGTGAAGTGAACTAAAACAGATGTAGTTTCACCTAATGAGAATTTATTTGTTTTGTGCATATTAATAAAAGTATTCTTTTTTTTTTCATTTTAGTAAACTGGTTTCAGTAATATAAATATCTGTAAATAGTCTGGACAGAATTGCGTTATAATTATGTTTGTTAATAATAAATAATAATAATAATAATAATAATGCTAACAATAGAAAAATGCAGTGTAACCAAGGTAGTTGTAACATTATTAAAGGCCTTAAAAAAAATTCTGTATTAGTATTACTAACCATTATATTTATTTTTTGTGTGTCCCTTTACTCTTTCAGAATTCAGAATTAACTGTTTCTGGTATCTGTTACCATGGCTACCACTAGTGTTCCTACGTGAGTCTTTGTTTGTAGTAGCAATGTTCCTCTCAAAACAAAGGTTTCTTTCTTTAATTGACGTACTGGTTGATTGCGTTGTTTTAATAGACCCAACATCACCTGCAGTGTTGACATGTAAGTATTCATAGGTTAAATAAGACAAAGGTTAATTCGGAAAAAAAAAAAACAAAAAAGCAGTTTTTGCGCTATTGGGCTTGGTGCCTATAGAATTTGTTCAAAGGTGGTGGTTTAATCATCCTGTTGTTCCCTTGTTCATTTTTTGCATGCTCAGTTACTCTTTATTTTATCTCTGTTGGAGGCAACGTCGCTTGGTGCAGACTATATGGATGTTTTAACCTATTAGTTGTTCCCTGAAGGCCAATTTGTAATATTCTGAAATTTCTTTTAATTTCAGTTTTTAGTAACCTAAACTTTAAATGTCAAATGTCTGCCAGTTTCCTGCGGATCTGTTTCAGGTCACTCGTTGCATTCCAGCTGGTTAAATTTGAAGAAAAACAGGTGTTGTAAAACTTTGGAGTGGAATTGTAACTTTCTCTTGGTTTATCTGATTTATCCAGCTTGAACCCTGTGCCACAGTTCCGCCGCGAGACCTCCGGTGAACTGACCCTCAAGGCCTCCGCCGAGGCGGTCCAGGTCACCAAGGCAAACCGCCTGAGCGGCTCTATGCCGTTCAAGGTGAAGTCGGCCGAGACGGTCAGGGAGCAGGCCAGGAGACGCGTGCAGGCCGCAGGTGGTGACCCCGGGGACTCCAAGCTGGTGCACAGCGCCAGTGAGCTCCAGTTTGGACATTACCGAGGCCAGACCTTTAAATGGTTTGCTGACCCATGACCTTGGCTATGCCGTCATGGTGTTGGCAACCAACCTGAGGGAGCGCGAAGATGGCCAGGTGTCGGATAGCCCGCTGGCGAGCAATAAGAACGCCCTGGTGTACTACGCCTGGCTCTTTTCCAACGTGAAGACGGCCATCCGCCATCGACGGGAGAGAGACGGGTCGGCCAGGGTCCCGGATGAGGGCAAGAGGCTCGTCGGCTTCGGCCAACACGGACACCTGACGTTTGAGGCCCTTTACGATACAGAAGATCGGGAGGCCAAGAGGTGAGAAAAAGAATTTTGGGTGGGGTCTGAGGGGAAGGGCCCAGCAAGGTAGTGGGACCCTGCTTCCATTTGTTCACCTGTTACCATCTCCGCTGTTGTACCCCAATGCAGTTACATTAAATGGCTCTGGCGCCAGACCATCAAAGTCGGGACCAAGATGCATGCGCTCCAGCTGTATGTGCGATGGAGAGACGAGGCGAAGGCAGCAGCAACCTCCTCCCTTCCCAAAACCACCACCGTTGCCCCCAGCGCCTCTCTCTCTGCAGCAGCCTCCGTCGTCGAGATTCCGGATGACATGCTGCTGTCGGCCAGCATGGAGTTGGAGGCTGGTAAGTGACAACCACCCATGGAACTGGTGGTGGCTGCTTCACTTTTTCTGTTTAACCTGTTATTTGTTTGAATTTGTAAACAACCTTCCACAGCATCTACCTCCCAGTCTGCAACCAGTAGAGGGCCAGTGCCATCCCAGCGCTCCCAACCGACGGCTGATCCGGGAAAGCAGCCTTCGCAAACGCTATCCGTAACCAGGAGAGAGGTGAGTTAAAAGGATGTGTTTCTTTGAACTGCATTGCCAGGAAAGGAACAGGCCCTGTCTGATTCTTTTTGTTAGTTTTTCTGTTGCTCATGCTCTCTGTCTGTGTCTCTCTCTCTCACACACACAGCTACTTTTGCCCGAGGGCTGGAGGACTTCACTACCGAAGGAACAGCATGTGTGGGTAAGTCAGGTCCTTTTCACCAGGGGCAAGGACGGAAAGTCTGTGCTGACCTCCAACCTTCGCCTTTGGTGTCATCCTCCTGGCCCCCGCAATGTGAGCCTCCATCCCCCGACATCGCCCGACACCTTTTTTCAGTGCCCGTTCTTCCTGTGGATGCCGTACCGCATGTGGGGCTACAAGTTGTCCTGCACGGCGTGCAGCCACAGGTTGTCGGGAGCCAGACTCTACAGGACCATCCGGAGGGTCCTGGACACAGACGGATGGTACTTTATGGCCACGGAGTACCTAGAGTGCCGGCACTGCAGGAAGAAGGTGGCGGGCTGGTCGCAGGATATCCTGGATCAGCTGCACCACATGCACTGGGATGACTTTCCAGCTATCCTGACTTACAGGTCAGACAAGGAGTCTCCGATGGCTGGGTCAACTCTCCACAGGTACACGGGCACACACGGGTAGTCCTAATGTCTCTGTTCTGTCTAACACAGGTTATCCTGCAACAAAAAGCTCATCGGGCAGATGCGTGAGCGCACACTGGGCAACGGGGCCACCCGGCTGCGCAGATATCTGCTCAAGGAGCACACCAGGTCCTGGATGACGAGGTCCAAAAACTTCATGTTCGCGGTCACCAAGTTCATCACACCGGGTGCCGAGCCACCTGCGACTCCGCCTCCACTACCGCAGATGACCCCGGTGCCCGGTACAAAGTGGTTGCTGTCCATCTATGCCAGGGAGGTGGCTTCGAGGATAGAAGAGACCAAGGCCCGGATCACCTCCATCTTTGGCTCAATCTTGAAGATGGACTCGACAAAGAAGGTAAGTGATATCGCCAACCCCTCCCTCTCTCTCTCTCTCTCTCTCTCTTTCCCCCTCCTTCCTTCTTTCTTTCCTTCCAGCTTACCATCACTCTCTCTTTCATCGCTCAGGTGACCAAGAAACTCGCTGGTGCCGCGGCAGGAATGGCAGCCTGGGTGACCAACGTGGGGAACGAGCATGGCCAGATCCTGTCAGCGTCCTCACTGCAGCCGAGGGCGCTGGCCTGCACCCCATGGCCACCGGGCTGATGCGGCGATACCGTGATGCCAGTGTGTCCCCGCCTCTGGTCCTCTATGTGGACCGAGACTGCTTTTCCCACGGGGGACCCTGCAAGGTGTCCCTCTTATTCCACCAGTGGGAACAGCTGGTGGTGCGGCTCGACATGTGGCACCTGATGCGACGCTTTGCGGCGGGTGTCACCACGGAGAGCCACCCACTATACAGCCTCTTCATGGCGCATCTCTCGTTCTACATTTTCGAGTGGGACCAGGGAGACGTCGCCCGGTTGCGACAGGCCAAGGCTGGCAAGGTGGGCAACGATTCCCGAGGCTCAGACTACGGAAAGATCCCTCTGAAGGAGCTGGCCCGCCACTGCCGCCACCGCACGCGTGGGGCGGAGGAGACCGGCCGGCTCATCGATGAGATGCTGGAGGCCTTCGGGGACGCTACTGACAGCATGGGTATCCTGCTTTTGGACCGCGACAAGATCCAGGACATCTGGAAGACTCAGAGGCGCCACCTCCACTGCATCCAGGACCCACCTGGCGTGCACCTGTACATGCAGACTGGGCAGCTGATCAAAGGGGGGATCACGCTGCCGGTGTTCAGGTGTGCGCGAGGTTCAACTTCCTTGGAGTCGTTCCACCTGCGTCTGGACCGCTTCATACCTGGTAAGGGTGCCCAGAAACCTATACTTTTGACCTGTGTTGTGCGAGGGAGTGGGTGGCATTAAATTTTTATCTCTCTCTCTCTCACCGTGTCTTTCAGGCACTTCAGCCAGTGCAGCCCACTTTCAGGCCTACATGCTGGAAGGCCTGGCGTGGTGGAACAAGGACTGTGCGGCACAAGCAGTGGAGGCAGCAGACCATGATGTGGTCTGCTACAGTGGCCAACTCCAGCACTCCGTCAACGAGCTGAGCAACATTCTTTATCACAGGAAGCTCGTTGACGATTACAACCGGCCTGCGAAGTACACTGGTGAGGCGGACGTTGAGCCCTCTGTCTGTCTGTCTGTCTCTCCCTCCCTCCCACCTTTTAATTTTAAAACAGTTGCCTCCTTTTCACAGGTGAGCTCATTGGTATCCAGTACCTATTTTCACAGACCGGTCGAGTGCTGGAGGAAGTGATGGGCTGGGATCCCAACACTCCGGATGGGACTGATACAGACAGTTTCGACGAGGGCTTCCAAGAGGTCGAAGGCCTGGTAGATGAACATCTGACAACACCCTCTTCGGCCTTGAGGAGGACTTCGCCCGACAACCGTTGTTGTCTGACAAGTCCCAGTCGCACCCTGCCATCGGCGCCTCACAGTCTGGGCCAGCCGACCAGCAGACGTCCCCTGGAGACGAGGCCACTCAAAGCGTGTCCCACGAGCTGGTAAGTCTCTCCCGACAAGTCGTGCTATACCTGTGGAATATCTGATGAGTGCTCCCCTTTCTCACTTTCGCTCTCTTCCCCCAACAGAATAGCCTTGAACCTGACACTGGCCCAGGTTACCAGCACGTGGTCAACCTGGACTCCAGTCTCGTTAAGCTGCGCCTACGTGACGCAGCAGCAAGTGGCGGAGATCGTCACCCTCTGGGAACGATTGCCGGAGGGCGACAAGGCCCCAGTTCACTTTCCGCCACGCCACCAGGAAAGACTGGTGCAGGGGAGGTTCCGACGCAAGCACTTGCAGACCAGTGTCACCAGTGGAGAGCTTGTGATGGTAGGTGATCAACCTCTTTGGTGTGGCCTCTATCCTTTTGATTGAATATCGATGGCATCACTGACTGACTGATTGACTGACTGACTCTCACTCTCTGTCTGTGTCTCTCTCTCTCTCTCTCACCCCCCGAATTTTGTAGGTGTATGGTCGGCCAAGGCGGCCAAGCCGCACAGATGCCAAACATCAGCCACCTTGTGGAGGCCGTTTGTGTAGAGCTGTCCAGGATTCACCCCGAAGGAACCACCATCAGCGGCGTGAGGGTGAACCGCTGGGCAGCTGTGATGCGGGATTACATCTGCATCTAGGAAAACATCCTCACAAACCCGGTACTCATAGCCCAGACTTGAATCCAGTTATTCCCCCTCAATCAGAGCACCCTGGCACAATGGTAAGTACACACTGGACAAGTACCATCCACCATGCTGCTCTCCTCCCTGCCACCCTGACTTACTTTGCTTTCTGTCCCTGTAGGCACTACGCTCGCACCAGGGAGCTGGTACGGCGGGCTCTGGAGATGGCCGTGCCACTGCCAACCAGCTCGGCCCTTGTTTCAGAGCCCACCCCTGCCGCACGCCCACGACCCACGGGCCCCAAGCAGTCCGCTGCAAAACCACTGGAATTCCGTGACCCGCCTGACCTATCCGGTCAGGTGACGCAGCGACGTCGGGGCCCCGTGGATGTGGCACCAGCCATCATTGGGAACTCCTGGTGCCACATGAAGCACCTGCCACCCAGCCACTCTCCCCGCCGGCTGACACTGCCAGTCCTCCGCTTCCACCGCCGCAGGCGGGACCCTCAGTACCCCGCACCACAGCCTGGCGGCGGAAGAAAAAGCAGGAGGCGGACGAGCTGGCACGACAGCAAGAAATCCCCCCCAAACAAAGGAAAAAGATCGAGGCGTACATTTGCAAGTGCTGTAGCCATCCTAAAACAAAAGAGTTCGGCCACAGCCAATTTGGGGGGGAATTCTTTTGCTCCACGTCAGCCGGCAAAACTATCCAGGAGTGGCTGGAGGAAAAGAGAAGGGAAAAGCAAAAACGTGCCAGGGGGGATGGCCACTAAGCAATTTTTCTTTTAATTAATCTGTAGATGGGGCCCATACATTGCCTTTTTTTTTTCTTTTTTTTATAACTGCCTGGCACTTTATATGTTAGCAGAAAGGGAGGCCTGCTTCATTTTTGAACCTGTTTTTACTTTTTTTTTTTTGCAATCTTTGCAAATGAATGGCACTTTATATGTTCTCAAGGAGGCCTCCTTCCTTTTTCAAGCTGTTTTTACTTTTTTTTTTTTTGCAATCTTTGCAAATGACTGGCACTTTATATGTTGGCAGGCCTCCCTCTCAATTTTCTTTTTTAATTTTGGGCTTCATCTGCAGGTTATGGCACTAATTTTTATTCTATGTATATAGTTTTTTGATAAAATTTATTGTATGTATATAGTTATTTCATATTCTTTTTTCATGTATATAGTTATTTCATGTTCTTTTTTCATAAATGATTGTTTGATTTCTATTAGTTATTTAATGTTCTATTTATTGTATATAGTTATCTCATGTTTTTTCTTGGATTTCTATTTATTCTATTTATATATATTTCATTTTATAAACCTTGTTGATTGAATTGTTCTTTCTGCCTTATTTCTGTCCCACCACCGCCGCTTTAAGGGCTCTCTACCTTCCCGCGACCGCGTGGCTAATCTGCTATGCGTCTGCCCCTTTCACCTTTTACGGACCCGGCTCCGCAGAGCAAGTGGCCTTCTTCCGTCACGAAGATTGGCTCCCATTTTTTGCGCAGAGTCTTTTCTAATCTTCTCTGTAATAAAAGTTGCAAGAGTGATTTTACACAGTTTATAATATTTATACCATCATTTTTGAAAAAACCATTCCCTCTGAGTAATTATCAGCAATCTATGTTACTGACTTTGCACACACAAGCTCCCAGCTAAAACAATGAGTAAACACTAGCACTAAATAACAAATCTGGTCAAGAAATTTATTCATGGTTGCTGGAACCTTTGAATCAAAAAAAAATTGCCTCTTTAACTCTTAGTGAATTCATAAATATATTATATATACAGAATGTATATACTGTAAATCTATTTAATGCATGCCCAATGTTATATGTGGGACAAACATCTAAAACATTCACAACATGTATACAGGAACATTGCAATGCCATCAGAAGGAAAGGCCCACGGTCTCTGATTTACACACATATGAGTTCCACCAGACACATGTTTAACTGGGACACTGTAAAAGTAAAATTCAGGACCAATATCAAGAGTGCCAGAGAGCTGGCTGAATCTTGGCTCTGTAATGAAAACGCCTTTAACAGACACAAATGCAGGCAAAACAAGAAAAACATGTAAATATTAAATAAAACTTTATGACCAACACCTTCCGAACCCCACCTTATTAATCCCCCCCTTACAACTCCCCCACCCTTCATTTGCCATATATTGCCTTTGATTCCTGTATATCTAATCATTTTCCTGTGATGATGACACCTGGTAAGTTGTCGAAATCTTAAGAATAAAATACTATTTTAAGATTTGTGACTTATGTTCTCCCTTTGTGGATCTCTAGCTACAAATTTGCAAACCATATCACAGACCTTTGCTTATATATATTGCAATATATATATATAGTGAGATAATAGACAAGACCATGTGAAAGAGTGTATACTTGGAAAGAAGGTTATGAAAAAACATCTTTACAGACAGGAGTCCAAAACAGAACTGATGAGGTAAACAAGATGGTGGTCATATATAATCAGCAAAAGAAAGTGATGTAATGGAAGAATGGCATCTTGGGACCGGAAATAACATCAACAACAACAGCAACAACATTTATTTATATAGCACATTTTCATACAAATCATGTAGCTCAAAGCACTTTATAAGATGAAGAAAGAAAAAAGAATAAAAATAAAATTAGGCAGTACTAATTAACAGAGAGTAAAGTAAGGTCTGATGGCCAGGGAGGACAGAAAAAACAAACAAAAAAAAAAAAACTCCAGAGGGCTGGAGAAAAAAAAACAAATCTGCAGGCGTTCCAAGGCCACAAGATCTCCCAGCCCCCACTAGGCATTCTACCTAACATAAATGATCTAACTCAGTCCTCATGGTTTTCAAGCTTCATGTGGAAGAATTAGACGATGATGGTCATGTTGTTTAATTAGGTGGTGGTGGTGCAGATCGCCACCACAGAAAACTGGAAAAAGAACAACAGAGAAAGTAGTGGTTAGTATGGATTTTGGAGCCATGAAAAAAAAGATAATTAAATGGATATACAGAATATCAGGGTTACACTAAAATGAAG
This sequence comes from Polypterus bichir lapradei, assembly GCA_026402145.1. Taxonomy (NCBI): domain Eukaryota; kingdom Metazoa; phylum Chordata; class Cladistia; order Polypteriformes; family Polypteridae; genus Polypterus; species Polypterus bichir. Next base: position 5,963,509 of record JANRMT010062806.1, on the reverse strand, counting down.
CTATGAGAAAGCCATGATAAAATAATGGGTTTTAGCAGTTTTTTAAAGTGCTCCACCGTATTAGCCTGGTGAATTTCTATCGGTAAACTATTCCAGATTTTAGATGCATAATACCAGAAGGCTGTCTCACTACTTCTTTTAAGTTTAGCTCTTGGAATTATAAGCAGACAGTCATTTGAAGATCTAAGGTTACGATTTGGAGTGTAAGGTGAAAGGCATTCTAAAATATAGGATGGAGTGAGATTGTTTAAGGTTTTGTAAACCATAAGCAGTATTTTAAAGTCAATTCTAAACAGCACAGGTAACCAATGTAGTGACATCAAAACTGAAGAATTGTGCTTGGATTTTCTTTTCCTATTAAGATTCTAGCAGCTGCATTCTGCACTAGTTGCAATCGATTGATGTCTTTTTTGGGTAGTCCTGAGAGGAGTGCATTACAGTAATCTAGTCATCTGAAAACAAAAGCATGAACTAATTTTTTAGCCTCTTGCAAAGTTATTTCTTAAATGAAAAAATGTTGTCCTAGTAATCTGATTAATATGTGATTTGAAATTTAGGTCAGAGTCAATAATTACCCCTAAATTCTTTACCTCTGCTTTGACTTTTAAGCCTAATGGATCAAGTTGATTTCTAAGTCCTTCATTATATCCATTTTTCCCAATCACTAAGACTTCTGATTACTTCTTATTTAGTTTGAGAAAATTACTATTCATCAGTTCAGAAACACAAGTAAGACATTGTGTCAGTGAGACAAGAGAGTCGGGGTCATCAGGCACTATTGATAAATAGAGTTGTGTGTCATTAGCATAGTTGTGGTAGCTCACTCTATGCCTTGAGATAATCTGACCTAATAGAAGCATATAGATCGAAAAGAGCAGAGGAACCAAGATAGATCCTTGTGGAACACCGTATAGAATATCATGTGTCTTTGAAATATAATTACCATAACTAACAAATCATTTTCTACCTGTCAAGTAAGACTCAAACCAATTTAAGACACTGCCGGAGAGGCCCACCCACTAACTAAAGCGATTTATAAGAATATTGTGATCAATTGTATCAAATGCAGCACTCAGATCTAAGAGGATGAGAAACAGATAAACAGCCTGTCTGCATTTACCCGCAAGCCATTTACTATTTTAACTAGCACAGTTTCTGTATTGTGATTTATTCTAAAATCTGACTGAAACTTGTCAAGAACAGAATGTTTATTCAGGTGATCATTTAGCTGCATAATCATTGCCTTTTCCAGGATTTAACTTAAGAAAGGCAGGTTACAAATAGGTCTAAAATTTTCAAAAACAAGAGTCAAGATTATTTTTCTTGAGCAGGGGTTTAACAACAGCAGTCTTAAGATAGTCTGGGAACATCCCATATCTAATGATGAATTTACTATGTCAAGAACACTCTCAGTTAGCACATCAGATACTTTGTTGAAAAAACGTGTTGTTACTGGGTGGAAGGTTTTCAGTTGAGAAATTATTTTATATAAATCAGGTAAATCTTATTTATAATTTTAGAGAAATAGCACCGCCTTCCAAGACGGACTATGTTGTTGTATTCTGTTATTTTAGCCTTCAATATCTCATAGTGGATAATCATTTTAGTTTTTCTCCATTTACGCTCAACTGTTTTCTTTAAATCACACATTCTTTGGGTCTCCCATGCTATAAGCGTGTTGGAGGATTATTTAAATGTCTTTTCAAGAGTGAATATGTCAGCTGCAGCTCTCACTTTACTATTAAAAATTTCCACCTTACTATTTACATTATTATCACTATTGTAGTAAGCGCTACAAACGGACTGGCTACTGAAAATGTTTGTAAACTTTGAAGCGTCAGATGAATCAAAGAAGCACTTTTTAACAGTATGCTTAGCATTACTTTTATCTATCAGTATTTCTATATTAAACAGTAAATGAAAATGGTCTGACACACCGATATACACGATCTGCCTCACATCAACTTTTATTCCTTTAGTAATCACTAAATCCAACATGTGCTCTCCTTTGTGTGTTGGCTGATTAACATGCTGGCTCAGATCAAAAGAGTAAAGGCGGTTCATGAATTCTTTTGCTTTTGGGTCACACTGATTATCGATATGAAAATTAAAGTTGCCAACTATTAGGAATCTGTCATAGTTGGTAATTATAATTGACACTAAGTCTGAGAATTCCTCAAAGAAAGATGCATAGGAGGTCTATATACGGACAATACTAGAGACTGAGAAACTCTATAAATAACAATGGCAAGATACTCGAAAGACTTGAATGTACCAAAACTGACATCTTTACACTTTATCCGGCTTAAGTAAATATTTGCTAAACCATCGCCTTTCTTACCTTGGTGAACCGCATAAATAGCCGCATCATCAGAGCTAAGCCATGTTTCACTTAATGAAATAAAATCGATTTTCTTAGCACAAATAAGATCGTTGATGGAAAACGTCTTGTTGGTTAATGCTCTAACATTTAATAAGGCCATATTTAAGGTCTCGGAAGAGCAGAACTGAATTGTTGGAACGTTATGGCTGTTTGAAATAGTAATTAAGTTATTCGTATTAGTGCCACTTTGTTTGGATTCTTTAATTTAATCTGTAGTTTTTATAGTTTTAATGAAGTGCACATCTAGCGGTGAAATGGTAATTAAATGATTTGCATTTATGCCACACTTTCTGGATTTTTTACATGAACTGAGGTTGGTTATTAAAGTATTGATGCAGTGCACTTTTGAGGAAGAGTTCACTACAGAGTTATTATGTCCTAACAAGGCATTATGCAAGGAATTAGGATAAGAAGTACATAGTCAAGAGAGATGAATTACCTTAGAAATGTTTTTGGAGAGGACCCAGGTGCCGAAACTATTAGGCTGTAGACCATCCCGTCTGAAGAAACGTAGATAGATCTATATCTATACTAATAAAAGGCAAAGCCCTCACTGACTCACTCACTGACTGATTGACTGACTGACTGACTCATCACTAATTCTCCAACTTCCCGTGTAGGTAGAAGGCTGAAATTTGGCAGGCTCATTCCTTACAGCTTCCTTACAAAAGTTGGGCAGGTTTCATTTCGAAATTCTACGCGTAATGGTCATAACTGGAAGGTATTTTTCTCCATTTACTGTAATGGAGTTGAGCTTGACCGCCGTGGGGGCGGAGTTTCGTGTGACATCATCACGCCGCCCACGTAATCACGTGAACTGACTGACTGCACAAGGCTTTTAAGTTAGCGGGGCAGCGAAACAATAAGAAGCGAGCGAGTGACATATACTGTATTACCATATTCATCAGTACAGCTACTTCGGAAACAAAGCAAGGTATAAACCTAAACTTTAAATTAACTTAATAGACAGGCTGCAACTGGCTTTTTTCATGCCCTCGGGTAATGCGGGATACAAGTTTAATGAGAGGACGCAGGATATAAACGAGAGTTTTGATCACTTTGTAACTAAGTTAAAATTGCAGGTGAAGGGGTGTGCTTATGCAAATTCCGAGAGACTGTGTTTGTGGGGGATTGACAGTTAA
>JANRMT010062806.1:5937189-5955022 GCA_026402145.1 Polypterus bichir lapradei | reverse complement strand
CCTCCAATTAACTAAGATTGTACAAATTATGTCTGTGATTGAAAATCACTACAAAAGTCATGTATTGTGACAGGCCCTTAATTCTCTTCTATGGTCTACACCAGTCTTTTTTTGAAAAATTGTTGTGAGACATTAAGCAAAATGACACCTTTTATTGGCTAAATAGAAAGACTACAATATACAAGCATTCGAGGCAACTCAGGCCCCTTCTTCAGGCAAGAATAAGCTACATTTAGTTAACCCATGAGTTACATTCAATCGTTTCCTTTATGTTTAATAATTCATTCATCTATCTATCTATCTATCTATCTATCTATCTATCTATCTATCTATCTATCTATCTATCTATCTATCTATCACTTTCTTAATTTACATATTTAATCAGCGTGCTTTTCAGTTTAATACAATGCTATGCTGTTAATTGTTTTTTTTTTTTTTTTTACTTTATCTATCAAACAGATAAAGTGAAAATAAACAATAGACAAAGTTTCCCAACAAGGAAATTGTCAGAGCATGTTGGTGGCTTGTAAATATTTAGTACCAGCCCTTGTGTGAAACATTTCAACATAACAGTAAGATATTCAGGCAATGTAAATTTCCAGATGATGTCTCCTTTTGCTAAAAACATCATTAAGTAATGTCATCTCCTTTCTCGTCTGCTTTAAATTCATTTTGCAAATTGAGCTTAGGAGTGTGGCACAGTGGTGCAGTTGTAGCACTGCTGTCTTGTAACATGGACACTGGAGTTTCAGTCCTATATGCTCCCTGTGTGGATTTTGCAAGTTCTTCCTGTGTTGCTGTGGGTTTTCTCCCACAGTTGAAAAATATGCAGGTTAGATGGAACCAGCATAAAAAACATATAAAATAATTACTTTTTTTAGAATCACAACCAAACTGCTGCATATTAGGTATCCTAAATCAAATATCATAAATTGTTCATAAATATAAACTTTCAATACAAAGAAAATCTTATGTTCTGTACATTGGCAAACTTTGAAAATATGAAAAACTATACAAATAATGTTAATAAAATAACAGTAGCACAATTAAACAATAATATTTAAATTTAATAATACTTTTTAGTTATTCTTGTGGAATGCATTAAGATAAGACTGTGTGTCCCTTTTCTTGGTTTTCCGGACCACGTGTTCTGAAATGTAGCCTCAGAATAATAACCCAAAGGCCATAGAAAATTCGACTAATAGAGGTTGGGAGCTGAAAAGTTTTGGAGTTGAGGAGATCTAAATACATTGGTCTTATGGGAATTCGGCCGGCGACTAACGAGTAATTAGAAATAGGGAGGTTTTTGACTTAGGGAAGGTCGACTTAGCGAGGTCCGACTGTAGTAATAACAGTAATTTTATTATTATATAGCAGCTTCCCTGTCTGCCTATCATATAGTGCCTTTCCTTCATATCTATCTATACTGTATATCTATTCCCTTAGCTGTTTTTAGATATCTATTATACAGTGCCTTCCCTGTTTATTTATATATCTAGTGACTTCTCTGCCTGTCTGTCTGTCTGATTGCATATAGCGCTGAACTTACTGCTCTGTATTATTCTGTCCTCAGCATGTCCTGGAGTACAAAAGAAACACCACCATACAGCAACATGTGGGGACTGGCAAGATAGGGGAAAGAAAAAACATGCGGTCACTGATTACAAACCGCAAGATGAAAGAAAGACACAATATATGTGAAAACTAATGCATCACACTAATGCAATATTATTTGAAAACGAACAGCATCAGATCGGGTTTAAACATACGCCCGATTTGATGCTGTTCGTTTTCAAATAATATTGCATGTACTATGCGTTGAAACTGCTGTACTGAATATGCTCACGCCTTCTGTAACAGTGCCTCAAACGGACATAAAATTTACAAATTGGTATGCACTGTCAGTTAATGAGATCGTTATATTTTCTTGTGGGATGCTCCTTTTAAAATATTTTTTAACAATTGAGACAGCAATCAACATGAACAAGTGTCCTTATAACTGTTATTTTTCATATCCATAACACACAGACAGACAGAGCACTGCGTAATAGGGAGGGAGACAGACAGACAGACAGACAGACAGGCAGGCAGACAGACAGGCACAGAAGTCACTAGATATATAAATAAACAGGGAAGGCACTGTATAATAGATATATAAAAAACAGCTAAGATAGATATATAGCTAGATATGAAGGAAAGGCACTATATGATAGGCAGACAGGGAAGCTGCTATATAATAATAAAATTACTGTTATTACTATATAGATAGACAGGGAGTTCAGGCAGGCAGAGTGGCAAAGGTTAAAAAGACAAAAAAATAACATTTTCTCCTCAGCGGGGAATCGAAGTCAGGTCACTGACGCACAGCAAGCCTGCTACTGTCTAAGTCAGCAAATCTTACTGGTACGCCACAGAAGCTGCTATATCATTCCTGAACCTTTTGTGATAGAGTTTATTTGATCTTTGGACTTCAGGCTTCACACATTTTATAGTTTATTTTGTAACATGTATTACTAAAATATGAAAAAGTTTCTGTTTTAACAATGTGTTTACACAAATTACTGTAGAAATGGAACACACATGAAATGCGTGTGTTCCAAATAACGATCTATTATTTCCACTCTAAAACTGCACTTCACTCCCAGATATAACATGCAGTTAAATCAGCATTTAAGCTTTAAACTAATGTTTGTGTTATTCTAAATATCAAGAAAATCACCCAGATAGACAAGCTACTAATTGGAAAATGCGGAGGTGAAAAGTATCCTTCTCTTTGTTTCAAGAGCATAAGAGGCAAGTAATGAAACAAGCAAACGGTAAACTGGCTTTCTATTGAATGCTAATTAATATAAATATTTGATTCATTCACATTTGCCTAAAAAGCATATAAATACTAAGCTCTTATAGGTTTTTAAAATGTTATGTGTTTCATCATCTTACTATATAGTTTAAAATGTTATGGGTGTCTTATTAATATTGTTTCTACATTTTACATAATAATATTCTATCAGGCAAACTGTTGCTACTTTAAAAAGGTTCCCCAGAGACCCATCCCATCTTCCAATCAGAAACGTGATTGCACAGAGATTTATGCAAATTAAAGCCTCATACCTTTACAAGCTTTATATATTAGCCTTTATGCTAAAATGTTTATTTGTAACATTTGCCATTGATTCGTAGCAAGCAGGAAATAAAATAATTTAACACAATACTTTGTGTACCTTCACCTTATAATGGACATCTACTCATATTTTTTTATATTCATATTTGCCATTTCTCCAGGTATAGTAAACCATATACTGTACAAGTCTGCCTGTTCATTTCTGATACAGTTTAATATTTTTTTCTTGTGTTCTCTGTTTTTCAGGCTTAATTATAAGTGATTCAGTCACTAATACTGAAAAAGAAGTCTCAAGTACAGAAGGTAGGGCTGTGACACTCAGTTGCAGCTACTCAACAACTGATAGCAGACCTGTACTAAACTGGTACCGAAGGTATCCTAATCAGGCCATGCAATTCATTCTGTACAAAGGAGCACGATCTAGTAGTGCTAATTATAAAGCTGAGTTTGCTCGTGCTCGTTTTTCTTCTACAACAGGACAATATTCAACTCAACTCAAAATTTCTGATCTTTCTTTGAGTGACTCTGCCATCTACTACTGCGCACTAAGACCCACTGTGTTATATTCTGCTCAGGCACTGAACAAAATCTCTCAAACCACAGATTGCAGAGAGGATAATGTAACAGACTCTACAGAATAACTTTGAGCTCACAGCAGACAGGATGTGAGTTTAATTTAAAGCAGTATAACATTTTTTGGTCCAATCATTTTCCAAATTTTTAATCAACTATGGCTATACAACATGATGTTGCTCTCAAAGAAACTACTGAAACTGAAGGTGTTTTCCTTGTTTATAAACTTCAAAAAGGTGCTTATTTGTGATTATTTGTGTTGATACATTCTTTTTAGCTTGTTCAATTCCATGCATTTTTCTTAGATTGGTAAAAATTAATGACACATATACCCATAAACTGATAGTTAACAGTGGATCATATAAGCTAATACAACATCAATGTGTTTATATAGCAATTGTTTAAATAAAATATATTGAAAAATAAGAACAAGTTGAATTTTCACTGTCCAAGGTAGAGGAAGAGGAAAGTTTTTTATTCATAGCTATAATATAAAAGAGAGTGTAATGAAGCAGTGTAAGTGCTGTTTCTTCATGATTGCAGAGGTCTGGATCTATTTTCAATTACTGTCCATCTGTGTTTGTTTTGGTGTTTGGGCACCCTTGTTTCTTCTGTGTTTCCCATAAATTTACCCATAAATTGTTCCATAAACATAGAAGAGTAAATACATGTCCTCTGCAATATATTGTTGGACTATCTGGATTTGTTTCCTGCCCCTATGTAGTGCAAAAGTCCGGCTCTGGCAACCCTGAAATGAATTAAGTGATTTCAAAAAGAATATATAAATATGCTGGCATTTTTATACTGTCCGAATTATGAACTGTCTTTAATGAGTCTGGAACCCTTCCTTCTTTTTTTTGCTCCAAAATCTATTCTTTATGCATCTTAGTTGAGGCAGTCTACAGCTTTACTCATTCAAACTTTTTCCATCATGTACTGTCACCAGCCATTGAGAGGCTAGAAAACTGAATGTTCACAGTTACTTGAAATTCTTTTCTGCAGTTTAAATTTTATTTACCAACTAAATTTTTACCTAGTCCACAGTCATCTCATGCTGTCAATACACTTCCATATATATCTTTTTATTTTGTTTCCTTGTAATTGTTGACCTGTGATTGGGAACTGTTGACTCTTAGCCTTTCATTTTAGATTTTAGAATTGTGCTATGGTTCTTTCTTTGTGCCTGTACACTCTTAAAACTAAAGGTGGCAGAGGGGTTCTTCAGATTTTTGGTTCCCAAGACTCATCCACATGAAGGGTCCAGTAAAAACCTTCATTTATTTATATCTGTAACAGTCTTCATGCTGTGAATAACCATGAATAGATAGTCATAGATTTGTGATGTACAATACAGTATACTGTATAAGATATGAATTTAAAAGGACACTAGCTACATATGTCCAGAAACTGAGTCCAGGTTTTCTTAATCTGTTAGTGTCCTGCATCCCACCATGTAGCAGTCCTACTGTGGGAAGAACTCTATTTCCCAGCAGCCGAAGTGGGATTACCCACATAGGATTACTGGAAAGGAAGTAGTGGCTCCTGGGGACAAAAGAGGCCAGCGGGAAAGTTTAAAAGGGGGGCCTGATGGAGCAACTGGAGATCTGTGTTTTTGTGTATCCTGTCCAACGTGTCGTCTAAAAAGTCAATTGTGCCATGGATCGTTTCCCGTTAGGATGAATGTACTGTCTTGTGCCTGCCTGTCATGTGCATAGTGGTGGAATAATCATTGTGCATCTTCAAAATGTGCGCTCCTGGAAATCACACCCCTCACCACTCAGGATTACTGGTAGAACTGTTTTAGTCATTTCCTGCGGAAGCTATTCTCGGGATTCTCATCTTCACACTACTGTATACCATTTCACCTGGTTTTACTGTATTGGACTGTATAATGACATTGTCATGTGTGTATTGTTGTGGTTTATTGTTATGTTACAACTGTATTGCCATAGGGGAAAGGGGAGGTTTGTCTGATTGTTGTTGTTTTGTATTGGGTTTTCATTTAATATATTTATTCATTCTTTGATTTGGTGTCTCTGCTTGTGAGTAAGTGCAGGTTGGGCCAAGGCTGGGTGTGTCCCTGGAATCTCCACCAAAGAAAAAAAAATCACCATCATATCGACAGTGTGAATCAGTGTGAACTGGACTGCTACAACCATACATAAAAGATTCTGTTTTTCCCAACATACAGTATTAGTATTTTATAAAATCACCAAGAACCAACTTCATATGCAAAGAACCCAATACAGAATTAAATGGTGTTTGGTCAAACAATGAAGCTATGAGGAACCACACAACATAATAATGAAATATATAATGCTATTAAAGAACCATTACTTTTAAGAATGTACAGTTACCGTATTTATTCTAAATATCTTTATAATGTACTACTTTTTTGATTTAACTGCAGCAATATTGTTAACATAAACTCTCCATTGATGCCATATGGTTATTAGCAATGTGAAACTTGATTTTAAAGCACCACTATTTAAGATAAACAATGTTCCTTCTGGTTTTTAATCTTTAGATTCACTAAACTTTTTTTCATCTTAAAAAACAATCTGCAATTCAGAATGCAATAATTAGAGGAAAGAAAAAAAGATTAGTATAATGACCTTTGAGTTTGGTTTTGCATGTTTGGTTTTCATGATGGCAATTCTAGGCTTTTGATAAATAAAATATGGGGTAAAAATGTTGATTCTTTCAGTTTAATTCAGATATATTTAATCTTTATTTCCCAGTTCATCTTTAATTCTTCAGGCTTTTGGTTTGCCATTTTCATTTGGCATTGCATTCACTGTGTCATACAAAGCAAAGTAAAAGAGTGCTATGTTTCAGTGCTACTTCCCTGGGTTGTGTTTATTTCCTTTTTTTTTTTTTGTCTTTTTCTTGATTTTTCATTTTGATTTATTTCTTATGATTAACTCTGTTACATTGCCCCTGTCATTTATCCTTTAGTTGTTATGTTTAATTTATTATTGTTTTGTTATGCTAAGAATTATTTATGAACCTTTTAAAAAATTTCTTAATTTCTTATGCGTTTTTGTGAGTTAAACTCTTAGAGACAGAGAGATAAGTGACCATCCACAACATTTATAGGCAAGCTTGGAGAGTAAGTTGATCTCTGGTTCATTTGAATTTGCTTAAGAGTAGGTTGGCTGGTTGTTGGTTTTTTGATTATCTTTGCTTCTGTTTTGGTTTTTGATTTCTGTGTAATCCATTGGGGCCTATTTGCAATATGATTATGTTTAAGGTAACTGCTTTTCACCTATTTTGAGCCCTTCCTTGCATTTTTTTTCTTGTGTTATTAAATATCCTCCTTAATATAAAGATTATTTATTTACACTTTTATCTGCAAGCCAAGGGGTTTAAAAGTGTAACTCAATTATCCTTCTCTGCGTTTCTCCCTCTGACTCTTCCATTATCACAAGGTCATCAACATTTTTACTTTAGAAAAATACATGGACAAAAGACAATAAATGGTACAAAAATAAAGGAAAAACAATAATAAAAATACTAAGCATATTCTTACCTAAATAGGTCTACTATTATTTTGTACCAAGGTCTGACTAGATTTGTTATATATGCTCCATTGTCCAGTTAGATAGTATTTTGAATCTTAAATTAAAATACCATTTTTTTTTCTAAAAATTAACTCTTCCCAGGTGAGGTGAACAGTACAACCTTACATAAACAAACAAAAATAAACGTGTCTTACTTTATTAAGCCAATCATTGTTGGGGAGTATGATGTATAATATCATTAAAAGTTAAAGTTGGCAAGTTTTTTATGTTACATGGGGAAGTTAAAGAATTAATATTTATATGTTTATAACACTGACATATTTTAAAAAAGGAATGAAACCTGTTTAAGAATGAAAAAAGCAAAGAAAACTATTTGAGGGATTCACCCCATATAAAAGTCACAATGCCACAGAGTAATCTGTGAGGATATAGTCTACCAAGAGTTTGCCTAACTAATGATGGGAATATGGTAGCTTTATAGTGTGTCAGGCAGAAGAGATGTGTCTTTATGGCTGGTAGTGGAAATGATGAGAACTTTGGGAGTGGATGATAGTTCTTTATAGGTGGGACTGGATGTGCACTCTGCGGAGGAACCAGAAATATTGTTAGTTGAGTTTTGCTTCTGGAGATCTGCTGAGGAAGGAAGAAAGGCATTGGTACACCCTGTCAACCCTTGGTTCAGCATTACCACACACTTGGTCAAGCCCATTGACTGCTTCCCAAGTGCATGTGTGTGATACATGTAAGAAAAGGAGAACTAAGAATACAGTAAAAATGAATACAGCTGATTGTCCATTTTAAATGAAAAGTCTTCCTAAAGTAGGTCTGTAGTGTTTTCATGTAATTGATGTAGTATTCAACTTTGATTGTTCATTAATGGTATTTAATTTACTTACGGCAGTTCAAAAGGGCACCAGAATTTATTCAGGCAGCATTTGGGCACAAGGCAGGAACCAAACATGGATGGGACAATACTCCAAAATTTTACACAGGAACATATAATCCACCATGAATATAACTGAGAATGTAGAACAAAATAATCAACATACCATGAGAAAGGCCCATGCTGGTGCAGAAGGAATGTGACTGGGTGAGGATTCAAACTAAGGAGGTAGAATTTGTGAGGCAGAGGGCTAACCACTGCGGTATTTTAAAATTCAATTTCACTTTCATTTTAGACTCTGTATGTAGGTATGAAATGACAAGTAAATAAAAAAATGTACTAGTTTTACTCTTTTGATAATATCAAATCTACATGTCCACCTGTAAACTCTCAACATTTCATTATATGGTACATCTGTTTCAGTATCAAATACAAAAATGTAACATTAGTAACATTCGGTTCCAAAGTATGAGCGAGAGGAAGGGCAAACAATGGCAAAATATGAAATTTAGGCAGAAATTTGCAGGTGAAAAGAGAAAAATATGTGGTAGTCCTAATAAATAAGAGGTTAGTTTTATTGTACATGACACATGTAACATTAGGCCTAGACATGGGAAACACAGATTACAACTGACAGTGAACTTTTTCTCTCTATGCGTAGTCCTTAGTCATTTTGTATGTGTACAATAAAAATATTTCTTTTAATGTGATGTAATCGCACAGTATTGTATTAAAATTCAAGTTCATTTATTGTCACAAGGTCAGATTATAATGAAATTCATGTCTGAATACCATACAAAATATTGACACTCTCCAGCATCATGGTCTGCAGGTATTGCTAGGTAAACTAGGAACTTGCCTTGAAATTTCTGAATTCTTCACGTGGTTGGGAAAAATGCAGACCAGCTACTCTGTGGGGGAATACATAGCAGTATTGAGGAACCTATCAGCACAGGCTGGAATAGTGTGAAGTCAATTTGATTGTTATTTGCAAAAAGGGTATACTGAAGGAGATGTGGATGGACATGAATATGCTGGACTTTGGGGAGATCATATGACAGTGACAATATCAAGTATTCAGACCCTTTACTGTAACACTTGAAATTTGACTCAGTTGCATCCCATTCTAGTGATCATCTTTAAGATATTTCTACAACTTTTTTTTAAGTTGACCTGTGATCAATTTAATTGATTAGACACATTCAATTAAGGCACACACCTGTCTACATACTGTATGGTAAAATAGTCGACAATGTGTTGTGATCAGACCAGCCACCCAAACCTGACACAAGCAGATGGCAGGCACTAGTTTCGGTACACACATGCTTTTATTCTCATGGGGAAGCACTTTTCCCTCACTCCCTACAGCAGCACAGTATTATTGTTTTTCCTTTATTTTTGTCCCATTTATTGTCCTTTTTGTCCAGAACCAAGCACAAGTAACACAGTACTTTCTCCTCTTTCTCCCTCTTGCTGTCTCTCTTCATTGCCTCCATTCCTCCTCTGGCAAGCTTTGTCCACTTCCCAACTCTGGCTCCTGGAGTTGTGGCAGCCTGTCTTCTTTTAAACCGACATCCGGAAGTGCTCCAAATGTCTGATGATCTTCTTCTGACTGTGGAAGTGCTGGAACAAAGGACACAACCGTTCCAGCAGCATCCCCTGCTGGCGCCCATGGAATTCAACAGGGCTGCTCCAAGCTCAGCTCACATGGAACCCTCTAGGGGTCCAAGGCACTGCTGCATCCCAGGGGCGCTGCCATCTAGTGCTGCATATGCCCTGAATATGCTCTCTCCCCTGGTCCTTCCATAATCTTTGTGTCCTGGCTGGACAAGGGTCCTGGCTCTCCAGGACAGTATATTAGAGCAAAAACCAAGCCATGAGGTTTAAGGATCTGTCTGCAGAACCTAGAGACAGCATTGAGTCAAAGCACAGATCTGGGGAAGCTTTGGAGGTCCCTGAGCGAAAACGGCCTCCATGGTTATCAAACTTGAGAACTACCATGACTCTTCCTAAAGCTGGCTGCCAGTAAAAAACTGAAAAGGGCCTTGGTAAGAGAGGCAACCAATAACTTAAAGGTTTCTCTGGATGAGCTCCAGAAACTTCCAGAAAGTACAGTAGCTGTCACTGAAACATTCCACCGATCTGGATTTCATGACAGAGTGCCCAGACGATAGCCTATCCACAGAAAAAAAAACATGAACACCTACTTTATAGATTGCCCAAAGATACCTAAAATAACTCTCCACTGTCAGTTTTCATCCATCCTGACAGAGCTTCAAAAGATATGAAGAGAAGGAGGGCAGAAAATCCCCTCATCTAAGTAAGTGAAACTTTTTGTGTCCTACCCAAGAAGACTCCAGGCTGGAATACCTGCCTAATCTTCTTCAACTAAGTACTGAGTAAAGGGTCAGAATACTTGTGTAAATGTGATATTTCAGTTTCTTTATTCTTTATGTTTATTCTTGCCTCGCAGTTAGGAGACCCGGGTTCAGTTCCCGGGTCCTCCCTGCATGGAGTCTGCATGTTCTCCCTATGTCTGCGTGGGTTTCCTCCGGGGGCTCCGATTTCCTCCCAGAGTCCAAAGACATGTAGGTTAGATGCATTGGTGATCCTAAATTGTCCCTAGTGTGTGCTTGGTGTGTGTGTGTGTGCACTGCGGTAGGCTGGCACCCTGCCCAGGGTTTGTTTCCTGCCTTGCGCTATGTGTTGGCTGAGATTGGCTCCAGCAGACCCCCGTGATCCTGTAGTTAGGATATAGCAGGTTGGATAATGGATGAATGGATGGAACTTTCTGTACACACAATTTGTGATGAAAAAATACTTTTGCTTTGTTACCTTTGTGCTTGTTGTTTCTCCAAGCATTTGCTGACAAATACGTGTGTTTATGCTCACCTGATACTTTTGGATTCAGTTTATTTCTTTGTCTTGTATTTATTTTTCAGGTCTAATAATGGGAGATTCAGTCATCAATATACAAGCACAAGTCTCACTTACAGAAGGCAGTGCTGTGACACTCTGGTGCAACTACTCTACTAGTCACATCTATATTCATCTCCATTGGTACGGAAAGTATCCAAATCAAACCCTGCAATACATTCAGTTCAGAGGAGCCTGGTTAAATACTGGATATGATAAAATAGCAGATTTTGCTCAGGAACTTTTTTTCTATAGCAGGACTCAATTATACTGAACTTAATATTTCTGCTGTAACTTTGAGTGTCTCTGCCATCTATCCTGTTCTTTGGAATCCACTGTGTCAAATTCTGTTAAACCACTAAAAAAAAACTAACCACAGATTACATAAAAAATAAAAATTTTAGAATTGACAGTATGGCTATAAAAACCTAGATCATCTGTAGAATGAAGCTAAAGTACTAATAAGGACAATAACTTTGAAAAAGAATAAGGAAAAATAGACAACATAAAAACAACCTATTGTCAATAGTGGTTAGAGATCAGTTCAAATTCCAGCATGGACACCACTGGTATAGCGTTTGCTTATTCACCAAATGTTTGCATTTGTTTTGGATCAGACTAATATATTAGAGATTGAAGTTGTGTGTGTGTGTGAATGACTTCAGTGATGGAATATCTCTTGCTCTCTGATCCTGTAATAGAACAAGGATATTCAATTAAATAAATATATGTTAATGAAAATGTTAAACAATTTTTCAAGTTATGCAGAATATTAAAATTAACAACAGAGGGAAAATATAAAATTGGCAAATGGAGAATGACAGATTGGATGTGACCTGCAGTCTGATTTAAATTATCTTGTGTCACAAAATGGTTCCTTATTCTGCTCAGCTGTGAAATATGCATTGATGAGTATTCATTGGTTGTCAGTTTTCATGAACACAGAGCTTTCCCTTACACTTAAGACAAAATCTGACCTATTTATTTATGTCAGGGTAAGTCACAGATTGGTTGTACTGAGTTGCTGGATATGTTAGACTACACCACTGGTTGTCAGAGGAACATGACATGACTGTCCTCCAATTAACTAAGATTGTACAAATTATGTCTGTGATTGAAAATCACTACAAAAGTCATGTATTGTGACAGGCCCTTAATTCTCTTCTATGGTCTACACCAGTCTTTTTTTGAAAAATTGTTGTGAGACATTAAGCAAAATGACACCTTTTATTGGCTAAATAGAAAGACTACAATATACAAGCATTCGAGGCAACTCAGGCCCCTTCTTCAGGCAAGAATAAGCTACATTTAGTTAACCCATGAGTTACATTCAATCGTTTCCTTTATGTTTAATAATTCATTCATCTATCTATCTATCTATCTATCTATCTATCTATCTATCTATCTATCTATCTATCTATCTATCTATCTATCACTTTCTTAATTTACATATTTAATCAGCGTGCTTTTCAGTTTAATACAATGCTATGCTGTTAATTGTTTTTTTTTTTTTTTTTACTTTATCTATCAAACAGATAAAGTGAAAATAAACAATAGACAAAGTTTCCCAACAAGGAAATTGTCAGAGCATGTTGGTGGCTTGTAAATATTTAGTACCAGCCCTTGTGTGAAACATTTCAACATAACAGTAAGATATTCAGGCAATGTAAATTTCCAGATGATGTCTCCTTTTGCTAAAAACATCATTAAGTAATGTCATCTCCTTTCTCGTCTGCTTTAAATTCATTTTGCAAATTGAGCTTAGGAGTGTGGCACAGTGGTGCAGTTGTAGCACTGCTGTCTTGTAACATGGACACTGGAGTTTCAGTCCTATATGCTCCCTGTGTGGATTTTGCAAGTTCTTCCTGTGTTGCTGTGGGTTTTCTCCCACAGTTGAAAAATATGCAGGTTAGATGGAACCAGCATAAAAAACATATAAAATAATTACTTTTTTTAGAATCACAACCAAACTGCTGCATATTAGGTATCCTAAATCAAATATCATAAATTGTTCATAAATATAAACTTTCAATACAAAGAAAATCTTATGTTCTGTACATTGGCAAACTTTGAAAATATGAAAAACTATACAAATAATGTTAATAAAATAACAGTAGCACAATTAAACAATAATATTTAAATTTAATAATACTTTTTAGTTATTCTTGTGGAATGCATTAAGATAAGACTGTGTGTCCCTTTTCTTGGTTTTCCGGACCACGTGTTCTGAAATGTAGCCTCAGAATAATAACCCAAAGGCCATAGAAAATTCGACTAATAGAGGTTGGGAGCTGAAAAGTTTTGGAGTTGAGGAGATCTAAATACATTGGTCTTATGGGAATTCGGCCGGCGACTAACGAGTAATTAGAAATAGGGAGGTTTTTGACTTAGGGAAGGTCGACTTAGCGAGGTCCGACTGTAGTAATAACAGTAATTTTATTATTATATAGCAGCTTCCCTGTCTGCCTATCATATAGTGCCTTTCCTTCATATCTATCTATACTGTATATCTATTCCCTTAGCTGTTTTTAGATATCTATTATACAGTGCCTTCCCTGTTTATTTATATATCTAGTGACTTCTCTGCCTGTCTGTCTGTCTGATTGCATATAGCGCTGAACTTACTGCTCTGTATTATTCTGTCCTCAGCATGTCCTGGAGTACAAAAGAAACACCACCATACAGCAACATGTGGGGACTGGCAAGATAGGGGAAAGAAAAAACATGCGGTCACTGATTACAAACCGCAAGATGAAAGAAAGACACAATATATGTGAAAACTAATGCATCACACTAATGCAATATTATTTGAAAACGAACAGCATCAGATCGGGTTTAAACATACGCCCGATTTGATGCTGTTCGTTTTCAAATAATATTGCATGTACTATGCGTTGAAACTGCTGTACTGAATATGCTCACGCCTTCTGTAACAGTGCCTCAAACGGACATAAAATTTACAAATTGGTATGCACTGTCAGTTAATGAGATCGTTATATTTTCTTGTGGGATGCTCCTTTTAAAATATTTTTTAACAATTGAGACAGCAATCAACATGAACAAGTGTCCTTATAACTGTTATTTTTCATATCCATAACACACAGACAGACAGAGCACTGCGTAATAGGGAGGGAGACAGACAGACAGACAGACAGACAGGCAGGCAGACAGACAGGCACAGAAGTCACTAGATATATAAATAAACAGGGAAGGCACTGTATAATAGATATATAAAAAACAGCTAAGATAGATATATAGCTAGATATGAAGGAAAGGCACTATATGATAGGCAGACAGGGAAGCTGCTATATAATAATAAAATTACTGTTATTACTATATAGATAGACAGGGAGTTCAGGCAGGCAGAGTGGCAAAGGTTAAAAAGACAAAAAAATAACATTTTCTCCTCAGCGGGGAATCGAAGTCAGGTCACTGACGCACAGCAAGCCTGCTACTGTCTAAGTCAGCAAATCTTACTGGTACGCCACAGAAGCTGCTATATCATTCCTGAACCTTTTGTGATAGAGTTTATTTGATCTTTGGACTTCAGGCTTCACACATTTTATAGTTTATTTTGTAACATGTATTACTAAAATATGAAAAAGTTTCTGTTTTAACAATGTGTTTACACAAATTACTGTAGAAATGGAACACACATGAAATGCGTGTGTTCCAAATAACGATCTATTATTTCCACTCTAAAACTGCACTTCACTCCCAGATATAACATGCAGTTAAATCAGCATTTAAGCTTTAAACTAATGTTTGTGTTATTCTAAATATCAAGAAAATCACCCAGATAGACAAGCTACTAATTGGAAAATGCGGAGGTGAAAAGTATCCTTCTCTTTGTTTCAAGAGCATAAGAGGCAAGTAATGAAACAAGCAAACGGTAAACTGGCTTTCTATTGAATGCTAATTAATATAAATATTTGATTCATTCACATTTGCCTAAAAAGCATATAAATACTAAGCTCTTATAGGTTTTTAAAATGTTATGTGTTTCATCATCTTACTATATAGTTTAAAATGTTATGGGTGTCTTATTAATATTGTTTCTACATTTTACATAATAATATTCTATCAGGCAAACTGTTGCTACTTTAAAAAGGTTCCCCAGAGACCCATCCCATCTTCCAATCAGAAACGTGATTGCACAGAGATTTATGCAAATTAAAGCCTCATACCTTTACAAGCTTTATATATTAGCCTTTATGCTAAAATGTTTATTTGTAACATTTGCCATTGATTCGTAGCAAGCAGGAAATAAAATAATTTAACACAATACTTTGTGTACCTTCACCTTATAATGGACATCTACTCATATTTTTTTATATTCATATTTGCCATTTCTCCAGGTATAGTAAACCATATACTGTACAAGTCTGCCTGTTCATTTCTGATACAGTTTAATATTTTTTTCTTGTGTTCTCTGTTTTTCAGGCTTAATTATAAGTGATTCAGTCACTAATACTGAAAAAGAAGTCTCAAGTACAGAAGGTAGGGCTGTGACACTCAGTTGCAGCTACTCAACAACTGATAGCAGACCTGTACTAAACTGGTACCGAAGGTATCCTAATCAGGCCATGCAATTCATTCTGTACAAAGGAGCACGATCTAGTAGTGCTAATTATAAAGCTGAGTTTGCTCGTGCTCGTTTTTCTTCTACAACAGGACAATATTCAACTCAACTCAAAATTTCTGATCTTTCTTTGAGTGACTCTGCCATCTACTACTGCGCACTAAGACCCACTGTGTTATATTCTGCTCAGGCACTGAACAAAATCTCTCAAACCACAGATTGCAGAGAGGATAATGTAACAGACTCTACAGAATAACTTTGAGCTCACAGCAGACAGGATGTGAGTTTAATTTAAAGCAGTATAACATTTTTTGGTCCAATCATTTTCCAAATTTTTAATCAACTATGGCTATACAACATGATGTTGCTCTCAAAGAAACTACTGAAACTGAAGGTGTTTTCCTTGTTTATAAACTTCAAAAAGGTGCTTATTTGTGATTATTTGTGTTGATACATTCTTTTTAGCTTGTTCAATTCCATGCATTTTTCTTAGATTGGTAAAAATTAATGACACATATACCCATAAACTGATAGTTAACAGTGGATCATATAAGCTAATACAACATCAATGTGTTTATATAGCAATTGTTTAAATAAAATATATTGAAAAATAAGAACAAGTTGAATTTTCACTGTCCAAGGTAGAGGAAGAGGAAAGTTTTTTATTCATAGCTATAATATAAAAGAGAGTGTAATGAAGCAGTGTAAGTGCTGTTTCTTCATGATTGCAGAGGTCTGGATCTATTTTCAATTACTGTCCATCTGTGTTTGTTTTGGTGTTTGGGCACCCTTGTTTCTTCTGTGTTTCCCATAAATTTACCCATAAATTGTTCCATAAACATAGAAGAGTAAATACATGTCCTCTGCAATATATTGTTGGACTATCTGGATTTGTTTCCTGCCCCTATGTAGTGCAAAAGTCCGGCTCTGGCAACCCTGAAATGAATTAAGTGATTTCAAAAAGAATATATAAATATGCTGGCATTTTTATACTGTCCGAATTATGAACTGTCTTTAATGAGTCTGGAACCCTTCCTTCTTTTTTTTGCTCCAAAATCTATTCTTTATGCATCTTAGTTGAGGCAGTCTACAGCTTTACTCATTCAAACTTTTTCCATCATGTACTGTCACCAGCCATTGAGAGGCTAGAAAACTGAATGTTCACAGTTACTTGAAATTCTTTTCTGCAGTTTAAATTTTATTTACCAACTAAATTTTTACCTAGTCCACAGTCATCTCATGCTGTCAATACACTTCCATATATATCTTTTTATTTTGTTTCCTTGTAATTGTTGACCTGTGATTGGGAACTGTTGACTCTTAGCCTTTCATTTTAGATTTTAGAATTGTGCTATGGTTCTTTCTTTGTGCCTGTACACTCTTAAAACTAAAGGTGGCAGAGGGGTTCTTCAGATTTTTGGTTCCCAAGACTCATCCACATGAAGGGTCCAGTAAAAACCTTCATTTATTTATATCTGTAACAGTCTTCATGCTGTGAATAACCATGAATAGATAGTCATAGATTTGTGATGTACAATACAGTATACTGTATAAGATATGAATTTAAAAGGACACTAGCTACATATGTCCAGAAACTGAGTCCAGGTTTTCTTAATCTGTTAGTGTCCTGCATCCCACCATGTAGCAGTCCTACTGTGGGAAGAACTCTATTTCCCAGCAGCCGAAGTGGGATTACCCACATAGGATTACTGGAAAGGAAGTAGTGGCTCCTGGGGACAAAAGAGGCCAGCGGGAAAGTTTAAAAGGGGGGCCTGATGGAGCAACTGGAGATCTGTGTTTTTGTGTATCCTGTCCAACGTGTCGTCTAAAAAGTCAATTGTGCCATGGATCGTTTCCCGTTAGGATGAATGTACTGTCTTGTGCCTGCCTGTCATGTGCATAGTGGTGGAATAATCATTGTGCATCTTCAAAATGTGCGCTCCTGGAAATCACACCCCTCACCACTCAGGATTACTGGTAGAACTGTTTTAGTCATTTCCTGCGGAAGCTATTCTCGGGATTCTCATCTTCACACTACTGTATACCATTTCACCTGGTTTTACTGTATTGGACTGTATAATGACATTGTCATGTGTGTATTGTTGTGGTTTATTGTTATGTTACAACTGTATTGCCATAGGGGAAAGGGGAGGTTTGTCTGATTGTTGTTGTTTTGTATTGGGTTTTCATTTAATATATTTATTCATTCTTTGATTTGGTGTCTCTGCTTGTGA
>JANRMT010062806.1:5925057-5937089 GCA_026402145.1 Polypterus bichir lapradei | reverse complement strand
GCTTCAGTGTGTCTACAGTCTAGCAGTTGTGTGGTCTCAAGATTCCAAGGTTTGCTAAGCTTCTGTCACATACATGCACCTGGGGACAGCTTAAAGATTCTGGTGGTCTTAATACTTCACCGATCCACAAGGTGGCACTGTGTACTAATGCCTTTTCTTTTCCTCCCTGTACAGATTGACAACCCAACCACCTTTGTCATCACTTCCAGTGTACATCTCTCCTAATACGAAAGGGAAATTGGCAACCATTGCATTGTTAAACATTATCATTATTCATTAAAGAAACATTTGTTGAGGCTGCTGACTCACTGTTTGTAGATTTCAAAACCAAAAATGAAATATCAGCTGCCATGAATGACTTTCAGTTGTCAAGAAATACTTTAACAAGGCGAAGTGAAGCTATGGTGAAAGACCTCAAGCATCTAATAAAAAAGGACATAGCCACATGCAAGTGTTTTTCTTACAATATTTTTCATTTATTGTTAACTAATGCACTGGCCAAAAAATTCAAGAAACTTTCCATGGATTTTTTTTTTATTATCGTTGTAAAATTCTGTAAATATTGTGCTATAAGAAGCTTACTGTATATAGCACTGGCTGTTTCCCTTACAACCAAAAGTAGGCAGAGGCAGACAACACACACAACTTGCTGCACACTGATGTGCAGTGGCTTAGAAGATGTAAAGGTTTGGTGAGGGTCACAGACTTGATGCCTGAATTTAAAGATTTTCAGAAGTTCTGGTTATGCCTAATGAGGGGATGACCAGTGGCTTCTGGAATTAGAATTCCTCACAGTCCTTTTTAAACTACTGACTGTTCAGCTGCAGGAATAACATAAAAATTGTTATTTACATGATCATGTTCAAAAGAAAGATATAAGTCTCTCAAGTAAACTTCAACAGTAAAACCAACTCTATTTAATCATGTGTGTTCAGAGCATGAATTTCAGGGTAAAGACAAAGCACAGCTTGACAGAGTGCATTATATTGAGCTAATTGAGCTGAACTTATCTTTACATGACTCTATATTTTTTAACACTGTTTCTTCCTGTTTAGCTCAGATTTAGACATGGAAGATGCAGGCTTAAAATTGGAATCACTCTTAGACTTTAACACAACAGCAGCAGAAAATGAAATTCTCACACTGGAAAATTATATTCATATGCAGGCTAGGTCAACAAATGACTTATAAGAACTGCTATTGGAAGACAAATATCCTAAACTATGAATACTCGTATGTACCATTTAATAGTTTTTTTGTTTGTTTTTTGTTTTTTTTGTATCAGCCTATTTGTGTGACTCTGCAATGCCTCACATGAAAAGTCAAAGTAGAGCTCTACTATGATTGCCTGAAACCTGCATTCAAGTTCTACCTTCCAGACAGTGCTAATGCTCACATTAAATTAGAATATTCATTTTTCAAAACATGGAAACATTGCTAGTTCACTGCAACATGTGTTGATTGCTTTTAGTATCAGTTTGTTATTTTAGCAATGAATATCATTATTGTACCAATATAGCAACGGTTTAGTTCTAAATCAGAACTGCAAATCGAAGCTGCTAGATTGCACTTGACTGGTGAAAAGAAATTAGATCTAGAAAACATTAGAGCCCAGCAGTAACTGATTACACATTACTTAAGAGAGGCAAAATCATGAAGGTGGGGCTGTAGCTATTTATATAAAGGAGAAACTGTACGTATGTACTGTGGTGGGCTGGCACCCTGCACGGGGTTTGTTACCTGCCATGCGCCCTATGTTGACTGGGATTGGCTCCAGCAGACCCCCGTGACCCTGTAGTTAGGATATGGCGAGTTGGATAGTGGATGGATGGATGTATGTATGTATTCTTCAAATGTGTGAAGAGTTATATCTCTGTGAGGATATTTGGATTCAAATAGAACAAATTAGGGATAGAGAGCTGATATGAACTCCCCAGTGCAGACAATAGTTTCAATATGTTTTTTTTTTAACAATATCTAATAAAGCAAGTTTAGAGGAAGATATTATAGTGATATTATATTATACAATATAGGATATTATATAATGATAGAAGACCTTGATCACCCAGATATTACGTGGAATAATGTTGCAAATACTAGACTCCAAGAACAGGAGTTTTTAGATGTAATCAATGACTGTTGTTTAACTCAGCAATTAGCACACACATCCTAAACAGTAAACTAAAGCCTCAGGGGACTGACTTATTAAACTGAAGACCAACCTCTCCGCTTCATTCGTTGGTCAAAATTCCGGTCTTCAATTCAAAAAGTAATCCCAAGAGGCTTTAATTGACTGTTTATTATATGTGTACAGTATATACAGGTATATGAGTATTCTGGAAGTAATTGTTTATCAATATATTAGCAAAAAAGCACACTAGATAGACTAAATAATAGACATGTGGATTATGCAACATGAGTAACCTACATATTTTTTTCTTTGTTCCATGAACATTTTACACTTTGTTTGCTGCACTGGTAACTTTTGTCTTCTATTATGTCAAAAATGTTTTTTCCATACTAAGTGAAAACATGCAGTTAGGATTTTTTCGGCTAAGTAACATAAAAAAAATGTTTTTTGGGCAGAGTAATAAAGTTCTGGCCAGCTCAAAATGCATTAAATGAGCTCCGCCCACCCATTGATAAAACACTCCCCCAATACCCCCGCCACCCCACAAAACCCAGGGGCCTCATGTATAAACGGTGCATACACACAGAAATGTTGCGTAAGAACGTTTCCATGTTCAAATCGCGATGTTTAAAACCTAAACTTGCCGTAAAGCCACGCACATTTCCACGGTACCTCATACCCTGTCATATGCAAGTTCTCCGCTCGGTTTTGCAGACTAGCGGCACCCAGCGTCAAAGCAGTGCTACTCTTCCTGTGTGGTTATCCTTTCCTTTCCTGACGCGGCTTTATAAATACACTGAAGTTAATTGCATATTGTTTATTAGTGCAATGCATCTGATTGTAATTAACCTGTAAAATTATAATGGTCCAGGGAATAGCCATAGTATTCCAAATACCATAACTGCTTTAGCGTTGTTTTCTCACTGCACCTTCTTTTTCTTCTTCTTCTTCTTTCAGCTGCTCCTGTTAGGAGTTGCCACAGTGGATCATCTTTTTCCATATTACTCTCACTGCACCACTCGGAGTATTTATATCACTGTATCTGAGTGTGAATCACAGCAGCTGATCGAAAAGAGAATTATCAGTATACAGCATCAAGCACACGCTGTCTCAGCCATGGTAAAACGTTTCAAAGCCTCTCCTGTATGGACCTCGCGGTTCAGAAACAGTTTTATCCCAACAACTATAAACGCACTCAATCAATTGCTCCTTGTAGAACTATCCGTACTTATAAGTAGAATTACCTCACTGTAAACTTGCTCTACAGTTATAATATTGCACAACCTGAGCCACTTTATAAAGCGCGTATTTACATATGATGACAATATCATTTTTAAGATGAAATGCAGCAAAATATGTTTATTATATTATACAGATAAAACTTTAACTTCATTTAAATAATCTATATTCTTCACTGGGACTGGCGTGAAGGATAGAATAATTAAACATGTACTACGAAGATATTTCAATGTTCCTTAAACGTTTTGAAGAATTGGCGCTCTAAGCTTGCAGATGGCTTAACGTCTATTACAGAGGTGATTGTGTGGCGATCGGTTACTTAGAGAAAGAAAAGCAAGGACTGCAGGGGCAGCCACGCCAATATATATTGAATATAAAACAGAAAGAGAAAATAACGACACAGCTAAAAATGCAGCGGCAAATTTTGACAAAAGTTAAACGTTTGTGTCATGAGCACGAGGCGGCTATGCAGTGTCCGCAGCGAACGTGGCCATCCACCGTGCATAAGATACTATATTGACATTGGCAGGCAAAGGGGCCACCGATTCTTTCTCTGCCTAGGGCCGCCACGAGCCTAGAGCCACCACTGAGTACTGCTGCAATAAATAATTTCATTGAAGGTCGCGCACAATCACTGCGCCGTGAAACCCATGTTTAATAACGTGCTTTAACTCCTATCATCATGAAAATGATATCACGTATACATCTCAGTATTTTAGTTATTCAGAGAGCTGTAATATCACGAATGTAATGGATTCTGTGTCCTGTCGGAGGAAGAGAAAGCCGCTTTAAGAACCACATAGTGATTCACACACATAGAGCACATAGAAGATCAAATACAAAACAAAGCATTTAACGTGCTACTTTAATTACAATGTGATTTGAGAAACTGGTTAATTAAATGATTTTAAGATTAGGTTTATGATGTTCTACTTTAATGACAAAATAAACTACATGATTAAAGTGGAAATTTCGAGATTGAAGTTGACATTTTGTGCTATTTCCCCACTGTGTGCCTTTTTTTCTCTGTACCCTAATAAGCTTTCATATGACACTCAGATGGTGGGCTACGACTTGCCTTTTCTCTGCAACTTTGATATCTGACAACTTCTTTTTTATTTCCTGCACTGTGCGACTTTGTGAACTGGAGCTTTCAAGTTTCTCCAACACGCTATGTCACTCGATCAACTTCCTTTTGTTGATTATACCATGGTTTAAATCACAAATAGTTTGTTTTTTCTTTGCCTCCACTTGGTATTCGCTGAAATTCTTATATTTTCCCCCGTGCTTTTCCCATTGTCTTTTCACAGAAGGCTGAGCTTGAGGGCTATTTATATTGATTTTCATATTCAAAGAGGCGTAATTCTGGGAGGAATTGGGGCGGGACAGCACGCACGTGCACGAGCGTTACTTTTCACGCTGACCGGTATTTATGTAGCAGGAGAACGTGGTAGTTGGAGTACGCACAGATTCCTGCATCTGGATTTTTCTGTGCGTAAGCACATTTCGGCTTTTGTGCTTACGTCTTGTTATAGTGTGAATTCTACGCATGGTGTTATGCATGAGGCCCCAGATGTTTCCAAGGAGAGTAAAAAGTATTGACAGTTCCAATGTGGACATTATCCATGTAGTGGATTCTCAATAAGGTTGTTTTTATAGTTTTTGAGATTGTTTTTAACATTTGACTTATTTTTAACATTTAACACACAGGTTTTGTGAATCTATTACACTGACTTATTTCTTTGTAAAATATAGTTGTAATACGTTTATTCACACAGTCTCCATTTGCCTTCTTAGAATGAAAGAATAATGTCTGGAAACAAACATCATTAATTCCCCCTCAATGTCTACCTCATCACAAAACAGATGATGAAAAAATTGGAGGTGTCATTTGTTTAGCAGAGCACAAGCCATAAAATTTTTCCAGCGACTTTACTGTTAGCCAACAAGAGGGTGCCAAAACCTCATTTTTGTAGAAACACTGCATTTACATGTTTTTGTTTTGTTTTATTTTCCTTTGCTTTTTCCTTCACAATTCACAAAATGAGAACAGTAAATCATATAGAAGACATCTGAATCTAACAAAGTTATATTAACCATATACAGCTAAAGAAGACAGCTTTTGGAACTGTTGTGGAATATTTCTTCCATGAAAATGGATGCCTTGCCATTACTGTTGCTTATATTGTGCTTTTTCTGCATAAGTCTAATTTTTAATGACTTAAAGTATTGTCCTGCTCAATAGCTGGTCCTTCAATTTTTATTTAGTTAATATGCACATTGCAGCTACGTCAGACCATATGTATCTATACCAAAAGTGGAGATTATTTTTGAGTTCAATACAGTAAAGTATCTAATTTTGCAAGTGCCCATTTCTAAAATCAAGCCAATTGCTAGATATTTAAAAAGTTCAATGTAGTTCTATTTGCTCTCTTGCCATTTTGTATTTTGCAGTGGCCAGCAAATATCATCAATAATCAGTGATTTATACTTTAAATACCTATACAAATATGTATGTTATTTTTTGCTGCATGTATACATTTACATATACATTGTGGCAGACGGCCGGCTGCTCAACACAGCCATGCCCAGAAAGGTGTAAGATGGGGGAAAGCAGGTACAGAGGGACACTGCATCCCCAAGAACATCAGGTGGAGATGCCCCTGCAGGATAGCGGCACCCCAGATTCCCGCAGTTCACCATGGGAGTTGGAGTTTGGCTTCAAAGCCCTGCTGGGGACCATGGGTGCCACCAGGAGACGCTACAGGGGGGCTCGAGAATCTGTACTTTCCGTATAGCCCGGACATGCCGACGAGTCACGTGGCTGGAAGGACAAAAGGAATTCCGGGTCAAAGACTATTTAAATGACTGGTGGAGACTCACCAAGCAAGCTGGAGTAGGGAGGATGTAGGATAGAGGAGTGGAGAAGAGATTTGTGTCCTTATTATTGTTATCTTGCTTGTATGGTGGTGGAGGTGCTTTTGGGCACTACATCGAGAAGAAAAATCATTAAAGATCTTCTTGGTGGCTTTTAACCTGAGTAACGTGTTTATGTTGGGATTAATGGGGCAACAGCGCCCCCTAGTGTCTTACAACATTTAATTTATAGATAGATAGGAAAAGAACACACTAAATATGAATCATTTGTAAGCTTTAAGACATTAGCCTTTTGAGATGTAAACATCCAGAGCCAAACTACAAAACATGAAAGATCTCATGGTAAAGCTTAGTATTTTATATAGACATAAAAGCAGAATAATTTGAAAACAGAGAGAAGGAAGATGAAACATTGTGTTGATTACAATATTGCATCTTTTATTAAGACTACTTCTTGAAAACAATTTGGAATAAGATGATAAAAAGATAAGCTATACCACTCCACTGTTCGTTGGCTGGCTATCCTAAAGGTTTACCATCTTAGTGTTGTCTTTTTGGAATTCATCAAAATACCCAGCATTTGGATATCTTTTCTCTGAACCAAATATCCAGCACA
Source organism: Polypterus bichir lapradei (assembly GCA_026402145.1). Lineage (NCBI taxonomy): Eukaryota > Metazoa > Chordata > Cladistia > Polypteriformes > Polypteridae > Polypterus > Polypterus bichir. The sequence continues at coordinate 5,930,226 of JANRMT010062806.1, read as the reverse complement.
TAGCTGAAGAGTTATGAGCTCAGCAGCAGAAAGAAATACAGCCATGAACCTATTGTTTTAGAGACTTACATTTTGGGTGTTGACACACTGCTTTGCTGTTTGTTTCAAAAAGCAGCATTAAAATTCCTTCTGATTCCTATTTTGGCTCCCGGTTAATAAGTTTGAACATTCTGATTTAAAATTAAATTTGCTTCTTTTTTTGATGTTTACTGTCAGATGTTGGTGGTTAATTGGCCACATTACTTTGCTTAAAATTGCTGTCTCTACCATCTGTGGTTATGCAGTTTTTGCTTTGTGCTTCAGCAGAATGAAACATTGTGGACTGCAATGCACAGTAGTAGATGGCAGAGTCACTCAAAGAGAGAGAAGAAATTGTGAGGACAGTAAAATCTTGTCCTGTTGTTGAAGAAAACCGATCCTGAGCAAAAGCTGCAGTATCTTCTTCAGTATTCACTGACCGGGCTCCTTTAAGCAGAATATATTGCATGGCTTCACTTGGATACTTTCGGTACCAAAAGAGATAAGTATAGCTGTTACTTGTTGAGTAGCTGCACTGGAGTCTCACAGTCCTGCCTTCTGTGCCTACAACATCCCTTTTATGATTGGTGACTGAATCACTTGTTATTAAACCTGCAAGGAAAAATAAACAAATAATAATATTTATAAAAAATAAATAAGTATAAATACAGTTTGCATTTGAAAACCAATACCTGGATAAACAACAAAAATAAAGCTAAAAAAATAGCAGTATTTTCCCATTGTGAGATGTGTATGTAAAAAGTAATTGTTTATTTTTTTTATTATTTCATATCTGGTACTTGAGCTATTGGAAATGTCAAAAGTAAACATCTCAGTATTAAGGCAGTGGGTTTATGTAATATGTTTAATCTGCATACTTTTCTATGCAAATGTACATTCTGATAGAAGGGTGGGGCATATCTTTAGGGCAACCTTTTTTTGATAAGCCAACAACAGATTGCTTGATAAAATTTTAGAGAGAATTGATGAGGCTAGAAAATAACAACATCTTAAATTTAGGGGTGTGAGCAAAATTGCATCCAGCTTAGTGTACTACTCTTGCTTGTATAGCTCCATAAAAAGTGAATAAAACAAAACAAATTGGAGATTGTAGAAGAATATAGCAAAAGTTATGATTCTTTGCTTGTTACTTTTAGTTATATATACAATATATAGTATATAATTGTGACCCTGTGATCGGATTCGGCAGGTTGGAAAATGGATGGATAGTATATAATATTTACTTATTACTTGCTAGAGATTCAAACTTCATCTCAGGATCAGTTCTGGTCAGGGCCCAGCTCAGTCATTGAGTTAATTTTTATTTATTTTTAGCCACTATACTCTTATGACACATTTTTGCATGTAAAAATTCCTTATTCCACAATCCCTCCAGATCCTGTCCCTATGGTCAAAGGATACTCAACCAAATCCCCAAGCCTTGAGTATTCCTGCATTCTGTTGCTATCATAATCTTACTGATAGCACCTGAATTGCTGTACCATTCTCTTCTCACAACATTTAATCTGCACTTCTGGATCTTCCCACACTACATTTGACTCATGTACATGGCAATGTACTGCTCATCCTGCAGCATGTGCTTTTCATCTACTGACATTATCTGTGGCTGAACTGCAGTATATCTTCTCTGTACCCATTTAACTGGTGTTTTGGATCTTGTTTGTGCTTCTTGATTATCTTTTTGTCTTCTAGTTATCTTCTAGATTTTTTTTGTTTTAAGAACACCCTTAATAGTATTTTATTGTTACATTTAGAAGAATAATGGAGGAGAGGCTCATCAAATTTATGAGCCACATTTCATTTGGTTTGTTTGAAAACAGGTGAAAGACTGCAGCTGAGATCAACATACAAAGTAAGAGTTTGCTCAATCACCTGGCTAACAATGGAATTTCACATTGATTGGCTATCATATTATGCATAACTCATCTTCTAATGCTTTTGCAAAGTACTAGACATAAGTAAGAGGCACAGAGCAGTGATAAAAAACGTAACTTGTGTAATCAATCATACATTTTGATTCATAGTTGTACAGTTTGACACCGTCAGAGGCAATCAGATTCAGCAACTGCAGTTGCTAAATTTGACATGCTGTTTGCCTAGAAATTATGTCAAGTACTTTAGTGTGATGTTGACCTTAGCTGTGTTTAATTTAAAAAGAGAAATTGCAAGGTCATCAAGGGGATGCCAGAGGTGGCAACTTTCCCCTGATTTCTACAGAGCGCACAGACTCAAATGGGAATGCATGGGGTTGTGCTACCCTTCTAAACAAACTAACAGTCAAGGAACTGTCTGGGAGGCTTGAGCCTTTGAAGCACATGAAAGGACCAAGGATGTAGTCACACCAACAGATGCTTAAGGAATGTTACAGTCTGGTGTCCCTAGTGTAGATATTTTGTCACACCTGAACAGATGATGAAACCTGGCAAAGCATGATCCTGTAAGAGGCATATTAAGTGTAAAATTGGGAGGTGATGGAGGACAAAGGCTTAAATGGCAGAAAGAAGAGAGACATGGTGATATATACAGTATATGTACAGATGGGACTCAGGTTGAAAAAAAAGGTTCATTCCTACTGATTTTCATAACCCAGTTTTGTATGTAAGTCAGATCTTGCCCTAAAAATGCCCATTACTTGAAAAATCTATAAAAATGCATAATGCTTCATTACTTAATTTACAGAAAAACAGTATGTACGGTATTTGCAACATGGCGCCCTCTGTGGCAGACGTGTTTGATTGCTCCACTCCATGCTGTTTTTTGTTTTGGTTTGTATTTTTGTTTTTCGCCTTCTCTACAGCGCACAAATGCCTTGCAATACTATCATACAGCAGACAGGCATTGCTGGACATTGCTAATTCACACAGTCCTCTGGAATTTACCGTTTTTATACCATCTGAGCTACAGTTCATTGTTCGCTCCGGCAGCCAACACCGCAACCACACCCAGGAAGACCCTGTAGCACCGAGCTCAAGTAACCAAGCTGATCCCAGGAGAGTGCTCTGGAGATGGCAACGCAAGCGAGGCAAGAAGGGAGGGCTCCACGCTAGGCTGAAAGCCCGCACTAGCCGACCACCGCTACCCAGTCTCTTGCTATCCAATGTGCAGTCTCTGGAAAACAAACTGGATGAGCTAAGAGCCAGGATTACAGCGCTGCATGAAATAAGAGAATGCTGTGCTCGAATTTTCACAGAGATCTGGCTTTCAGACAAAGTCCCAGCATGCGCTGTTCAGCTACAGACTCACTCCGTGCACCGAGGAGACTGCACCGCAACCTCCAGTAAGGCTAAAGGGTGTGTATGTGTGTGTGTGTGTTTATTAACAACTCGTGGTGTAGAGATGTACGGACTGTTTATAAGCACTGCTCACAAGATGGGGAGTTTTTACTACTGAAATGCCGACCCCATTATCTACCGAGGGAATTCACTGCTGTGTTTTTGGTTGCTGTTTACATTCCCCTGTGAGCTAACTCCAAGGCAGTGCTCGGCAAACTCCATGAAGTCATCAGCGCCTTAGAGACAGCTAATCTCGATGCTGTTTTTATTGTAGCTGGCGACTTTAATCAGTGCAGTTCAAGGACTGTACATCCTAAATACCACCAACACGTGAACATTCCCACCCGTGAGAAGAACACACTGGACCATGTCTACAGCAACATACGCTGTGCAATACAGGGCTGTGCCCGCCCCCACTTCGGACAATCAGACCATGTCACTCTCTTCTTGTACCCAGCCTACAGACAAAGGCTGAAACAAACAAACCCTATCATTAAGCAAGTTAAACTTTGGACCCCAGAGACTGAGAGCAACCTGCAGGACTGTTTTGCTCAGACAGACTGGAATGTGTTTAAGGTTGCAGCCACTCTACAGTACTCTTCTATCAGCATACAGGACTATGCTGAGTATGTGACTGGTTACATTAGCACCTGTATTGACAACATTGTTCCCACAATACCAGTCAGGAAGTTCCCCAACCAGAAGGCCTGGATAAACAGTCAGGTACGCCACATGCTGCGTGCCTGCTCTCTTGCATTTAGATCAGACATTGAGACGGAGTACAAAGCTGCGAATTACAGACTAAGAAAAGCCATCACAGTAGCCAAGAGGCAGTACAGAGAGAAGTTGGAGGGCTTCTATTCTACTGCTGACTCTGGACGTAAGTGGCAGGGCTTACAGCACATCACAGACTACATTACCACCACCAGCACAATCAGCTCCACAGACAGTCTGCCGGATGATCTCAACACTTTCTACACCCACTTTGAGACATCCAGCAACAGCACAGAGTGGAGGCACAACACACACCTGGACCATACAACCCCCCCTCCCCTCCCCCAACGGTCTCTTCAGGCCGGGTACACAAAGCACTAAGGAATATCAACCCCGTAAAGCAGCAGGGCCAGACAACATCCCTGGGCGGGCTCTCAAAGCATGTGCCAATGAGCTGGCTGATGTTCTCTGCTCCATCTTCAACCTTTCCCTCAGTCAGCGCATCGTTCCGTCCTGGTTTAGAACTACAATCATCACCCCCCTTGCTAAAAAAAGCCCACCCACCTGCCTGAATGATTACAGACAGGTAGTACTCACTCCAATGATCATGACGTGTTTTGAGAGAGTGGTGCTGGCCTACATTCAGAGCAGCAAACCAGACACCCTGGACCCCCTGCAATCACTGACTGACTGACTGACTGACTGACTCATCACTAATTCTCCAACTTCCCGTGTAGGTAGAAGGCTGAAATTTGGCAGGCTCATTCCTTACAGCTTCCTTACAAAAGTTGGGCAGGTTTCATTTCAAAATTCTACGCATAATGGTCATAACTAGAAGCTATTTTTCTCCATTTACTGTAATGGAGTTCAGCTGGAGGGGCGGAGTTTCGTATGACATCATCACGCCTCTCACGTAATCACGCATTACGTAGAAAGCCAGGAAGAGCTACAAAACGCGCTTTAGAAAACATGCATTATATAATTAAGAAGGCAGCGAAACAATTAGAAGCGAGCGAGTGACATATAAAACCATATTCAGCGGCTCACGTGAACTGACGCAGTGCGCAGACAAAAAGTAACAGTTCCAAAGAGTGCTGAACAAAAACCGAATTACACTGCTACGCTCAAATAGATAAACCACACG
>JANRMT010062806.1:5908523-5918864 GCA_026402145.1 Polypterus bichir lapradei | reverse complement strand
ATAATGACTATTAACAAGGTTGCCCAAACTTTTGCATCCCACTGTATGTGTGTATATTGGGTTAACTTGCAACTCTTCTATGTTCATATGTGAGCAAATGCTGATGTATGCATGAGTGTGCTCTTGCTAGACTGATGTAATGTCTAGGGTTGACTCTTGCCTTGTATGTGTTACTGCCAGGATATGCTGTGATATCCTACAATTCAGTAATGGAAAAAGCAGAAACAGTAAATGGGCATATAAAAATATAAACGGAAACACAAACAAAATATACCTCATCAATCCCTGTCCTGACCAATTTAATTATTTTTCCTGATAAGTGCCTCAATACAGAATAATGCTCTAGCTATCTATTGTATGGCAATGGTAAATTAGAGTAATCAATTAACACTTCAAGGATGGCAAAAGCATTTACTAATTATAAATATTTTCCTTGTTTTCTTTCTTAATGTATTTATTTTCTTGTTTTATAATTTCATTTCATTATAAGCTTGCTTCATTACTTAATTGATTCTCAAACTGTTTTTGTTTAAAATAATATCATGTATATTACTTTGATACTAGGAAACAAATACAAACTAACTGTTATGGGAAGTTAGAAGACAAGTGTTTCATGGGAAAAATCACTCTAAAAACTAATGTTTCAGGTCTAAAAAAAATAAATAATCCAACAGATCACATTAAGCTTTTTGAGCTAAATTAGGCAGATTCAACACACTTCAATGAGTAAAGTAATTAGCCTTTCCTTTGCACTTATAAGCATTTTAAAATACCATGTACTTAATAATGAACAAAATAAACCTAAGTATTTGAATTGGCTAAACAAAAAAATTAAAGTGTTCCAAAGAAAATATATTCTGAGCATCACCTATCTCCCTAGGGATGCAAACCCAGGTCTCATTATGAAACAGCTGTGTTACAATTGAGCTACTGTGCTGCCTCTTTATTTGTTGTGTCCTTAGTAAATATAAGTAGTAACATAATTTTTAAGATGACAAATTACAGATTTATGTTGTTCTAAAAAGTTTATTGTTATTTGTTAACATTTTCAAAATATATTGTGACATCAGCATAAGAAAGCATTGTTTGTTATATGAACAACAACATTTACTTGTATAGCACGTTTTCATACAAATAATGCAGCTCTAAAGTACTTTACAAGATGAAGAAAGAAAAAAAATATATATAAAATTAGGCAATACTAATTAACAAAGAAGAAAGTAAGGTTTGATGGCCAGGGAGGACAGAAAAAAACAAAAAAAACTCCAGAGGGGTGGAGAAAAAAAAACAAACAAAATCTTCAGGGGTTCCAAGGCCATTGGACTGCCCAGCCCCCACTAGGCATTCTACCTAACATAAATAATCTAAATCAGTCCTCATGGTTTTCAGGCTTCATGTGGAAGAATTAGATGATAATGGTTATGTGGACCTCTGGCCTTCAATCCATCAATGTAGGGACTGCACAGTGCTTTGATCAGGTGGTGGTGACACAGATCGCCACCACAGAAAACTGGAAAAAGAATAGCAGAGAAAGGACAAATAGTACGGATTTTGGAGCCATGAAATAAAAATGATAATTGAATGCATATACAGAATATCAAGGTTACACTAAAATGAAGCTATGAGGTAGCCATGTTAAAGTAATGGGTTTTTAGCAGTTTTTTAGAGTGCTCCACCGTATTAGCCTGGCGAATTTCTAGCGGGAAACTATTCCAGATTTAAGTGCATAACACCAGAAGGCTGTCTCACCACTTCTTTTAAGTTTAGCTTTTGGAATTATAGGCAAACACTCATTTGAAGATCAAAGGTTACGATTTGGAGTGTAAGGTGAAAGCTGTTCCGAGATATAGGTTGAAGCAAGATTATTTAAGCCTTACTTAAAAAGCTTAAGCAGTATTTTAAAGTCAATTCTAAATGACATGGGTAACCAATGTAGTGACATCAAAACTGTAGAAATGTGCTTGGATTTTCTTTATCTAGTTAAGATTCTGGCAACTGCATTTTGCACTAGTTGCAATCGATTGATGTCTTTTTTGGGTAGTCCTGAGAGGAGTGTGTTGCAGTAATCTAGTCGACTAAAAATAAAAGTGTGATTTAATTTTTCAGCATCTTGCAAAGTTATAAGGGATCTAATTTTTGATATATTTCTTAAGTAAAAACATGCTGTCCTAGTAATCTGATTAATATGGGATTTAAAATTTAGGTCAGAATCAATAATTACTCCTAAATTCTTTACCTATGTCTTAACTTTCAAGCCTAATATATCAAGTTTATTTCTAATATCCTCATTTATCCATTTTTGCCAATCACTAAGATTTCTGATTTCTCCTTATTTAGTTTGAGAAAATTACTACTCAGCCATTCAGAAACACAAGTAAGACATTGATAAATACAGTTGTGTGTCATCGGCATAGCTGTGGCAGCTCACATTATGCCTTAAGATAATCTGACCTAATGGAAGCATATAGACCGAAAAGAGCAGTGGACCCAGGATAGATCCTTATGGAACACCGTATAGAATATCATGTGTCTTTAAAGTATAATTACCACAACTAACAAAGAATTTTCTACCTGTTGTGGTATATGGCCGACCGTTCATCCCAGCCAATACCCCCATGCTGCCAGATGGAGCCCTCCCGGCAACACGGAGGTCCCCCAAATTCCAGCAGGGCATCATGGACCTTGGAGTTTTTCTTCGCTGGATACCGTGGGGGCCTCCAGGGGACACTGCAGGGAGGCCCAGGGATTTGTGCTTTCCATATATCCCGGAAGTAATTCACAATCACGGGAACGGAAGAGATGATATACTTCTGGGCTGTAGAAAAGAGGAGTTTTGATCTGACCCAGAAGTGCTAAGAATCACATGGACTGGGGATCAGAAGCACTTCCAGGTCAAGGTCTTTAAAAGAACTGTGGGAGATCCCAGCAGTGAGCCGAGTTGGGAGGAAGGGTGACTTATTGTATTGTTTATGAGTATTGCGGAGTGGAAGTTGCTTTGTGCACATTATTATTATAATAAATCCATTATATGGACTTTTATCTGGTGTCTGGTCTGAGGGTTCAAGAGGACGACAGTGCCCCCTATCTGTCACACTGTCAAGTAAGACTCAAACTAATTTAAAACACTGCCAGAAAGGCTCACGCACTGACTAAGGTGACTTATAAGAATATTGTGATCAATGGTATTAAAGAGGATGAGAACAGATAAACGGCCTCTGTCTGCATTTACTACTTTAACAAATGCAGTTTCTGTACTGTGATTTGTTCTAAAACCTGAATGAAACTTGTCAAAAATAGCATGTTTATTCAAGTGATCATTTAGCTGCATATCATGAACCAAAGCCATCACTTTGGTAAAAGGAAAGTGAATAAAGTAATTAATGATAAGTGGGTCTTTCTGCACTGCAGACAGCGTTGTTCAGGAGGCAGCTAACATGCAATGAACTTATACAAATATGTTAAGGGGGGGGATTAGACATCCCGTTACAAATAAAGGCATGTCACCCCACCAACTTGATAAACTTACCACAACTTGATTTTTTTTTAAATCTGTAAATTAATGAAATGGAGTTCAAATTACTTACATTAGTAAGTTGAAATAATGTGCTGTGTCAGTACAAGATATTAAATAATATTTGTAATTCAGAAAGTTCAACAAAAGTATTAATTATGAATTTTTACCTTTCAATCATGCATTTATTTAAGTATTAGCTAAAGGTCTCCTGAATTATTTTTTAGGGTGTGTCTTGACATGAGTCAGCCATGCATGAACTCTGTACATGCAGGCCATACAATCATTTGTGAAAATGTCTACTGTCATATTTATTATGTTTAACAACATTTAATGTGAATTATGTAAAGATTAGTATTACATAACTACAGTATTCTGATTTTAATCTGATTATCCTGATAAAGTATAAACAAACGTCCTTGCGGAACAATCTTTCAGTTCCACTAAGTTCTGTTAGTTTTATATAATAAAATAAACAGAAAATTATATCTGCAAAATTATCTAAATGTGTATGTTATATCCATTATAAAAACAACTTTTATTTCTATAGGCACATTTTTATGCACAGGATGTAGCTTAATGTGCTTTACAAGATGTCGAAGAAATGGTTGCAAGAAAAGAAAAACAAATTAAAAGTAGGTAAGATTAATAATGAATAAATAACAAAAAATAAATCAATACCAACTTACATAAAAAGATACAGTACATAATAAGCAGAAAGGCAGAGTCCTTAGAGCATATTTTTTTTAAGTCTCTAAAGGTGAGTCTGATGATATGGTCAGATGCTGGTCTGGGAGGACAGAAAACATAAAAAAAAAAACTCCAGATAAGCTGGAAAAAAAATATGCAGGGGTTCCAAGGCCAAAAGACCACCAGCACCCACTGGGCATTCTAGCTAACATAAACATACTAAAGTAGGTTCTTTAGTGTTAAAGGATTTGATGCAGCGGGTCTCGTGGATAGCTGGGGCAGCTACTTACATTCGAACATCACAGCCAGCTGCACAGTGCCCTAAATAGATGCTGGTGGCAAAAACGGCATAAAAAATTGAAAAGAAAGAAATACAGATAAAAATCCATGAAGAATATAACAAATCTGTGCATCGATAGTCGATTAGGAGTAAAACAAAATGTAGCTACAGAAAAAAAAAGTTATTTTTATAGAGTTTTTTTTAATGATCCACCGTTCTAGCCTGGCATATCCCTATTAATAAAAAATAAAAGCATTTCACTTTAATAGAAGTAAATAACATCAGTTCTTTATCATTCATTTCTTTACATTTAAAGCACAGTTCACCATAATTAATTTTTGACATGCCTTTCATTTTAGGGGTGACATGGGGGTGACATGGACTAACAGTTGGCATTACAGCACCAGGAGACTGGGTTTGAAATGTCCAGGTATTAGTGTCCTTTATTTTGCCAATGATCCTGAAATTGGATCAAGTGGGTTCAGAAAATTAATAGGTGGCTTTCATGATAGTATAATATATAAAGTACACCCATACATTTAAGCAACTTATGATAAATAAAGACTTAAATGTTGCTTTACAGTACTAAATAATATTTTAATTAATTACATTCACATTATCCATGTACCAGTATACCAGTAACAGGCACATCATCAGGGAATCATATAAATTCTAGCACAGATCAGTGCTTTTCTACTTAGAATTTTTAAGTGCATAATCTTCAACAATGTGACCCTTTTTGGATCATTAGGTGGAATTACTGAATTCACAACAAAAAATATGCAGTACGTAATACTTGAGCAACTTTTTTCTTTGAACAAAAATTTAATTTTTTTAATTAGAGGAAGGTTTAGCTTTAGTTTAATTTGTGCACTGTAAAATATTGCTGTAAATTTACAGTCAGTTTCCTACAGTATTTTCCTGTATTTTCTTTACACAGTAACATACTGTAATGTTTTAAAGAATTACTGTATATTTACAGCAGATAACTGTTTTCAATGCTTTTCTCCCTAAATACAGTAACATACTGTAACATACTGAAAATATGGTAGCATACTGGACAAGCAAAGCATTCTGGGATTGGTTTGTGAGGAGGAGGTGTAAGCTGAGCAGAGATTTCAGATCAGTAACATTAGAACTTTTAAAAGTACTCTTACGTACTGCTAATTAGGTTATAGCTTATCATTTATCACCCAGCCTATTCAGTTCATTTATTTTTGATAGTATTTGTTTTGCTTTATCTCACTCTTTCTCTATTACTAATGTCTGAAAGAAGCATCCTTCTATATAAAAGCGGTCGGGATTGTCCTTCCGTCCCGTGAGTGCTACGCAGGCGCGGAGTTTCACACACGCCCTGTCCATTTTGCAATGCACGATGGGATTTGTAGTTTCGTTTTTCCAGGTAAAAGATGATTTTCTACTCCAGACTGTGCGATATCTTCTTCTTCTTTCTTACTATATAAAAGCGGTCGGGATTGTCCTTCCGTCCTGTGAGTGAAAAGCGTAGCGGTATTCCGCTTATCATACATTTACTACTTACAGCTTGCGGTACGAAGCCACATGATGTGAGCAGAGTTCTGGTGCTCCCACCGTTCCCTTGCTTTTGTGTGCGATGCACTGGAAAAATAGACAAAATAATGTCTCTGGAAATAATTAATGCTGATGGAGTACAAATTCCTCACCACGTAGTAAATATCAGGGGGGTTCAAAAGGGTGACCTCAATATAGAAAAAAAGTTAAAATTTCATCACAAAAATAACAGAAACTACGAGTATTAAAGTAATACCGCTCAAATGCAATATAACCAAATTAATGAGTTTGTATAAAATATCAAATTGATCTACATATTGAATTGCCTTAAGAAGTGGTCAACTTAAAAGTCGGTCGCCTTAAAAGGCGGGTCAGCCTAGTCTCTTGCTAACCTGTGATGATGAAGAAGCATCTCTCTTACTAACAACTGAAGAAGTCCATCACACCATGAACTGAAGACAACACAATGAAGAGCACAGCTTCAGCCATACTGAACAGGCTTGAGGCCTGTTCTGAAGAAAGCTGAGCACCAATGATGCCTTAACTAGAGACATTTTAAGTAACTACAAGTCTGTGTGGCACCTGAGCTACACATCACCATTTAATTAGGTTGTATGGTTGCCCATATTCAAATGTACTTTGCATTTTGTTATTATTTATGAATATTATCAGTAATACATTATTTTATGTGTAACTTAACTCCTGCTTGTCTTTTTACTACATCTAATTGCCTGAGGTTATAGATATAGAAGGGAAGGCGGGGATAAGTTATATACAATAACACCTTATAAACAGTGGTAAGTCTGTGAGATTAGGCATTCTAAGGCTACATATTAATAATACAATAGGGGAAAGTAGAGCAATATATATATATATATATTACTCTACCAAGATAAAACAATTGGTGTAGTCGGCAGGATTTTGGGGTAACCATGTTTTGTACCCTGTTTGCAAATACTGTTGATGTATATGTGTTTGTTTATGTATGCGAATTTTAGGGCACCCAGTGCACAAATGCAGTTGGAAGTAAACCATTGTTTGGTTGCTGAATGGAATATAACCAACAAAGTGCAGAGACTTCATGTGTATCACGAGAACACCCACATGTTTGTTAGTGCTGGTGGTAGTGAGTCCCTAATTAAAGTCTGTCTGTGCACCATTGAATACCCAAAGCTCTTTCAACTGGTAACAGATCGAGGCTTAAGTCCAAGTCTTTTTGAACTTTTGCCCTGTCTTCTTCAGGGATTGACAGCAAAACTGCTCTGCTATTACTTTTCCATTTTGTAAGATAAAATCCTCCCTTTAAGCACAGGGCTTTAAGATCTTTGGCCAATTTTATGGCTTGTTCTTCTGTAGCAACTGACTTTAAACAGTCATCACCATAGAAATTATTTAACACATTGTTAACTGCTTCCTAACGAAGAAGATCTTTTTCTGGTACTTTCACTTGATAGAACATTGATTTAATGTCTGCCATGAGAGCGATTGGTTCCTCTCTGAATCTTGTAAGAACTCCAATGGGTGTATTAGTTAAGTCAGGTCCTTTCAGCAACTGTTTATTTACAGAAAAACCTTGATAAGCGGCTGTACAATCAAACACCACTCTTATTTTGTTTTTCTTTGGATGATACACTCCATGATGAGGGATGTACCATATTTTTTCTTTTTCAAGGGTCCGCTGTTCAGTGGGTACCTTTATGGCATAACCTTTGTCTAAAATGTCTTTCATGAACGCTTTATAATCCTCATGAAACGTCGGGTACCTTGTAAGTTTCCTTTTAAGTCCTATAGCACGTTGTTTTGCAATACAATGATGTTTGGCACTTTAAGTGTTTCATCTTTAAAAGGCAGATTAATGCAATAGTGTCCATTCACTAGACTTGCAGTATCTGAGGCTATGCGCATGAATTTAATGTTTTCCTGTGACATTTCCTCTTTTTCTTCACAGTCACGTTCTGGAAAGTCCATATTGTATTGCTTGAGTAACATTTGTTCTACTTCCTTTATTGTTACACAATTGACTGAACATCTTTTTTCACTTTCGTTGTCTGACTCCTTTGTATAGCAAGTAACAGTGCATCCTAGAACTGTTCTCGTTGCAAAAGGTCCATCTCCTTCGCTATGTATGATTTCCCATGGCTCCAAGAGTTTACGGGAGTCTGTACCTATTATTAAACTTACTTCTGCGTTTATTTGGGGTAGGTGTACATTTTTAAGGTAAGGCCATTTCATAATATCTTTTTGAGTAGAAATTTTATCTTTATTTCCAGGTATAACAGTTGCTGTACGTACCTCTGGTAAATCATAAAACGTGTTTTCTTCTAACCCACAGACTTGTAACTCTGTTAAGATTTTACATTTTAATGGTTTTTCTAGATTATCTAGAGTGTTGAGATACAGATGCGATTTTATTCCTGAGAGGTTTAATTGTTCTCTTAAGCTCTCTGTGCAAAATGTGGCTGTGCTACATGGGTCTATTAGAGCATATGTTTCAATATATTTATCATTCCCTTTGGATTTGGCTTTAACTGGGACCGCAGCTATGACACTATTTCCGGCCCCGGTAGCCATACAAGACTCTTTTGGTGTTATGGGCGCATTCGTAGAAAAAGCGCTTTTCGGTTTCGATTTAGAGCTCTCTTCTTTAATGGATTTAGCTTTATCATCAGAGTCCCTTTCTTTATTTATATGTAAAATAGCTGGATGAAAATGAGAGCATATGCTACATTTAATTTTTTCTTCACAATTTTTGCTAAGATGTCCTTGTTTTAGACATTCAAAGCATAAGCCTTTGGATTTCAAAAAGTAAATTTTATCTTCATAAGTTAATTTCTGAATTGCGTTGCAGTCATTAAGATCATGCCTTTTGTCACAGAAAAAACAGTGCTTACCGTGTATATGCTCAGTTGTCTCCTTTTTATTTTCCTTTTCAACAGTAGCGGCAAAATTTAAGACGAAGTTGTCCTTTCTCATTCTGCCTTTCGCAGGATATTTTTCGTGATCAGTCTTTTCTTTTTCCCTTTTGAAGGTATACCTTGAATAGGAAGCACCATACATTGGATCCAGGGAAGCTATGAGTCGTTCTTCTAAGAAACTATATAAGTCAGCGAGACCTGGTCTTCTTCTTTCTTTACTTTCGATCTCTGTTGCTTTATTTTGCCAGAGCTCTCGTAGTTCATGGGGAAGCTTCGATGACATAATGCGGATATTTAAATTGTTTTCGAATTCGTGTCCGTCCTTTAAGCCCGACATAACACTTTTACAATTACCAATGAAGAGCGTGTATGTCTTTAAGCTATCAATATCTCCTGATTTTAATTGTGGCCACTTCCTTACTTTCTTCATGTAAGCATCTCCTATATGAACGTGGTTTCCATAAAATTTTTATAACATTCTTCTGGTATTTCTATATCCTTCTTCTGGCGGCAAGTATGCGTTATTCAGAGCAATGTTTCTAGGTTTGCCTTTGGTGAATTGTACCAAATACTCTAGTTTGTTACCATGATCACTCACTTCTTGGTCGATGATTCGATCAAATGCTCTTATAAAGTTTATATAAGTCAATGGATCGCCTTCAAATACTGGTACCTTTATATGGGGTACATTAGGCGCCTGTGCTTTGTTTTGTTACGGTTTCTGTTGATCGTAACGTTGTTCATGATGCAATTGTTGAAGAAGCGCTTCATTTTGTTGCTGATAAAACGGTTGCTGGGGTTTATTTTTACTTTCATTCGTATTTGTAATGTTGTAACTATTCGCATCTGACGACTTTTCAAATTTCACATCTGGTTTCTGACTCAGTCTATTTGGACTTTGATTGAGCCCTTTAAGTGCTTTTAATTTTGCGTCGGATTCTGCAATAGCTGCCTCCAATTCTAATTGATCTCTTTTAGCTTTTACTAGCAAAATACCTGCGCTTCGCAGCGGAGAAGTAGTGTGTTAAAGAAGTAATGAAAAAGAAAAGGAAACATTTTGAAAATAACGTAACATGGTTGTCAATGTAATTGTTTTGTCACTGTTGTGAGTGATGAGTGTTGCTGTCATATATATATATATATATATATATATATATATATATATATATATTTACACACACACACATAAACATATATATATACATATCTATACATATACACATATATATACATACACACATACATACATACACACACATATATACACACAAATACATATATATATACATACACACACACATATATAGACATATATATACATATACATACATATCTACATATATACACACACAGCTATTTCGTATCAGTGCAATACGCTGCTTGTTAAAATGGATAACTCCCGCTCTTACGTGCAA
>JANRMT010062806.1:5880281-5900318 GCA_026402145.1 Polypterus bichir lapradei | reverse complement strand
CTTCTTTAACACACTACTTCTCCGCTGCGAAGCGCGGGTATTCTGCTAGTTACAAATATAAAACACAAAATAATTGATCTCATAAATGTTCACCACCTTCAAGGCAGTATTAAGTAGATACACCTTTGGAAGCAATTGCAGCTTTTAGTCTGTGTGGACAGGTCTCTATCAGCTTTGCACATCTGGACAATGCAATATTTCCCAGTTTTTCCTTGCAAAACTGTTCAAGCTCTGTCAGGTTGCATAAAGACCACAAGAGAACTTCCTTTTTCAAGTCCAGACACAGATTCTTAGTTTGATTGAGATCTAGACTCTGGCTCGGCCACACCAGGACAATAATATTGTTATTTTGAAGCCATTCCTGTGTAACTTTGGCTATATTTTAGGGTCACTGTCTTTCTAGAAAGCAAATCTTCTCCCAATGTAAATGTTTCTTGCAGACTGCATCAGGGTTTCTCCCGGGATTTTCTTGTATTTTGCTGTATTCATTTTCCTTACACACACACATATACTATGGGGTGCGAAACAGGCAAATACATTGATTTTCTGAATATATAAAGTCGGCGTCAGAATATATAAAGTCAAAACTTGAATATATAAAGTCATTCCCGAATATATAAAGTCACTGTCGGAATATATAAAGTCAAAACTTGAATACATAAAGTCAGCGTCGGTATATATAAAGTCAAAACTTTTTTCTAAATATATAAAGTCAAAACTTGAATAAATAAAGTCACCACTGGAATATATAAAGTCAAAACTTGAATATATAAAGTCATCGCTGGAATATATAAATTCAAAACTTGAATATATAAAGTCAGCGTCAGAATATATAAAGTCAGCACTGGAATATATAAAATGAAAACCTGAATATATAAAGTCAGCGTCGGAATTTATAAAGTCATTCCTGATTATATATAGTCAACATCGGAGTATATAAACTCATTCCTGAATATATAAACTCAAAGTCAAAATATATTGATTGAAACGACTCTGAACTGAAGTAAGTTAACAAAAACGTATTCAGAAAAATAAATTAAAAAAGTCACGGTTAATGTTTTGAAAATGATGCATTGTACCCAGTGTTGGCTGGGATTGGCTCCAGCAGACCCCCATGACCCTGTGGTCGGATTCAACGGGTTGGGAAATGGATGGATATTGCAGCACTGACTTTGTATATTCCGACGATGACTTTATATATTGAAGTTTTAACTTTATATATTCCAGCGCTTACTTTATATTGTGAGCTGGAGGGCTTCGCTATTACGTGGGGACGAAACTTCACTTTGGTAACTGATCATGCTCCACTTCAATGGTCATACCGACAGAAAGATACAAACTCTCGCCTCATGAGATGGTTTCTGGGCTTACAACTTTTACCGTTTCACAGTAAAACATCGACCAGGTTCTGAACATGTAAACGCAGACGTATTATCAAGACTAAATGAACCTGGTACAGAGAGTCGCTTGATTCACGGAAATGTGAATAAAGCTGAGGGGGCGGGTGTGAGCTGGAGGGCTGATCGCACCCCAAGAAGATACAGACGCCTCTGGAAAAACCACAACCCCTGAAACAATCAAAAAAATTTGGTAGGTGGCTTCCCTGCGCTAACCAAAACCGATGTACGTACTTATTTCAGTGGTATGATGCCACTGTCGGCTGCCATATTGAAGTTTCCAACGTCACTAATTCTCCAACTTCCCGTGTAGGTAGAAGGTTGAAAATTGGCAGGCTCATTCCTTACAGCTTACTTACAAAAGTTAAGCAGGTTTCATTTCGAAATTTTACGCGTAACGGTCATAACGGTCAACAAAGTCCACCATGTTGAACTTTCTTATTCATGGCCCCATCTTCATGAAACTATATATATATAGTGAGAAAATAGACACTACCATGTGAAAGAGTGGGGGATCCACCCTGTATACTTAAAACATCTTTACAGACAGGCGTCCAAAACAGAACTGATGAGGTAAACAAGATGGTGGTCATATATAATCAACAAAAGGAAGTGATGAAATGGAAGAGTGGCATCTTGGGACTGGAAATAACATCAGCAACAATATTTATTTATATAACACATTTTCATACAAATCATGTAGCTCAAAGTACTTTATAAGATGAAGAAAGAAATAAAAAAAAGTATAAAAATAAAATTAGGCAATACTAATTAACAGAGAATAAAGTAAGGTCTGATGGCCAGGGAGGACAGAAAAAACAAACAAAAAAAAACTCCAGAGGGCTGGAGAAAAAATAACAAATCTGCAGGCGTTCCAAGGCCACAAGACCTCCCAACCCCCACTAGGCATTCTACCTAACATAAATGATCTAAATCAGTCCTCATGGTTTTCAGGCTTCACGTGGAAGAATTAGACAATGATGGCCATGTGGACCTCTGGCCTTCAATCTATCAATGTAGAGATGACACGGTGCTTTAATTAGGTGGTGGTGGTGCAGATCGCCACCAGAGAAAACTGGAAAAAGAACAACAGAGAAAGTAGTGGTTAGTATGGATTTTGGAGACATGAAAAAAAGATAATTAAATGGATATACAGAATATCAGGTTTATACTAAAATTAAGCTATAAGAAAGCCATGATAAAATAATGGGTTTTAGCAGTTGTTTAAAGTGCTCCACCATATTAGCCTGGTGAATTTCTATCGGTAAACTATTCCAGATTTTAGGTGCATAACAACAGAAGGCTGCCTCACCACTTCTTTTAAGTTTAGCTCTTGGAATTATAAGCAGACAGTCATTTGAAGATCTAAGGTTACGATTTGGAGTGTAAGGTAAAAGGCATTCTAAAATATAGGATGGAGTGAGATTATTTAAGGCTTTGAAAACCATAAGCAGTAGTTTAAAGTCAATTCTAAATGGCACAGGTAACCATTGTAGTGACATCAAAACTGAAGAATTGTGCTTGGATTTTCTTTTCCTAGTAAGATTCTAGCAGCTGCATTCTGCACTAGTTGCAATCAATTGATGTCTTTTTTGGGTAGTCCTGAGAGGAGTGCGTTACAGTAATTTAGTCGACTGAAAACAAAAGCATGAGCTAATTTTTAGCCTCTTGCAAAGTTATTTCTTAAGTGAAAAAATACTGTCCTAGTAATCTGATTAATATGTGAATTAAAATTCACATAAAAGTCAGAGTCAATAATTACTCCTAAATTCTTTACCTCTGTCTTGACTTTTAAGCCTAATGGATCAAGTTTATTTCTAATTCCCTCATTATATCCATTTTTCCCAATCACTAAGACATCCGATTACTTCTTATTTAGTTTGAGAAAATTACTATTCATCAGTTCAGAAACACAAGTAAGACATTGTGTCAGTAAGACAAGATTGTCGGGGTCATCAGGCACTATTGATAAATAGAGTTGTGTGTCGTTAGCATAGCTGTGGTAGCTCACTTTATGCCTTGAGATAATCTGACCTAATGGAAGCATATTGATCGAAAAGAGCAGTGGACCCAAGATAGATCCTTGTGGAACACCATATAGAATATCATGTGTCTTTGAAGTATAATTACCCATCCATCCATCCATTATCCAACCCGCTATATCCTAACTGTAGGGTCACGGGGTCTGCTGGAGCCAATCCTAACCAACACAGGGCTCCAGGCAAGACACACACACTAGGGACAATTCAGGATCGCCAATGCACCTAACCCAGTGCAGGATTTACGCATAAGCTACACAAGCTATAGCTTAGGGCCTCCGCCTTCTTGGGGGCCCCCAAAACAAATTGTCCGAGTGAGCAATTGCCATATATACTTAAAGATACTACAGCATATCTGGACTTATAAAGGGCCCCATGTCTCAAATATCTTAGGGCCTTATTAAGTCTAAATCCGGCCCTGACCTAACCTGCATGTCTTTGGACTGTGGGAGGAAACCGAAGTAACCGGAAGAAACCCACGCACATATAGGGAGAACATGCAAACTCCACGCAGGGAGAACCCGGGAAGCGAACCTGGATCTCCTAATTACCACAACTAACAAAGAATTTTCTACCTGTCAAGTAAGACTCAAACCAATTTAAGACACTGCCGGAGAGGCCCACCCACTGACTAAAGCAATTTATAAGAATATTGTGATCAATGGCATCAAATGCAGCACTCAGATCTAAGAGGATGAGGAATAGATAAACAGCCTGTCTGCATTTACCCACAAGTCATTTACTGTTTTAACTAGCGCAGTTTCTGTATTGTGATTTATTCTAAAATCTGACTGAAACTTGTCAAGAACAGAATGTTTATTCAGGTGATCATTTAGCTGCATAATGATTACCTTTTCCAGGATTTAACTTAAGAAAGGCAGGTTAGAAATAGGTCTAAAATTTTCAAAAACAGAGGAGTCAAGATTATTTTTCTTGAGCAGGGGTTTAACAACAGCAGTCTTAAGACAGTCTGGGAACATCCCCATATCTAATGATGAATTTACTATGTCAAGAACACTCTCAGCACGTCAGATACTTCATTGAAAAAACTTGTTGTTACTGGATCAAGGACGCAGGTGGAGGGTTTTCAGTTGAGAAATTATTTTATATAAATCAGATAAATCTTATTTATAATTTTAGAGAAATAGCACCGCCTCTCAAGACGGACTGTGTTGTTGTATTCTGTTATTTTAGCCTTCGATATCTCATAGTAGATAATCATTTTAGTTTTTCTCCATTTACACTCAGCTGTTTTCTTTAAATCACACATTCTTTGGGTATTCCATGGTGTAAGCATGCTGGACAGTATTTCTATATTAAACAGTAAATGAAAATGGTCTGACACACCGATATCCACGATCTGCCTCACATCAACTTTGATTCCTTTAGTAATTACTAAATCCAAAATGTGCCCTCTTTTGTGTGTTGGCTGACTAACATGCTGGCTCAGATGAAAAGAGTACAGGAGGTTCATGAATTGTTTTACTTTTGGGTCACACTGATTATCGATATGAAAATTAAAGTTGCCAACTGTTAGGAATCTGTCATAGTTAGTAATTATAATTGACACTAAGTCTAAAAATTCCTCAAAGAAAGATGCATAGGAGGACTATATACAGACAATACTAGAGACTGAGAAACTCCATATATAACAATGGCAAGATACTCAAAAGACTTGAATGTACCAAAACCGACATCTTTACACTTTAACCGGCTCAAATAAATATTTGCTAAACCATCGCCTTTCTTACCTTGGTGATCCGCATGAGTAAAGCTGTAATTCGGAGGTGTAGATTCGATTAAAATAGCCGCATCGTCAGAGCTAAGCCATGTTTCACTTAATGAAATAAAATCGATTTTCTTACCGCTAATAAGACCGTTGATGGAAAACGTCTTGTTGGTTAATGCTCTAACATTTAATAAGGCCATATTTAAGGTCTCAGAAGAGCAGAACTGAATTGTTGGAGCGTTATGGCTGTTTGAAATAGTAATTGTTATTCGTATTAGCGCCACTTTGTTCGAATTTTTAATTTATTCTGTAGTTTTTATAGTTTTAATGAAGTACACATCTAGCGGTGAAATGGTAATTAAATTATTTGCATTTATGCCTCACTTTCTAAAGGAGGTTATTAAAGTATTGACGCAGTGCACTTTTGAGGAAGAGTTCGCTACAGAGTTATCACGTCCTAACAAGGCATTATGGAAGGAATTAGGATAAGAAGTACATAGTCAAGAGAGACAAATTACCTTAGAGATGTTTTTGGAGAGGACCCAGGTGCCGAAACTATTAGGTTGCAGACCATCCCGCCTGAAGAAATGCAGCCTTTCCCAGAGGAGACCCCATTTGTCCACGAACCCGGCCATTGTTTGCTTCCACTTTGTCTCCTAGGAAAGAAAGAGAGAGAAGATCAGAGTGAAAACATCAGGAGTTCTTGGGGCCAAAACAGTAAATAGTTTTAGGTTGTCTTCTGGGGAAGTAAAGTGGTGTTAGGTTGAAGTCTCATCGGTTGCTCTGCAGGAAAAGAGGAGAAAGAGATAGAGGATGGCGCCAACTTCCTGGTCCTGGAACATGCACTTATTTGAGCTCATAAACTATTTCCTAATTGCACGTGTGTGACACGGCCACTCCTAAGACCCATTGGGTTGGGCGGGCCAAAGTGAGAGGTTGCGAACCTGTGAGAAAGCATTGGCATTGGCTTGGACAGAGCCCCGGCGATAAATTACCAAAAATTGGTAAGGTTGTAGGTCTAAAAACCATCATGTGACAAATGGGTTTGTTTCCTTGTGTAATGCCATCTACTGTAGAGCAGCGTGGTTGGTAACAAGAGTGAACTCATGGCCCAGGAGGTAGTACCTAAGTTGAGCAACGGCCTATTTGATCGCCAAGGCCTCCTGTTCCACTGCTGCATACCTGGACTCCCTGACCAACAGTTTCCAGCTCAGGCCATCATTAGAGCCTGCTTTAGGTCACGAAATGATAAAATAAGCTTTTTCATCCCATACCACGGAATTAGGGGCCCTCATCTTCTTCAAATTAGTCAAGGGTACCGCTTTCTCTGAGAAACAAAATATGAACCTGTGGTGGTACCCTGCTAGACCCAGAAAGGGCTGGACCTGCTGCTTGATTGTCTGATAATTTAGGATGGGTTCAACTTTGGAACACTGTGGCTATATCGTACCTTATTTATTGGGATATATCCAAAGTCCGGCTTTACCCAGTGATTGAAGCACAGCTTGAATCTGCTCTAGGTGTTGCTTCTCTGTGACGGAATAATGACTATGTCATCCAGGTAGGCTGCACTGTATGAATTGTGGGGCCATAGAACTTTATTCATCAGACGCTGGAAGATGGCTGGTGCCTCATGCAAACAAAATAGAAGAATAAAATATTGCCAATGTTCGCTAGTGGTACTAAATGTGGTTTTGGCCATCACAGATTCCGTTAAAGGAATTTGCCAATACCCTTTGGTCATGTCAAGGGTGGTCAAATATTTAGCCCCACCCAGTCTCTTTAGGAGATCGTCCATGTGAGGCATGGGAAAGTTGTCAAATCGGGAAACATTATTGATAGTTTCAGAACCAAATCCCGTCAGGCTTAGGGACCAAAACTATTGGGCTGGACCAAGGACTATGGCTCTCTTTTATTACACCTAGATCCTGCATTAATAGTTCAAAAGGAGAAAAAGCCATTAACGCTTGTGGGACCTCCCAATAAGCGAAAAGAATAAAGGGAAGTAACTGTTCCCAATTCCTTCCGGCCATACTTGACCACCTTGCGCAGCATTTCTTTGAGGGTCACCTTGTCTTCCATTCCATCACATGGAGTTCCCACATGATCTCTTGTTGCCGGCTGGTTATCCGGCGTGGAGACAGTTTGGAGTATTTCTGTCCATCACAAGGGCCAAAGTCGGAGTAGGAGTGATGTGTGTGAAACCAGTTTTATTATGAGACCAGTCTCGCCCCAGTATTACGGGAAAAGGTGGATTTTGGAGGACTGCCACTTGCAGTGTCCTGACTGTGCCCTCAACTTATACCACCCTGTCTCCTCGTGAATATAAGTTAGACTGGTCGTTTCTTTCAGCCATTGTTGTGTTAGTACATATCAGCGTGCAACAGTAGAGATGTTGCTGCTGGGATCTATCAGTGCTGTGTAATTAATCTACTTATGAAATAAGAGGATTCCACAAGTAAAAAGGTTTGGGGACCATCCCCGTATAATGTCCAAAGGACAAAGAAAAGATGCAGACTTCTTTTAGCGATCAAAAACATATATTGTGTTTGACATCGTTGACATGAAAATATGGCATTTATAAAAATGGAGACGGGAAGTGAGTTGGCAGGAGATGACGTCAAAGCTGTGGGACGGATGCAATGTCATCAAAGGCAGGCTGGAAGTGATGTGGTAACAGTAGCGATGTTATCAGGAGAAGCCGGATGTAACGTCATAAGAAAGGGTTGGAAGTGACATCATCAGGGTTTGACAGACTTGACGTTTTCAGTGGCCATCTTTGGAATCCATCAGCACATAGTTATTTTTCTTCCTTTTGTCTGATGGAAGAAAGAGAGAGAGGCACCTTTATTGCATATCAACCCCTCGTCTCATGATATTTCACTCACCTTTGAGCTTTTTGACTGCCTCCTTAGCGCACGTGTGTGACAGCTGTCACCTTAAATCCATTGATCACCACCACTCCCATACAAGGACATGACAAGGGGTTAGCCACTGCACCTTATCTTCCTCCTCTTGCCCAGCTGCACTCCATGGGTTTGCTGTTTAGGGGGCAGTTAGGGATGGTATGTCTGGGATCGCAGCACTTGTTACACCAAAGTACTGGGGCTCATTTTACCTTTGGCTTAGCTGTGGATTCCATCTTGTGGTGGAAGGGCTCAGTCTAGACCACGCATCCTGATTTGGTTTCACAAATAGAGCATTCTGAATGCTCAGATTGGTGGGCCATCCTGTGACATTCTATTGTCTCAGCCAGTTCATCCATGTCCTTGAAAGGCTGGTAATGGACCAGCTGGGGAAGGAAATCCAGTAGGGCATTGACTAACAGATTGCAAGAGACCTGTTCAATGATATTTCTGGTGTCATTAATATCTCATCGCAGCCCGCAGCCAGCATCAGGCCAAACTCCAGATCTCATATATTTGTGGCTGTGTGGGTTGCCCCAGATCGAAATGCCACTGTTGGCATAGCCTTGCCTGCTGGTCCACCAACACACCATAGCTCTTGAGTATTTCTGCCTTTAGAATATTTTAATTAGCCTCTTCCACTCTGAAGTCATAATAGGTCCTCTGCACCTCTCCCCAATATGTTAGCCCATTCCTCTCACTCCCAGCAATGGCGTGTTGTTGTTTTTTCAAAGACAAGAAAATAAGTTTCAATGTCATCATTTTCTTGTAAGGGTAATAGTACCTATGAGGGGGCCCATACCCGGTTCTCCTGAACAACAACTCTAGCTTGCGATCATGCCTCGGATTCTATTAGCCTCGTCTGTGTCTCCCCTAGTTGCAGCTTTACCATTGTAGCTCTACAGCCAGATTGGTAAGCACCGTATTCAGGTCTTGTTCCTCCGACATTTGAACAAATCCTGCTGATTACGCCACTGTAAAAAAGACCATGTGTATACTTGGAAAGAAGGTTATGAAAAAATGTCTTTACAAACAGGAGTCCAAAACAGAACTGATGAGGTAAAAAAGACGGTGGTCATATATAATCAGAAAAAGAAAGTTATGTAATGGTAGACTGTTATCTTGGGACCAGAAATTACATCAGGAGTAGATCGGTTCTTGGGACCAGAACAGGAAATAGTATTAGGTTGTCTTCTGGGGATCTGAAGTGGTATTAGGTTGATGGCTCATTGGTTGTTCTGCAGGAAAAGAGGGGAAAGAGTTAGAGGACATCGCCAGCCTCTGGTCCGTCAGGAACATGCACTTATTTGAGCCCATAAACTGTCTCCTAATTGTAGGTATGTGACAATATATATACAGTATATATATAGATACAGATATATATATATATATATATATAGTGTCACACATGTGTGCTTGGGAAACAACCTAAGGGCTTAGGTAAGTGTGATTTACCGCCGAGACATGAGGGGCCACTGCCTAATAGCACTCAATTCTCCCAATCCCTCTGCAGAAAGGAGGATTGACACCTCTCCCATTTTGGCATCACTTCCAGGGTCAGACCACCTGCACCCTCCCCTTCCTCCCAGAATTCCTATTTGAGGGGATGGACGCCATCTTGCCTGCAGAACATCTTGAGAAATCACAACTCAACCTTTGCATAGTACCACTCATTTCTTTTTTACCTTTTGCGAACTTTAACACTAGAATTAACAAAGCTAACGAAAAAACTCGTAAATCCGGACAACCTTATCCCTTTGCATCTCTCCATCAGCGTCTTTTGTCTTCTAAATGTGTCGATAAACAGCAAGCAGCCTAGTATACCATCCCCTCACCGCCTCAGAACGGGGAAGAAGTTCTCTTAGTTCCTGCCTTGATTGATTACCTGGTAGTGAGCTACCCAAAATTGTAAGGGGAAATAATTTGATGTGTATTTTGCGTCTACAACAATCTATGTAAACACATCATTAAATCAGAAACGATTTTCATGTTTTAGTAATAAATAACAAAATGTAGACATGAACTGTATAATGTGTGAAGGCTGATGGCCAAATATCAAATAAGCACTTTCACAAAGGGTGCAAGTATGATACGAGAGCTTCCGTGGTGTAGTGGTTATAACTGCCGACTTATAATCTGGAGGTCGTGAGTTTGAAATCAGCTGCTGGGCAAATATATCATTTAGAGTAGTGAGCTGCTCTTATTGTTAATATTATACAATAAAAACATGTATTTGATTTGTGTCTGTAACAGCCAGTGTAAATTTATAGTGCTTGTAAAAATTAGTTTTTTTTTTCACTTTTACTCTCTCAATCACGATACAACACCCACCCCCACCCCCGCCCCAGATCTGACGTGGTTACTTTTTATCTGAAACTGGGAATAGCTGTAGATGTGAGTGGTGTTTTGAGACAATGGAACTGGAAATTCTCTGATCTGGAGGGATAAAAGCTGACACACAAACATTGGTGAATCTGCCTTCTTTGTATCTCACCATCACTTGAATTTTTTTTATTCAGTTTTATTGAGTGTTCCTGCTCACGCTGAATTAGTATGCGCCTTATAGTCCATGATGTCAAAGCCACACTGACAAAAAAACAGAGACATAGGTATACAGTAATCCCTCCTCGATCGCGGGGGTTGCGTTCCAGACCCCCCCGCGATAGTTGCAAATCCGCGAAGTAGAAACCATATGTTTGTATGGTTATTTTTATATATTTTAAGCCCTTATAAACTCTCCCACACTGTTAACATTATTAGAGCCCTCTAGACATGAAATAACACCCTTTAGTCAAAAGTTTAAACTGTGCTCCATGACAAGACAGAGATCATCTTTTTTTCTTTCTCACAATTAAAAGAATGCAAATATATCTTCTCTTCAAAGGAGTGCCCGCATCAGGATCAGAGAATTTCAGAGTGAGAGAAAGAGAGAGAGCACTCGCAAAGAAAAGCAAACAATCAAAAAATCAATACGTGTGCTTTTAAGCATTCCGAAGCACCGCAATAAAGCGGCATTTTTTAGAGGAGCGTCAGTATCTTCTAAGCAAACAGCCTCTGTGCAAACAGCCCTTCTGCTCACATCTCCTCCGTCAGGCGCAGAGAACGTCAGAGAGAGAGAGGGAGCGCCGAGATTAAAGCAAACAATCAAAAAATCAATACGTGTGCTTTTGTGCTTTTAAATATGCCAAGCACCACGATAAAGCTGCATTTTTTAGAGGAGCGTCAGTATCTTCTAAGCAAACAGCCTCTGTGTAAACAGCCCCTCTGCTCACACCCCCTCCGTCAGGCACAGAGAATATCAGAGAGGGTGAGATAGAGGCAGACACAAGCAAACAATCAAGCACCGCGCGGGATGCATGTCTTATATCATTGAGGAGTTTTAGTTAATATGTAATACATACTCTGATCGGGTAGCTTCTAAGCCATCCGCCAATAGCATCCCTTGTATGAAATCAAACAAACAAACTGAAGAAGCATGTACCATGAATTAAAAGACCCATTGTCCGCAGAAATCCGCGAACCAGTGAAAAATCCGTGATATATATTTAGATATGCTTACATTTAAAATCCGCGATAGAGTGAATCCGCGAAAGTCGAAGCACGATATAGCGAGGGATTACTGTATATGATATTTGGAATAACTCATTTTATGACCTGTATAGTACATTTCAGAAAACATTGTGGCACTGATGCAACATTATTCATATTATTCATATTCATTCGCATAACATCTTGCGCTTGTAATCAGTGACAGCATTTTTTTTTCCAATCTTGCCAATGTCCACTTTTAGGTGCATGGGGTTGTTTCTTTTGTACTCCAGGACATGAAAAGGAAAGAATAGTACAGAGAGGTCAGTCCTGCGCTATAGGCAATCATCAGATTAAAATGTTAACAGTTCACACACAACTAAGGGCCGTCCTTTCTATGTTTACAACATGTGTACCTGTTGCAATGTACACACTTCTCTCTGTGATGTGGTTACTATTACACTGAAGGGAATGGGGGGAGCGGCAGTCTTGGAACAGAAGCTTGTCGATGTTGCATCCTCTTTTGCTTTATCCATTGCCTTTTCTTGTAAGAGGCGACGACAAAGCTCCTCTTCAAGATGAGCAAAGAACACTCTTCTTTTCTCAGTGGCCCCCGTGCATGCCTTGTACAGTACATGTGCGTTGATTGCCACAAAATCAAGCGTGTTATAGCACACAGCACACTGAATAAGCTCACGCCTTCTGGTGCACGATATCAACGCAACACTGGGCAAAAAAGAAACAAATATATGTGACATTTTGAAGAAATAATTTTATGACCTGAATAGTACCAGTCAGAAAACATTGTTTCACTAATGAAATGTTATTTGAAAACGAACAGCGTCAGATCAGCTGTAAATGTATGGCATTTCTAAAAGGTAGCTTTTTTCAGTTTTATTCTCTCAGTCACGTTCACGCTCTCCCTCACCCCCCCCTTCTGATCTTACTCTAACTAACATCGCCAGTATTAATTCACACCCGATCTGATGCTGTTCGTTTTCAAATATTCTCCACTCAGCTAGCTCCCCTCTTATTAGAAACATTTACAGACGCTAGAGACATTCAAATTCTACCTCAAACTTTTTTCCAAGCATTAATCACTGTCTTTCCTAAACAAAATAAGGACTTATTATAATGTGCATCATGCAGACCCATTTCACTTCTGAATAATGATGTTAAGATACTCTCCAAAGTCCTAGGTAGAAGGATGGAAAAAGTGCTGCCTTTGGTAATATCACAAGATCAAACTGGATTTATTAAAGGCCGACACTTAGCTTCCAATTTTCAGCGCCTGTTTAATGTAATATATTCATCAGCAAAGTCAAACACCCCAGATATATTATTGTCGTTGGATGCAGAAAAAGCATTTGATATGATTGAATGGAACTACCTTTTCACTACATTAGAGAAATTTGGGTTTGGCCTGAACAATTGTGCATGGATCAAACTACTGTATACCAATCCAGAAGCATCAGTTTGTATTAACATTTGTTCAGACTACTTTAAACTAGAACGTGGTACCAGACAAGGATGCCTCTTGTCACCACTGCTATCTGTAATCGCCATTGAACCACTAGCAGTTCACTGTCGAAATGTTTATGAGATAAAGGGGATTATCAGAGAAGGACTTGAGCAGAAAATTTCTCTATATGCAGATGATATTGTACTGTATATATCAGAACCACAAAATACTGTGCCTGCAGTCTTAACAGCACTTACAGAATTTCAAAAGACCTCTGGTCTTAGAATTAATTTGAATAAAAGTGTGCTCTTTCCAGTGAATTCTCAAGCATACAATATTAGATTGAACCTTCCCTTTTATCATTGCAGAGAAGTTTAAATACCTAGGGGTAAACATCACAAGTAAACATAAAGCTCTTTATCAACAAAATTTTGCCATCTGTATTGAAAAATTAAGCAAGACTTGCATAGATCAGTGTTCTTCAACCTTTTTGCACCTGCGGACCAGTGAAAATATTTCGTGGACCGGGTGAAAGATAAGACACAAATAAAAATCAATATAGATAGTATTTTATTATTATATATTAATATATAGGTATATGTTATACAGTTATGCAATTACAATTTTTTAGTGCGACTGCTGCTGCTTCTTTGTTAGAAAATTTGATATATGTGGCTACAGAGTTGTTTCTGAGAGACGAAGAGCTGCATTAACATCCATTCGATTTCTCTGTTAGGTTTTTATTATTGACATGGCTGAAAAAGTGTTTTCGCACAAATAGGAAGTCGAAAAAATGACCAATAATTTGATAGCTTTATAACTCAAAGATGGATATTCTTTTTCTAGCGACTGACAAAATTGAGACAATGATTGCATTTTATGTTTTGTGGGATATGGCCGGCCATTCATCCCGGCCAATACCCCCAGGCCGCTAGATGGAGCCCTCCTTGCAACGTGGAGATGCCCCGAATTCCAGCAGGGCATCATGGACTATGGAGTTTTAATACACAGCCCTGTTGGATAACGTCGCTGATGAAGAAAAGGAGAAGTTTTTACCTGACCCGGAACTGATAGAAAGTCACATGGACCGAGGGACAAAAACACTTTCGGGTCATGGACTATAAAAGGTTTATGGGAAACCCCAGAAGATTGAGCTGAGTTGGGAGGCAGGGTGGCTAAGCGTCTGGGAGATTGGAGGATTGTCTATTTGATTATTATTGAGTATAGTGGAGTGGTGGTGCTTTGTGCACTTATTTATTATAATAAATTCAACATTTGGATTTTATCTGGTGTCTGGCATTTGATCCGAGGGTTCAAGGGAGCAAGAGCGCTCCTAATCTGTCACAGTCTGGACACCAGAATGACATCAGAAGACAACTCGATCAGCTTTTCTTTTTCATGAGGATCAAGTGCACATGACTTCATACCTTCCAAGAATGGAGTATTAATCCAGAGGTTACCTTTATGA
This sequence comes from Polypterus bichir lapradei, assembly GCA_026402145.1. Taxonomy (NCBI): domain Eukaryota; kingdom Metazoa; phylum Chordata; class Cladistia; order Polypteriformes; family Polypteridae; genus Polypterus; species Polypterus bichir. The sequence continues at coordinate 5,885,789 of JANRMT010062806.1, read as the reverse complement.
GGATCCTCATTTTCTGGGAAATAATTATTAAAATTTTCAGCTAATGCTCTTAAATGTTGACTTATTATGTTGAATAAGACTTTCTGGTTGATATCAGCAGCAATCAAAAATTCTTCAAAAAGTGGAAATATTTCTATATCTTCCTCTTGTAAGCGACTATTCCAAAGAGCTAGCTTCTTTTTGAACGCATCCATTTTATTTCTTAAAGTAAAAATATTTGTATATGACTCCTGCAGAGAAATATTAACTTCATTGAGCAGACTGAATATGTCCGCCATGTAAGCAAGGTTTGCCAGCCATTCTTCATTCAACAAAGGCTCCAGTTCAGATTTTCACTCTCGCAAAAACTGCTTTACTTCTTCCCTCAGTTCGAAAAGGCGCGAAAGAACCCTTCCTCTCGATAACCACCTCACTTCTGCATGGAGAAAGAGATGTTGGTGGTGTGAGTCCATGCTCTCACATAGTGTCGTGAAGAGCCTTGAGTTCATAGCTCGACTATGAATTTCATTAGTAATCTTCACCACATCATTCATCACAGTGTTTAGTTCAGTAGAAAGCTTCTTTGCAGCTAGGTGCTCTCAGTGGATCATACAGTGAGTGGACAAAACCTCAGGGTGTGCGACTTCTTTTATTTTCGCAACTACTCCTGAGCGACGTCCAGTCATGCTTGCAGCACTGTCAGTACACACTCCGATGCATTTGCTCCAGTCTAAGCCCTGCACTTGAAAATACTCATCAAGAGCATTAAATATTTCTGAACCAGTGGTTCATCCAGGTAAGTCGAGACAACAAAGAAGTTCTTCCCTTATGTCTTCATCTTCACTATATCTCATGAAGCAAAGTAGGATAGCATGATTACTCACGTCAGTTGATTCATCAAGTTGAATTGCAAAACATCTTGATTTCTTTATCCCCTCTAAACTTGATTTTCAATATCGGTGGCCATCTCAACAATTCTTCTCATAATGGTGGTGTCCGAAAGCTGTATGGCCTCTAGTTTTACAGCAGCTTGAGGACCTAAAATTCCTCGTACGACATCTAAGATGCAAGGCTTTACTAACTCCTCACCAATAGTAAACGTTTTTTTCGATTTAGCGATTTGAAGCGCAACTAAATAAGACGCTTGAAGCAGCGACTTGTCACTAGTCGTCATCATTTTCATTTGACTTTTCTGCATTTTTATCTGGTCACGTAATCTTTCAAAAAAGTCCAGTGGCTTATCAGTAAAATCTCTATGTTTCAAATGCAAATGACGAGCAAGGTTGGAAGGTTTCATAGCTTCATTTGACAGAATTTCAGAACATACTACACACAAAGGCCATGGCGATAGTTCATTGCCAGGGGCTATAGTGAAGCCAAGCTTTAAATACTCTTTATCATTATGCCTAACATAGTTTCCTTTTCTCTTTTTGGTTTGTATTTCACATATTTATTTTTCTGTGTTTCTCCTAAACTTGAAGCACTAGTACTTGGCATTCTTTCAGCACCATCACTTATTTTCTCCTGAATATTGCCCTTGCCTCTACTAAATAACTTTAAAAGATTTTGCTGTTTGACTTTTTTTGACTCCATTTTGTAGGCCCTCTAAATTAAATAATAAATTTTTTTATGGAAGAAATAACCTGTTTTCTGAAATACTACAGCAATATAAGAAAATAATACGTACAAGTAATAAAATAAGAATTGTGTGACATGTTATCAGCAGATGAGCGGACGCTATACTGACATTCGGCAGCCGTGCACTTCATCCACCGAACAAGCATCTGACACAGCGCAGTCGACGGCATTTATTGGAGACCAGTGCCTTAGATAAGTCTCAAATGCACTGCAAAATCTGGAAACATGATCTAAAGTAGTATGGAAAATAACCGCGAGAGGCATTATATTAAATAAATTAAATATTAGTAAATATTTAAATAAATCATGGTTTGGACAAAAGTTAGCTTCTGCGTTGACTAAAAAAATGTGCTATATACTGGTGAACAGAACTGTGCATCTACATGATTCAGTCAAAATTTTTCACAGACCGCCAGTGCCGGTCCGCATACCACGGGTTTAAGAACACTGGCATAGATGGTCAACCCTTCATCTCACACTAGCTGGAAGAATTAACGTTGTTAACATGAATATCCTTCCCAAAGCTTTTCTTTTTATCTTAAAACATTCTAATACACATCAGTAAATCATTTTTTAAGCAATTAGATTCAACCATAACTTTATTTATTTGAAACTTAAAACATCCACGTATTCAAAGAGCGATCCTACAAAGACCTAAGGCAGAAGTTGGCATGGCTATACCCAACTTTCAGTTTTATTACAGGGCAGCAAACATACAAGCTATAAAAACCTGGACACAAATAGATGAACATACACAGCTTTGGTACGCAATAGAGATAAAATCCTGCAGTACTTCTCTATATTCCCTGCTTTGTGCCCCTATTAATGCAAGTTATCGCCAATATACTAATAACCCAATTGTGCTTCACTCACTCAGAATATGGAACTAAGTAGAAAGCATTTTAAGATGGAGAATCTTTTATCTGTGGCACTTCTGCATGAGAACCACCTTTTTCAACCCTCGCAAACATATGCAGCTTTTAATATCTGGAAAACATTTGGGATTAAATCACTTAGAGATCTTTATATAGACAACATCTTTGCATCCTATGAACAATTACATTCCAAATTTAATTTTCCAGCAACACCTTTCTTTCATTATCTCCAAATTAGAAACTTTGTTAAACAGAACCTGCCCAATTTTCCACATCTCCCACCTTCCTGTATGCTGGAAAAATACTGCTCAGTTTTGAGGACTCAGACAACATTTCTGCAATATATAAAACTAGACGATGTCTGCCGTAACATACGGCGGTGTAAGAATAGGAACGGAAAATGGTGAGAAAGGAATTCAGAAATCAAGAAGAAAGAAATACTTCTTGAAAGACGCAGTTGTGAATAGGTGTTTTGCTGGAGACGATTTGTGTCAAAAAATAACCCACTGACAGGAACAGGCAGTTGCCAGATCCCGGAATAGAGATGACGTTGTACAAAAACAGAGAAGATACTGTTGTTCATTTTATAACAAAGGCTTAGGAAACAACCGTCGCAGTATAACGAAAATAGCAAGGCGCGAAACCAATGCCAATGGTCGAGAGCATAGACATATATACATAGATGCCGCATTCACTGTGTTACCCAGTCGACACAATACGTCAGCGCGTCCGCCCTATTGTGAGTGCCATTTCAACTAATACAGGTAGATGTGGAAACTGGGTTTTCTGATGAAAAAACAATAACGTTTAAAACAGTATCATTTACATACAACAGATTTTGGAGAATCGTTTACATGCAATTATTTATATCCATTTATACACTAATAATGGCAATTATTAAAATAATAATTATTATTATTAAATAATTCCTCCCATATAAGTAACATTTCTCTGACTGCCTTCTTCCATCTCCAAAACATTTCTAGACTTCGTCCTGTTCTTACGCAACACAGTACTGAAGTACTGGTTAATGCCTGAGTTACCTCACTTATAGATTACTGTAATGCTATTCTAACTGGCATCCCACAAAAACCTATCCATCGCTTACAACATATTCAAAATTCTGCTGCCACGAAAATAACCTGCTGTCCTAAATCCACTGAACATATTACACCTACTCTCTCTCAACTTCAGTGGCTCCCTGTGAAGTTTTGAATAGGTGTTTTGCTGGAGATGACAGTTGCCGGATCCCGGAATAGAGATGACATTGTACAAAAACCCGTTGACAGAGAAGATACTGTCATTTATTTTATAACAAAGCCTTAGGATACAACCGTCGCAGTATAACGAAAATAGCAAGGTGTATGGGAGGCCGCAGGCAGTGTGGGGAAGGGTTTGGAAGAGGATGAATAGAAATTGATAAATGCCATGTCGGCTGCGTGTGGGCGGGACCGGTTTTGAAGAGGAGCCGCAGGCAGCGTGGGGAAGGGTTTGGAAGAGGACGAATAGGAATCGAGAAATGCCGTGTTGGCTGCGTGTGGGAGGGACGGGTTTTGAAGTGGAAGCAGTAGGAACCAGAAGAGAAATACATATAAAAGATTATTTTACAGTCCCTCCCTTTCAAAGATCCAAAAAGACAATGGGAAAATGATCTCCCACTCAACATATCAGAAAAGGAGTGGAAGGTAGCAATGAACAGAATTCACTCGAGCTCCATATGTGCAAAGGATACAATTTTTCAACTCAAAATTATATATCGAGCACATCTGTCTCGCTTAAAACTGTCCAAAATGTTTCCAGGGCAAGATCCAACCTACGAACGCTACAATCAAGTTCCAGCCTCACTGGGTCACATGTTTTGGGCCTGCACCAAATTAACACTATTCTGGACAAAAATTTTCAAGTGCCTTTCAGACAGCCTTGGTGCCACAATACCTCCTAACCCATTAACAGCTGTGTTTGGTGTTCTTCCAGATGGGCTTAAAGTGGAGAAGGACAAACAAACTGTGATTGCCTTTACTACACTATTGGCACGCAGACTTATTTTGCTAAACTGGAAGAATCCTAATTCTCTTTTAAGTCAGTGGGTAACTGATGTTTTGTATTACTTGAAATTGGAAAAAATCATATTCTCACTTTTTCAAAACCTGGCAGGATCTAATAAATAATGTTTTAGAATAAGCTCTTAAAGCACTGAGGAAGCAGATTCTCTTTCCATTTCTTTTTCTTCTCCATTTATCTTTATTCGGCAATTAAACTCATCAATTTATTTATTTTTACTAGCTTTAAGTTTTACTCCGTTGGTCATGCTCTCTTTCTCAGGGGTGAGGGTTGATTTGTTTTCAATCTTATTTTTTGTGAAAAATTGATCTATTTGTATGGAATGATTACAATAAAATCAATAAAATTAAAAAAAAAAACTCCTGTATATTGTATACTGTATTATAACTTGCTTTGTAAGTCATCATGGATAAATGCATTTTCTAAATAAACAAGAAAAATAATAATAATAATTAATGGGTCTGCTCTGTTTTAAGGGCAGATGGTATGCAAGAGAGAGTTTAGAGCAGGATGGATTATTTGTTGTAATTCTTTGGTTATTAAAACACTGACACAAGCTGTGACCTTAAAAATGTTTAAGAAAAAAAAAAACATTTATTTGAGATTTATTTTAGCAACATATGTGATCCATTTTGAGGTTTACTTTCAGCATGTAAATGAACCTACACACAGTAAGGGACATTTCTTGAATCATATTGTCACCAAGCCTTCAAATATCTCTATGATAATGATGACTGATGTTGTCTTATTAGATTGTTTCTGTATAACTTGCAATGAGTCTTTTACAGCGCTCTGGAGGAATTTTGGCCCACTCATCTTTGCAGAATTGTTGTAATTCAGCTTTATTTGAGGGTTTTCTAGCATGAACCGCCTTTTTAAGGTCATGCCATAGCATCTCAATTGAATTTAGGTCAGGACTTTGACTAGGCCACTCCAAAGTCTTCATTTTGTTTTT
>JANRMT010062806.1:5854447-5864764 GCA_026402145.1 Polypterus bichir lapradei | reverse complement strand
ACGGGAAGTTGGAGAATTAGTGACGTTGGAAAGTTCAATATGGCGGCCGACAGTGGCATCATATCACCGAAATAAGTACGTACATTGGTTTCAGTTAGCGCAGGGAAGCCGCCTACCAAATTTCGTGAAGATGGGGCCATAAATAAGAAAGTTTAACATGGCACATTTTGTCGACCGTTATGACCATTACGTGTAGAATTTCGAAATGAAACCTGCTTAATTTTTGTAAGAAAGGTGTAAGAAATGAGCCTGCCAAATTTTAGCATTCTACCTACACGGGAAGTTGGAGAATTAGTGATGAGTGAGTCAGTGAGTCTGACGTTGGAAAGTTTAATATGCCGGCCGACAGTGGCGTCATACCACTGAAATAAGTATATACATTGGTTTCAGTTAACGCAGGAAAGCCGCCTACCGAATTTCGTGAAGATGGGGCCATAAATAAGAAAGTTCAATATGGCGGACGTTGTCAACCGTTATGACCGTTACGTGTAGAATTTCGAAATGAAACCTGCTTAACTTTTGTAAGTAAGCTGTAAGGAATGAGCCTGCCAAATTTCAGCCTTCTACCTACACGGGAAGTTGGAGAATTAGTGATGAGTGAGTCAGTCAGTCAGTCAGTCAGTGAGGGCTTTGCCTTTGATTAGTATAGATTTTTGCTCGTCTTGCAAAACACTTGCAGACCAAGTTACTCGCAATCCAAGGTTTTACTGTAAATAAATAAGAACATGAAAATGTGAATTTACATATTATGATTTTTCAAAATTGAGGAGTATTTTCTTATATTCCAGAAAATACAAATATTTAGTATTAAACATTATTTAAAATAATTATCTGAAACAATATTAAAAATATTATTATGTTTGATTATTTTAATTATAATTATTAAAATCAATAGAGTTATAATTAATATTTAAAAGTATTTACTGTTGTTTAAAAAAACACATATTCAACATCTGTATACAGTGAAACAGGTATTCTCTAACTTTGGTGTGGCCTGAAATACGTATGTTGATTTTACGTGGCCTATCTGCAGAGTAACTTACTGTAAGTGTCCTAACTCTAAAGCAAAGATGCTTTCAAAAATAATGAACTGAAAGGTTCTAAATATACAGTAAGCGAGTTTACTATAAACAGCAGTTACAGAATTGTTATGCTAGGCCTACTAGCAAGGAGTATTTTATGATGGTGACCTGGAGAATATGTTATCAAAAGCCAAAACAGAAGTAGAACCCAGAAGTTTAATCAACAGCCCAACCAAAACCAAAAGAATAGACACAAATCGTAGTTAATAACTAACCTAAAGATGGTTTAGGAGAGTGTCTATATCTGGAAAAAAGCTACCCTATGGTGCATATAGCAGGGAAAATAAAATGGTGTGTAAGCCACCTTGTAGCAGTCCTGGGGAACATGGGGCACAGCTTCAGAGTACCTTTGGAGCTCTTTTGAATACAGTGATGTATTCAATTTTAATGGGGATGCCAGGACACTACCAAGCATGCCCCAACATAAGCAACCCTCCCACAGAGGTACTTTATGCTTAGGAAAAAAGTTCAAAAGTATATATTTAAAAAGTATGAATTAGTATAAGCCTTCCTAATTTGGGGTGTTCAAAAGAAATATGATGATTTACTTCATGAGGTAGGAGCACATAATAAACTAGAACAGTTGACTCATATATTTGAAATATTAAATGTGTGCTTCAGTTTAAATAGTAGTGAACCCAAAAATCTTGATGTCTTTCATAGCAAAACATCAAGTCGAGCTGAACGATATATCATATGTGATGGTTTTCTTATACTAGTGAGTCAGGAGGTGCTGGACCAAACAATTGAAATGATTTCAAAGGATTCATAACTAATTCTTATGAACACAATAAGCTACTTACAATCACAAAGCAAATCTACTATTATGTAAAAGAATCCAGCCTCTATTATCTCACAACCAAGACACACAATAAGCCCTTAACACCCACATACATAGTTCTAAAATACAGTCCAGTTTACTGGCTGATGTTTGAGAGTTGATAGTGAGTTATGATAAAATACCAAAGTGAACAGTCTTCTGGAAAATAGATAACCTCATTCTACAGTAACATAAATATATGAAGTAGATTTGCAGTGGAGGGAGAGGCAATAGGACAAAGAACATAAATCCTGAAAAGACTGTAGCTTATGAAATTGCAATCCAAAAAGGTTACAGAAAATGTGGTGTTGCAGCTGTGATGAACAAATACAAAAAATGCTTTTTTCCTTTACAATCACCACTTTTTTTTACATATTTTACCTTAATAGTCATTCTCCTAGCAGTCCCTGCACAGCAGACCAAGGCAGTTTGGTGGCTCAGTGATCATGCACCATAGCATTAGTGCTGCAGAATCCCAAATTAAGACTTTCCAATACTTGGGGACTGAAACATTTATATTTGAGTGGGTATCCAAGATCTTTGATCTTTGATCCCCCTTTCATTTAACTTCAGTCAAACACATTTCAGTGCAATTTCATTTACTGAGATAATGTTTTGTAATTTTAATAATTAGAGCTTTTCATGACATGGTCTTACAAGGAGACTGGCTTCACTGTCCACTCTATATAGTAAAATGAGCATATACTCACGCAAAGAGATGGCCTAAACAAAGCCCTTTCATTCTATTATTCTTCTATTATAAAGGATGTAATATATTCTATTAATCTGAAAACTATTTTACAGAAATTAACAAATGTATACAAGTCCCTACATTATCTACTGCTAGTTTAGTGGACTAATGTTAGGATTTTCTACACACTTTATGATAAAAGTCAGAAATATTTATTAGCATCTCTTCCAATTTACCCACACATTTCTCTCCCATGAAACTCACACTACAGCTTCAGAGCATTTTTATCTTCTTTTACCCTTCACTCCCATTAACACTAGAATTACCAGAGCCTACGAAAAAACTCGTAGATCCGTCCCACCTTAAATCGCTTCTTAAATCCGTTCACACCTCTACGCCAGCGTCCTTTGTCCTCTAAATGTGCTGATAAAGAGAAACTACAAGCAGCTGGCTATTCCATCCCCCCACCAATTTAGAACGTGCACGAACTTCTCCCAGCTAATGCCTTGATTGATTATCTGGGGGTGAAGTGGAGTTTTAGAGTGAAAATAATAAATTGTTATTTGGAACACACGCATTTCATGTCTGTTCCATTTCTACAGTAATCTGAGTAAACACATTGTTAAAACAGAAATTATATTCTAGTAGTAGATGACAAAATGTAAGCATAAACTATATAAAGTATGAAGCCTGAAGTCCAAATATCAAAGAAACACTTTCACAAAAGGTACAAATATAAACACAACAAATGCGCTTTTATTCAAAAATATAACTGCAGAAAAAAAAGCTGCTTTAACATGCGACATTGACACACATTTACTATGACCACCTCTGTGCCGCAATAGTATCAGCTGCTGACTGGGAATCAAAAGGTCGCGAGATCAATCCTGCACCACTCCGTTTTGAGAAGTAAACTGCTCTTATTCTTACTATTTTAAAATAAAAACATACATTTGATTTCAATCTGTAACAGCCTGTGTAATTTATGATACTTGTAAAGGTTAGCTTTGTTTTTTTTTTTTATTAGTCAGTTTTATTATCTCAGCCGCGTTCATGAGCCCAAACACATCCCACCCCTCCATCTGACACTGCTGTTTTCACATAGACGCGCTATAACAGAGGTAAACTCAGCTCCCTTCTACATCGGAGCAAGAATGCACATACCATTGCTTGCGTACTAAAGTGTCAGCAGGCACTTTTCGTGGCATTACACACATTTTTGAGCATGCCCTCTGCACACTACTTGTGACTTTAGGCTTTAGGAAGTAAGTAAATAAATAAAGGTAAATCGCGTCATAAAATGATTTCTTCAAAATGTCACATATATTTGTCTCTTTCTTTTTTTAAAATGTGTGTTGATCACCACCAGCATGTTGTAGCACACAGCATCTGGCCACCTGCATGTTCTTGCGCGCACTGAATAAGCGCCTGATCTGACTCTAAGTAATAGCGCCAGCATCAATTCAAACCCGATCTGACGCTATTCGTTTTCAAATAATATTGCATTAGTGCGATAATGTTTTCACATATATTGTCTCTTTCTTTCAGGTGTGTAATAGAAACCACAGCATAGAGAGAAGTGTGTACAATGCTTCTTACAGGAAAAGGCGATGGAAAAAGAAAAGATGATGCAGCATCAACAAGCTTCAGTTCTAAGACCTCAGCTTCCTGCAGGGAAGAAAGTACAGTACAGTGTCAGGTGCTCATTCAGTGTAATAGGAACCATAGCACAGAGAGGTGTGTACACTGCAACAAGTACACATGTCGTAAATGTAGGAAGGGCGGACGTGATTTACCTTTATTTATTTGCTTTCTTCCTAAAGCCTAAAGTCACAAGTAGTGTGCAGAAGGCATGCTCAAAAAATACGTGTAATGCCACGAAAAGCGCCTGCTGACATTTTAGTACGCAAGCAATGGTAAGAGAATGCAGTTAGACTTTTTTTTGGGGCACATACACCGTCCAGATCTAAACACTAGCGTGTAGAGTCGCTTGCGTTCTACATCAGAGCATTGATTTTGAATGTTATTTACCTATTTACCTTTATTTATTTACTCACTTCCTACAGCGTAAAGGCACAAGTAAAATGCAGAGCTTCCCATACACATATACAAAGTACAGCGATGGCAAAAGTGCAATGTGCATTCTTGCTCCGACGTAGAAGGGAGCTGAGTTTACCTCTGTTATAGCGCATCTATGTGAAAACAGCAGTGTCAAATGCGGGGGTGGGGTGTGTTTGGCCTTGTGAATGTGGCTGAGATAATAAAAAAAAAAAGCTAACCTTTACAAGTATCATAAATTACACCGGCTGTTACAGACTGAAATCAAATGTATGTTTTTATTCTAAAATAGTAAGAATAAGAGCAGTTTACTTCTCAAAACGGAGTGGTGCAGGATCAAACTCGCGACCTTTTGATTCCCAGTCAGCAGTTGATTCTATTGCACCACCGAGGTGGCCATAATAAAATGGTGTCAATGTCGCATGTTAAGGTGGCTTTTTTTTTCCTGCAGTTATATTTTTGAATAAAAGCGCAATTGTTGTGTTTATATTTGTACCTTTTGTGAAAGTGTTTCTTTGATATTTGGACTTCAGGCTTCATACTTTATATAGTTTATGCCTACATTTTGTCATCTACTACTAGAATATAAAAAACGTTTCTGTTTTAACAATGTGTTTACTCAGATTACTGTAGAAATGGAACAGACATGAAATGCGTGTGTTCCAAATAACAATCTATTATTTCCACTCTAAAACACCACTTCACTCCTAGTTAATCATTCAAGGCATGAGCTGGGAGAAGTTCATGCATGTTCTGCAGCTGTGGGAGGATGGAACAGCTGGCTACATGCTGCTTGTCTTTATCAGCACATTTAGATGACAAAAGACGCTGGCGGAGAGGTGTGAATGGATTTAAGAAGAGATTTAAGGTGGGGCGGATCTACGAGTTTTTTCGTAGGCTCTGGCAATTCTAGTGTTAATTACCTTTCTATCTTAAGTAATTCCAAAAATACAACTCCCTATTACTGCCCTTCACATCACTTGCCTTTGTAGAAGTTATCTCTAGTCCTATTTTTTACCCAATTAACATATCTTTAGCCTCTGGCAAAGTTCCTTGTTCCTGCAGTTAAGGTGACTTTAATCCTATTTTTAAGAAACCTTGCTTGATTCATTTATTTTTGATAATCATGGGCATATCTATAACAAAGCTCTGCCTTACAACAAAGCCCCATTCCCCACAGTAAAGGTATTAAAAAGATTGGATGCCTCATCATTTCAAACGTTACTATGCAAAAATAATTTTAAGAACTTTTTCAGTCTGTTTTCCTTATTCTGCACAGTAGAGATACTGCCTTTCCTATGGATTTTTAATAAACTTTTCCTGTCTGCTGATGCTGGTGTGCTCAACATTTTCCTTTTTCTTTTCATGAATGTTGCTTTTGATACTATTATTCTTAACATACTTCTGACTCATCTTTCTTTGACTGCCATTGTTTGTACAGCTCTTTCACAGTTTACATCATACCTCAATTATAGAAAGGGTTTTACTACAATTGAAAAACATCAATTCCTCCCATTCCTCTGTCAATAAAATGAGTTCCAGTAATGCTTTTCTTAATATGTGTGCTTTACCTCAGCCAAATCACTGCTATTTTGATGAATCAAGAATTACTTTAAGCACTAAATCTGTCACTGCTTTGCCACATCACTTGCTAACAGAACACATCTCTAACTTAAAAATGGTGCTGAATATTAATATTTTTAAGCATTATAATGAATAAACTGAAGTCTTTCCCAAAATCAGTGGCTTCCAAGATGAAAAACATTTGTATTGCTATTGATAGTATGAATTCTTCAGAAATTGTTTATGTTTGTTGTATATTATTCGGCTGATCACTTACCTTTGAACCCTACTTAAGTTCACTTGCTAAAATTGCATTTTTTCATCCCTGTAACATTGCTCATCTTCATTCTTGCTTAACAGGAAAAATTCAGAAACACTGGTTCATGCTTACATGATTTCCCCATTCAATAATTGTAATGCCCAGTTTATAGGTCTCACAGCTACAAGTCCAGTCCTGGAGGACCACCGTGGCTGCAGGTTTTCATTCTAACCCTTTATTTTAATGATAGTGCCCTGTTTGTGCCACTACAACCTCCATTTACATTCAGGTCCTACGGCAAAGAACTGCTAGTTGTCCCTTAGGCCAAACTGTCTTTTTTAGGTGTCAGGCATTCAGTATGACAGCCCCTAATCTCTGGAATTTTTTACCCCAGTGCAGTCAAGACTGCTTTTTCTGTATTCCTACAAACTAAACTGTGAAGCAACATTGGGCTTGAGAAATAAAGAAATATACATAAATAATTATGTTTAATTTTTATCACACAGGTGACACAGATATGAAGACAAGTGAATCAATGAACAGAAAACCTGAAAGACTTAACTATTTTATACAACCTACAATTTAAGATGGAAGCAGAAGTGAAAAAGCTAACCATAAATGTTAGACTATTTTTCAGGGTAAATACAACAGTGGCTTCAGGGCAGCCGGAACAGGAACTGATGTGGCAGGAAGATGGATTCTGGGTACTGCAAATGATGCCATCAGGGTTTGCCGGAAGTGATGTCAACAGTTGGTGGACCGGTGCTGATGTCACGAGAAAGAGCATCAGCATTGGCTTGGAGAGAACCCTGACGATAAATGACAGAAAACGTATAAGGCTGGAGGTCTGAAAGCCAACGAGTGACATGCGGGTTAGACTCCTTGTGCACTGCGATCCACTGCAGAGCGGTATGATCAGTGACCAGGGTAAACTCACAGGCCAAGAGGTAGGACCTCAGTTGCATTACTTCCCTTTTCATCGTCAAGGCCTCCCATTCCACTGCCTCATACCTGGTTTCCTTTTCCAGCAGTTTCCATCTCAGGAACATGATGGTGTGTTCAACACTGTCGATGCTTTGGCTCAGTACCACACTGAGTCCTGTGTCCCAAGCATCGTTCTGGAGGATAAAAGGCAAGGAAAAATTAGTTGCCATTAGCACAGGTTCTGACATAAGGTCCTGCTTTAGGTCACAAAATGTAAAGTCTGCTTTGCCTTTCTAAACCACATTGTTAGAGGCCCGTTTCTTCATCAAGGTGTCAAGGGCGCCGCTCTCTCAGAGGACCAGAGTACCGGAGTACAAACCTTCTGCTTGGTTTTCAGATGGGGCAACTTTAAAATGGCATCTACTTTGGAAATCTGTGACTTTACCACCACCCACCAGGTTGCCTAAATACCTGGCCTCGTGCAATCCAAAGAAACATTTCTAAGGATTGATACGAAGTCCGGCCTTTCCAAGTGTCTGGAGTACAACCTGACCTGTTCTAGGTGTTTCTTTCATGTGTCAGAATAGATGACCACATCATCCAAGTAGGCGACACTATAAGAATTGTGGGGCCGTAGCACTTTATCCACAAGATATTGGATGGTGGCAGGTGCCCCGTGCAAACCAAATGGAAGAACCCAATATTGCCAGTGTCCACTAGGGGTGCTAATTGCTGTCTTGGTCTTTGCGGTGTCCATTAAAGGGACCTGTCTATACCCCTTTTTCATGTCAGAAGTGGTCAGTTGCTTGAGGAGGTTGTCCAATCGCTGGATTGGATAAGTGTCAAATTGGGAGACTTGATTAAGGCGACAGAAGCCATTGCAGAATCTCCAACTTCCATTGGGCTAAAGGACCAATATAATTGGGCTAGACTAGGGATTATAACTTTCCTCAATTACACTTAGTTCCAGCATGCATTGGATCTCAAGCTGCACTTCATGATGATTTGCCTCCAGGAGGGGGCAAGGCCACCCCTGAATGATCACCCCAAGGTCCATTGTGATATCATATTCAATCAGTGAGGTCCAACCAGGTTTCTCACTTACCACCTCAGGGACGGACAGCATTACTGCTTTAAGCTCCTACTTTTGTTGGGGCGTCAAATTAGGGCCAAAGTTAAAGTAATTTTTATAGGCGAAAACAGAACAGGGCTGGCTGGAGTAAAGACTGGGCTCCCTGTCCCTCCACAGTTTCAGTAAGTTGACGTTATAAATCTGTTTGCTTGGTCGATGATTTGGTAGTAAATGAGCCCTTTTCACTCCTTAACTTCGTATGGGCCCTGCTAATGGGCCATTCATTTTGAGTGCAAGGTGGGCATGAGTACCATGACACGGTCTCCAGGGCAAAACTCCCGAAGTACCGTCCCAGAATCATAACTTCAGGCCTGCGCTGCTTGAGCTTTTCCCATATTCTCTTTTAATATTGGTCTAATTTTTGTGAATATATCACGATATACTTCAGAATGTTAGTGGAAGGGAGGGCCTCTTTTAGAATATTTAGTATTCCTCAGGGTTGTTGACCATATAGTAACTCCAAAGGGTAGAAGCCCGAGGAGGCTTGAGGCACTTCCTGAAAGGCAAAAAGTACGAGGGGGAGGAGCCAGTCCAAGTTCGCCCTATCCTTGCTAACCACCTTATGTAACATTTGTTTGAGAGTTTGATTAGACTCCTGTACAAGACTATCAAGTTTGAAGATAGTATGCTACGGTCTTTAAGTGTTTGATTTTGAGCAACTTGGCAACTTCCCTGAACATCTTCAAGGTGAAAGGAGTCCCTTTTTCCCTTCAAGACTTTTTTATGGATGCCGACTTGCACAAAGACCACTACCAGTTCTTGTGTGATAGCTTTGGAATTGGCTTTTCTCAAGGGGAAAGCCTTGAGATAATGGGTAGCATAATCAACGAGGACTAGAATATATTTATGTCCTCTAGAAGAGGTATCGAGGGTTCTTACGATGTCAGGCCCCTTTACATTCAAATGGGATGTCAATCAGGGGAAGGAGAACCAATGGAACACAGTGTTTTTAGGAATCTAAGGTGATTTAAAGAAAAGGTCATGTGTTTTTGAAAAAATCCCCACCCTCATCTGGGAAGCTAGCTAAACCCCTGGCTGAATCTTCTTTAGGCAGAAATTATGGCTAAGAAGTTAAGACCCTGCAGTTTAAATTATAACTTTGCCATATAAATGATTGTTTCCAATGCACTAAAAGAACTTAACCTGCACCTGCATCTGTCTCAAATGGAAAAATTAAATAAAATTAAAAAAAAAAGTAAAACAATTGTACTTTAACTCTTTATTTGTAAATCAGTATCACTCATTTGGCGTGTTTATCTAAGCAACACATCAGTGATTTCAATTAATTTTGTGATGACAGAAGCTGTTATGAATGAATGCAAAACAAATAACAAAGGATGTGAGGCCTCCAAAACACCCACAAAATCAGGCTAATGTCTTCACTGACCTGCCTCAAGATAAGCCTCATCCCAGGAATCCTAATTCCAAACTCTATAGTCCAGGCTGCCAAAATTAGAAACTGGCTTTTACTTCAAATTACTTTAAACATCTCAAAATATAGTATATTAAAATGCCTCTCAAGGGAAAGGAAAAATGTAGAAGCAAGTCAACAAAGAATGTTTATGCATAAGGATTTGATTAGAAAGTTCAAACAATGCACAAAAAATGGCCAAAATCAGGCAAAACGGTTTGCTGTAAAAGTCACCACTCAGCAAGCAAGTCTTAATTCGCAATCCAAAGGCAAAATCCAGAAACTAGATGCAAAACATCCAGAAACTAGAAAGACTACTCACAACTTATTGCACACTCCAAATGATAATGAACCTCACAATATACTCAACTTACAAT
>JANRMT010062806.1:5812416-5845059 GCA_026402145.1 Polypterus bichir lapradei | reverse complement strand
CGCGCGCCTGTGTGTGTGTGTGTGACGCGCGCGCCTGTGTGTGTGTGACTCGCGCGCGCCTGTGTGTGTGCGTGACTCGCGCACGCCTGTGTGTGTGACTCGCGCGGGCCTGTGTGTGTGCGCGTGACTCGCGCGTGCCTGTGTGTCAATCTGTCTCTCTCTCTGCACAGGGAATGCACAGGAAGAGACTGAACACGTGCTGTGTGGCCCCGCGCATGTGCACTTCACCAGAAGACACACACCCACGGACACTGGACGCACACAAGGGTTTTATTAAAGAGGATAAGCTCTTAAAGCACAGAGGAAGCCATTATTTCTGTATTTCTTTTTCTTCTCCATTCATCTCTATTGGCTTATCAAACTCATCAATTTAGGTATGTTTACAAGCCTTAAGTTTTACTCCGTTGGCCATGCTCTCTCTCTCAAGGGTGGGGGTCGATTTGTTCTCAACCCTACTTTTTGTAAAAAATTGATTGACTTGTATGGAATGATTGCAATAAAATTAATAAAATTTCAAAAAAAAAAAAAAAGAAAACTTAAGAGAGCGCAATTCCTTAAAGCCCGCTGTTATAAATCTGGCACCAGTTCAGCACACAGCTCCAACAGGATAGCTCTTGGAAATCAAAATTGACTTAGAAGCCTGTCATCATCATCTATAAAAACACATTCTTTTCTCATTCTTCCATTTTCCTACAATGCTAAAGCAGTCATGGTAGTTGGAAAAGTTTGTCCATTCTGTGCAGCATTATATTGTTACAGACTGATTGCAATCAAGTGAATTAAATTTGTAAATGATATGCAATTAATTTTGGTGTATTTGATAAAGCTTCTCTCATGGATGCGAATATGTAAAAGAAGGGAAACAACAAAGAAACAGTAGTACTGCTTTGACACTAGGTGACGCCAGTTTGCAAAACTGAGCAGAAAACTGTGCATTGTGGCGGGCGGCTGGAGGTGGTACTCAGCCGGGACGCCTGGAAGGACGAGTAGGGGGACTAAGGACCACAAGAGGGCAGCCGCCCTGGTTGGTATGGGGACCACGGGAACAGAGCATGGAAGCTCAACCCTTTAGGGGCCCGTGGTCACCACCAGGGGTCGCCCAGATGCCTGAGAAGCCCTGGACGTCAGCACTTCTGCCACACCTGGGAGTGCTGGCAGAAGGAAAACCAGGGACACACGGAGTGCTTCCGGGTGCTCATGCGGCACTTCCGCCACACCAGAAAGTGCCGCAGGAAGCTCATCAGGAGGCACCTGGAGAATGTCCGGGTGGACTTAAAAGGGGCCACTTCCCTCCATTCGTCAGCTGTAGTTGGGTGGAAGACGACGAAGCTCGGAGGAGAGGAGTGGAGGCGGTGAAGGAAGGCCAAAGAGTGAAAAGGTCTGGACTGAGGGTGTGTGGTGCAGGGGCACCGGGTTGTGTGCGGTGTTGTACATAGTTGTAAACATGAATAAATGTGTGTTGGTGTTTGAACTATCGGTGTCTGCCTGTCTGTGTCAAGGCTGGTCGCCATAGTATGCATTGTCTGAGGCTGCTGTGAAATGTATATGGGTTTACACCGTTTAGTTTTTATACATATCAAAGTGAACATGGAAACGGACATACACAACATTTTTGTGCATACACAATGTTTATACATGAGGCCTCAGGTGATGAAATGAAATCAAAACCAGAATTAAGTAGAAACCATGAAGATGTAACCTTTTGCACCAAAGCCTACTCACTAATCAGAAATTAAAATAAGATGGAAGATGCAAAGATTCATTAACAAGAAATTCGAGAAAGTAATTTGCACTATGAGAACCGAAAACAACATAATATTATTGCACCATGAAATAAATAAACAATTTGAACAGGTACATTATACTGCAGAGGTAACTTCACAGAAATGTACCCAACATAAAGAAGCCTATAATCCCAAATATACTTAAGCATAGAAAAATTATTTCTAAGAGAAATAAATTCTAAAAGTTAACACCTGCTGTAACACCAAACAAGTTACTGCTTTAAGTATTCTGCTATGCATGGAAGAGATCATGGAGGACCAGGAGATGGGAGAGACAAACTTTAGACTAGGACAAAAGCAAAGTAAAAAGTTCTATGAGATCAGAAAGTAGCCGATAGTATATAGCCTGAAACATTAGTCAGAACTGAAATATAAAATCAACATACCAAGGTCTTTTTCCCTGAATAATTCACTTAAACCCTACTCTCTAGGACTCCGAACCCCCCTGGGACCATTAAAATTTGGAGTCTTTGATGCCAGTATGGTTGATTGTACATAACTAGCATCATGGGATATGGACAGGGAAGAGATGAAATGGTCACCCAGGCAAAAACAACAAAACAAAATGGTGATAAAATGTCTGGCATCTGTGCCTGGGCATAATGTCGTCTGATGTCCACAGGAGGGCGGCAATGTCCAATGAACAGAGGAACAAGAAGCATAAAGAAAGACTGATTTAATAGCTGGAATATTCCATGAAGAAAGGCGTAAAGAACCAGAAAGAAAGAGGGATGTAAGGGCTAGCATAGACTGTTTACAGAGGTTTGTAAATGCATCAAAAAGTTGGACTTGCCATTGTACCGTTAAGGTTTTGCCATGCTAGTTCATAATAATTTAATTAAATAGAAATGGAAAACAGAAAAATCCCCAGAATAAAAATAATAATACCGATCAAAAAAGATTTTGTCACAGAACAACTTAAGGTGTTTTAAAAGTAATTTTCACATTAATTTAAACAAAATACTCAAATCACCCATAGTCTTTATCATATTAATAGGGTGTACAGGTTTTTAAAACCTAAATATAGGTTTAAAATGTTTTTTGCTGTAGGTGAACATTTTATAACTTTCCAGAACGGCATAAAATAACTTGTACCAAAGTGTGCATGTTTGGACATGAAGAGACAGCAGCCTGCTCCCTGTCTGAGGCACAGTTCCACACCAGTTCATGATTAGATATCAAAGTGTAAAAAGTTACATGGCAGTTTCCTGAACAGGGTCTAAATTAAGCCAGGAGAGGGCTTTAATCTAGAATGGTTAATCATGGCATAGAAAATGACTTTCTGAAACACAGATTAATTACTGATTACTAAAACCTGGACTATGCAGTCCTGAACTAAAGTAAACAAGATTAATTTAAAAACATCTGTGCTAGTTTAAATTGGCTGGACTGAGGTTTTCTATAAAACGTGAAATGGATCCAGAAAAGCATAGAACTGTATGGAACTAGAGAGGCAAGTTCAAGGAAAATGGTAGCAGAAAGAACACTGTGATTAAAAAAAACTAATGAAAATGACAAAACACTTTTACAGCACATAGTTTCAAGACACACCATCATTAAAGATAAACAGTGCACATCATCTGTGGAATCAAAGAAGAAGAATGCCTGGAAATCTATTTATAATGAATTAAATGCAAATGAGCACATATCCACAAGGACTAATAAAACAACAGAATTGTGAGCTTTAGTATGTTTCTATTTTATGAAATCACTGGGTTGACATCTTGGTACTTATTCAATAAAGGTGTTGCAGAAGAATCTAAAAAAAAATCTTAGAAAAACTGCTCCAGAAGCCAGAAGAGAAAGGTTTGGGAATGGCGGACGACCTGCAAGTACAGAAATTGACTAGTTGGATGAGTTACTAACAGGAATAATGGAGAAGAAGCAATCTTTGGAGAACATACCAGATGATGACCATCTAGGCAGTTCAGATGAGGATTCACACACACATCATCACTCAGTATGTGAGGACATTTTACTTTGCCTTTTCTTTCTTTCCTTTCAAAGTTTCATTTGCTTCTTTGCCACCTAATGTGAGACATCTCATGTAAACTGCATTTATTTGACTATACATATAAACAAAACGGACAGAATTGAACAGTTGTAAATCAGATTACCCTCCACATCCCACATCCTCAGAAACCAGGGTGGCAGTGTCTGGCAATACTGGTCACCAGAAAAGAAAAGATCCACTATCCATGAAAGGCAGGCTACTGTTTTTCACAAATATAAGATAAGTTTCTTAAGGAGGAGCATGAAATGAAAATGAAGATACTGCAGTAAGAACTGGAAATGAAGATGAAGAAGAGAAATTCAATACATGAATTTGTGAAATAAATATTGTTTTATTAACTCATGTTGGATGTTATGGCAGTGTCTGTAACATAGCAGAAAAAATATAAACTTCTATTTTTAAAATATATTTTATTTGCTCTATATACATGAAAATGTACC
Organism: Polypterus bichir lapradei; assembly: GCA_026402145.1. Classification (NCBI taxonomy): domain Eukaryota; kingdom Metazoa; phylum Chordata; class Cladistia; order Polypteriformes; family Polypteridae; genus Polypterus; species Polypterus bichir. The sequence continues at coordinate 5,840,821 of JANRMT010062806.1, read as the reverse complement.
TGATGTCAAAAACCTCTACTTAAAGTGTTGCAATGCAAAAGCATCTCTGTGGTTTGTTGTAAATGTTGGAACATCTGAATTGTCATCCTCTTCTACTGGATGATCTGGGCATTGTGCTGTTTCAGACAGTTGTTAAGAACAGCTATTGCAATGATGACAATGCAGCATATTCTGATGGCACTGAAAACAACTCTTCCAAACACTAAACATACTGTACGCTCTACTACAATAATAGTGTGCATAAGAGCCTGGTTATTGCTCCAATGTTCAGCTGTTGTTGTAATGTAAGTATGTTGTGAACAAAAAAAAATTAATGAGCATACCCAGTATCACCAAGCAATATTCCATTAGTTTCTCCTTTTAAAAAGTGGCTATGCAGAAATGTGTTAAGGAAGATTTGTGACCCATGAGTGGCACCTTGTGGTATAATGGGTCTGTGGCTCAGAAAAAGTGGCCGTATTTAATAAATAATCAGTTGGCTGGCTCTCCATGGGTGCATGCTCATGTAGCTGTGGGGAGTTGGAGTAATTGGGGTCAGACACCTGCACATGCAGGTGTGGTCTTTCTCAATTGCTTCATCAGCTTCCTGCAGTGCACGATTGAGATGCTGCACCCATGGAGCCTTATAAGAATGAGCTGGCATGAGGAAAAGAGGAATGATCTGGAATGAAAGAGAAGATGGCAGGAAGACGAGAGAGACAGAAAGAAAGAGAGAGAACGCCGATGCAGGAATAAGTGAGCTAATGAGAGCGGGCTCAAGAGAGAGAGAAGGCAGGCAGCTGGGTGGAGAGCCCCTGGAGAGTAGTGTGTGGTCAACACTTGGGGGCAGTGAATTGGGTTACACTGATTGAGCATGTACGATGAGCAGGAGTGACCAGGGGCCTTGTATATAAACAGTGTGTACGCACAAAAATGTTGCATACACCCGTTTCCACACTCACATCATGATGTATAAGAGCTAAACTTTGCGTAAAGCCACGCACATTCTCACGCCAGCTCAATCCATTGTGTACGCAGGTTTTCGGTGTGGTTTTGCAAACTGGATGCACCCAGTGTCAAAGCTGTGCTACTATTCCTGTGTGAATTCCCTATATTTTTTATATTTACATCCCTGACATGGCTTTATCAAATGAAATTAACTGCATATCATTTTTTTAGTTCAAGGCATCAGATAGTAATTAGCCTGTAACCATATAATAGTGCATGGAATGGCCAAACTATTTCAAATGCGACATGTTTTTTAGCGTTGTTACCCTCAATGCACCACTCAGAGTATTTTAACGGACTGTATCTGAGTGTGGAATCACAGCTGATCCGAAAGCTCTACGGCAGATTATGTCAAGAACAGAGAGAATTATCGGGATACAGGTTCTAGCACATGCTGCCTCAGCTATGGGCACAGTCTATTTTAACTTCTCCTATTTGACAATAGCCTTTCCTGTATGGACCTCGCGTTTCAGAAACAGTTTCAATCCAAGAGATATAAATGCACTCAATCAGTCCATCAAGTGCTCCTGGTAGAACTGTTTCTACTTAAAAGTACAATTACCTCACTGTAAACTTGCATTCCAGTTGTAATATTGCACAACCTGAGCCACTTATGCTTTCATATTGTATATGTTTCATTGTTTTTATTGTATTATTATTATTCTTGTTGTATTGTTATTTTACCATTTTATAGGAAAATAAGTTTCTGGAGGATTTGCCTATTGAATCTCATTGTACCATACAATAACAATAAAGGAATTCAATTCAAGTCAATAGAAGAGAGCGAGTATTTACAGATGATGACGACTGCCTTCTAAGTTGATTTAGATATCCAGACGCTATCTTCATGGAGCTCTTGATATCATTTTTAAGATGAAATGCAGCAAATATATATAGTACATTATACAAATAAATTTTAACTTCATTTAAATAATGTATACTGTTAATAATTAAACGTGTGGACACGGTGGACAACGGTAGCGATGAACTGGCGCCTCATTCAGGGATTGCTCCTGCCTCACGCTATATGCTTGTTGGGACTTGAGCGACCCTGGATGGATAGATGGATTGAATCATTAAACACAAAGAAATTTCAATGTTCCTTAAAAGTTTTGAAGAATCAGCATTCTAAACTTACAAATGGCTTGACATTTACTAAATACAATACAATACAATACAATTTACTTTTATACAATTTATTTTTGTATAGCCCAAAATCACACAAGAAGTGCCGCACTGGGCTTTAACAGGCCCTACCTCTTGACAGCCCCCTAACCTTGACTCAGTAAGAAGACAAGGAAAAACTCCAAAAAAAAAACCTTTTTAAGGAAAAAATGGAAGAAACCTTGGGTAAGGCAGTTCAAAAAGAGACCCCTTTCCAGGTAGGTTGGCATGCAGTGGGTGTCAAAAAGAAGGGGGTCAATACAATACAATAAACAGATCAGAACTAATCCTCAATACAGTATAAAAATAAAAAAATAACAAGTACGGACCAGAATTTAACAGTAGATGATATCACATAATATGATTTGGATTTGTTTAGAGTCCTGGAGACCTCAGCCATCAAGCTGAATGCCTCCCCCATTTGGCCATTCAACAGCTGAAACATTGCTTGGCCAGCCATTCCGATGAAAGGACCCCTCTAACCCACGATTCCTGCGATCCTTCATCAGGGATGACTTTACCTTAGGCAGGCAAAACAACTTGGCAGGTGAGCCGTGGCACCAAGTGCCACATTTGAGTACCAAGAAGAGAAACAGAATAGGTGATGGTTAGTAACAAATTATAACTATCATGTTACTTATGCTTTAGTGCTAATGACTAACAACAGAGATGCAGTCTGTACAGTTAATCAGCAGCCCTAGTCAGGATATGCTAAATTGAAGTAGTGAGTCTTCAGCCTGGATTTAAAAGCTGAGACCAAAGGGGCATCTCTTATAGTAGCAGGCAGCCCATTCCACAGTTTAGGGGACCTGTAACTAAAAGCTCCACCTCCCACTGTTATTTTATTAAACCTTGGAATCATAAGCAGACTGGCAACTTGAGATCATAATGTGCGCTCTGGTTAGTAAGTCATGATAAGTTCAGACAAGTAAGCCGGGCCTTGGCCATTTAATGCTTTAAATGTTAAAAGGAGGATTTTGAAATCTGCCCTAAACTTAACCGGGAGCCATTGTAAGGATTTAAGAACTGGAATTATATGTTTATACTTTCTTGTTCTAGTAATAATTCTTGCAGCAGCATTTTGGATTAGCTAAGGCTGTATAAAGAACAGTTTGAACATCCAGTGAACACTGCATTGCAGTAGTCAATCCTACTAGAAATAAATGCATGAATTAATTTCTCAGAATCCTGTTTATTTAGAAGCACCTTAATTTCCCAACATTTTTAAGATGGAAGAAACATGATTTGGAAAACTTTGTAATATGTGCTTTAAATGACATGCTAGAGTCAAAGATAACTCCTAGATTGCGGGCTGATTCAGTAAAATTAATTGGGATTCCAACTGAGTTAAATGTCGACAAAATATTGCTGTGATCAGCGTCATTCCCTCCAACAATTAACATCTCTGTTTTATCTGTATTTAAAGACAAGTAGTTCTCATTCATCCACTCCTTTAATTCACTAACACAACTAATTAAAGACAACATCGGAGAAACTTCATTTGATCTAAATGAAAGGTATAACTGGGTGTCGTCTGCATACGAGTGAAAATTAACATTGTTTCCTAATGATAGATCCCAGTGGAAGCATGTAAAGTGAAAACTAAAGAGCTGATTGTGTGGCAATTGGTTACTTGGAGAAAGAAAAAGAAGGGCAGGAATTGGGAGCTAGTACATTTGAAAGAGGCAATACTGCTGCAATAAATTATTTCATCAAGGGTCATCCCAGCAAGCATCAAGAACAATCTCTGGATGGGGCACCAGCTCATCGCTACAACTGCGCCAACATGCTCCCGTGTTTAATACATGCTTTAATTAATTTCATCATGAAAATTATATCAAGTATACATCTTAGTATTTAAATTGTTCAGAGAGCTGTAATATCATGAATGTAATGTATTCTGTTTCCTGTCGGCGTAAGAGAAAGCCTGTTTAAGAAGCACATAGTGATTCACACACAGAGTACATAGAAGAACACATAGAATATGAAGCATTTAACATGTTACTTTAGTTACGATGGGATTTGAGAAAATAGTAAATTAAATGATTTAAAGATGAAATTTATGATGTTCTACTTTAATGACCAAATAAACTATGTGATTAAAGTGGAAATTTCAATCTTTTTTCCACTGTGTCCCTGTTTTTTTTTCTTTTCTCTGTACCCTAATACGCTTCCATATAACACTCAGACGGTGGGCTACAACTCGTTTTTTCACGGTGACTTTGATATCTGACCACTTCTTATTTCGGGGACTGTGCGACTTTCTGAACTTGAACTTTCGAGTTTCTCCGCCACTCTTTGTCACTCGATCAATTTTCTTTTGTTGTTTATACTACTGCTTAGACCAACAAATAGTACGTTTTTCCTGCCTCCAGTTAGTGTTCGCTAAAATTCTTCTTTTTTCCCTGAGCTTTTGCCATTGTCTTTTCACGGAATGCTGAATGTAAGAGGCTATTTATATTTAAATTGTGGGAGGAGTCGGGGTGGGGCAGCAGGTGCGTGCACTTGCTTTACATTTCACGCTGACTAGGATTTACGTAGCGGTATAATGTGGAAGTTGGCATACACATAGATTTATGCATCTGGATTTTTTTTTTGTGTACGCACATTTCTGTTTTTGTCCGTATGCTATATTTTAGTGTGAATTTTACACACGTCGTTATACATGAGGCACCAGGAGTGTGAATGGCTTACTGTTGAAGACTGATCGATGAGGCTTGGACTGAGAGCCCCAATATGAGCACCACGGCCAATAGGGACCCTAGGTCCGGAGAGGGAGCATTACCATAGCCATGAGATGGCTGCTACCCGGATCTGTGGAAGGCTGGCTGTGTCTGTTGGTAGGGCGACACCTCTGCTGCAAGGCCCATTTGGGATAAACAGAGGAAACAACAGTTTTAAAAAAGATGTGCCGGATTCTTAGGAAAGGACAGTTTCCTGCCAGATGGTTTTTAACCTCAATTTTAATTAATTTATGCATTTGAATTTTAACCTCCACTGAATACTTCATTTTATGGATTATTCATTGAGCACTTTTTACGCACTGTAATATTTGTTTGGACATTCTTGTTTTGTTGGACAGTTTTAATAAAAGCACTGAGCACTTTTGTTACACCATCCCATTGCTTTGTGTATGGCATCCTCATCTTTTCAGCTCATCCCGGTCATGACTATCAGTGGTAGCAGATTGAAAAGTTTCCCAGTGGGACCTGGTAGTGTGATCCACAATTAATATAGTCTAAGTAATCCATCTGTCCTCTTTGACAAACAATGTTAATATGAAGTTAAACCTGCCTTCTTAGAGGTTTAATTTACGCGGCCATTTACTCCTGGAGTTGCTCTGTTCTTCTTTCAGGAAATTAATACAGAACTAGGTTAAGACTAGAACTATTTCTAACAAAGATGGAGGAAGTTGAGTTCAGTTAGTCTGGGTTAAATTGCCTTTTAAGTTAAGTAACATAAAACAAAATGTTACTTAACATTCCAAAATGAATCCTGTTGAACCTCAGCATGCTGTATAGAGAGAATTAAACTCATATAGGTTTACCTGATTTTCATAGATTAATTTCTGAACTTAAACGTTCCACTTGTGTCCTTAACCCAGCCTCAACAGGATTTTTAAATAAGTCTCAGATGTGCACATCGATAGGGTACTTGACATAGATAATAACTATTTAAACAAACACTCTATTTTTGAAAAGTTTCAGTCAGGTTTAAGAACAAACCAGTACATAAACTGCAATGGTTAAAGTAGTGAATGATTTGTGAGTTATTGCAGACAGAGGCCACATATTTGTTTTTGTTTAAAACACAAGGTGAACTACTCAAGAAATGTGGTGAAGTGGTTAAGGCTTTGGACTTCAAACCCTGAGGCTGTAGATTCAAACCCTGCTACTGACACTGTGAGATCATAAGCACGTCACTTGACGTGCCTCTGCTCTAATTAGAAAACCAAAAGAAATGTAACCAACTGCATCATAAATGTTGTAAGTCACCTTGGATATGGGCGTCAGCCAAATAATAAATATAACTACCAGAGCTATGCAGATGACACACAGCTTTATTTATCTATAGCAATAGATAAACCTGAGGTTCTGGAGTCTCTGATTCAATGATGTCTGCCCTGTAGTTCGGAATGGATCAGTAGTAATTTCCTCAAGCTAAATAAGGAAAAAAAATGAAATCATAGTAGTTAGTAATAATAGAAATAGTGAGGTTAGTATAAATAAACCTGACCTAAAAGTCAAGGCAGAAGAAGAAAAGAATTTAGGTGTAATCATGGACTCCATCCTAAACTTATTTCACATATTAACTATATTACTGTGATGCAATTCTTCCATGTAAGAGACATTCCAAAAAGTTAGTTCCCTTATAACACTGCAAGATGCTGAGAAATCAATTCAAACTTTTGTTTTTACTCGGCTTGATTACTGTAATGCACTCCTTACTGGTCTACCTAAGAAAGACATCAATTGGTCGCAGTTAATTCAGAATGCAGCAGCAAGAATACTAACAACATAATGAAAATCTGAGCATATCTCTTTAGTTATAGTGTTCTTACATTGGTTACTCATATCCTTTAGAATTGACTTCAAAATACTGCTAATGGTATATAAAGAATTAATTAATCTTGCTCCTTCCTATATCTTGGAGTACCTCCACCCCTACATTCCAAGTGATAACCTTAAATCTTCTAATAGCGTTTAGTGCAGCAGTTTGATCAAACTCTGAAGCAAATGCTACACAAATTGGTCAGCAAGGATGGGAGGAACTGGGACTAGTTACTCCCACAACTCCTACAAGTGCCGCCTATTTACATGACATTGTCATCTACGCTGGCACATGGAAGAATAACGTGTGACATGCTCCTAGTAGTATGTGAGGCCAGTATTCATATTAACCCTAAAAAATGTTACTTTGGCTTAACAGATATATATATGGGTGACATGGTGGGTAGAGGTTCTGTCTGGCCACAGTGAACCAAAGGTCATGTCGGGGATTCAGGAGGGGAAGTAGAAATAATGACTGAAAAATAATAATTGCTTATTTCTCCTAAGATGTTTTAAAGTGGACAAGGATCAAATGTTGTCCTTTTACCACAGTAGGATTCAGGTTGTCATCACTTTCAGCTTTATTGTCTGGTTTATTAAAACACTATATATAATCAACCATTGCTACAAGTAACAGTAAAGTGGTATACCAAAACCAGAAGGAACAAAGGACTAGAGGATGAAGGAATAAACGGAAACAGACCATTGCCTTAACCAACATACAGTAAATCATTTGAAAACTAAATGCAAAAGTAAATCAACAAAACAAAGCTGAAGTTAAAACAGAATTACAAATATTCTATCTACCAGAGAGATTTTAACAATCTAATCTGCAAGCATACTTTTTTGATGTTATCCACAATCTTAGATAAAGCTATTACCATGCTGCCATCTTAAATAGGGGTGTAACTCATCATTGTGGAAAATTTAAAAATAAAAGCATTTGCAACTTAAAATACAACACAAAACGGCGATAGAGTAACACAGAAATTATAGGTTTTGTCCACATTCCTAAATATAGAGAAAACAAAAAAAGTACAAAATTAAGATTAGTGTGAGCAAATAACCTAAAATCAGAAAACTAATGACTTTTTGACACAATATTCCTATCCTTCTCTAATGTTCAATTGTTTATCCAGTAAATCAAATACTATATGTCAAATGATTCCATGGTAAACATATGGCAAGATGAGGTGTTTTGTTTTGATTCAAGTATTACACAGTTTCTTTATTTTCAAACCTTCCTTTTTCCTGTTGGGTTATTTATTGTTATATGTGGTGATGTCTAATTTGAAATATGGCATATAAAATAAAAATTGATTGATGGAGTACTATGTCTTAAAATATTGTTAAAACTCATTAATGTTTCAAGTTACTAGTATAAGAAGAACAATTAAAGTTAGTATTATCCCTTTACTGCAGTGGGATGGCACCCTGCCTGGGGTTTGTTTCCTGACTTGCGCCCTGTGTTGGCTGGTATTGGCTCCAGCAGACCCCCGTGACACCGTAGTTAGGATATAGCGGGTTGGATAATGGATGGATGGATGGATTATCCCTTTATTCGGTACATTGTGTAACCTGACTTCTGTTTTCTAATAAATAAAATTACTTATTTTAATACAGTGCGGTAACAGATTTCTATGTTCCTTCAGACATGCAAGTAAGAATTTAAATGTGCAGTACTCTGTACACATGACATCACTACTGCACTAATATCTAGTATTTCTGACAGTTTTATATACTAAATGTTTATGGTTTGCAATTATGAAATATATTTCAAGACATGTGTGCTTAACATAACACAGACATCCAAGAGGCATAGAGCATGGTCCCAATATTGGAGAATGACTTTAGCTCAAATGAACCTTAATTCTTGAGAATTAAGATTCTTAGCAAATAAACCACAGTGCATATTTGAAGACACCCTTTATTAGTGTAATGTGTTTTGGACAGAGCACAATGGTCCCTGATATCTTTTATAGTGTTTATTTGTGTTCCTATTATCCATGTCTCAGGTCAGAAGCACATGCTACCTAAGACTGAAAAGATGGTGACCTCATACCACAGGTAGCAATGATATGCAAACACCTTGCCACTGTGGATCCTGTGATGTATTAAATGAAGTGCACCACATGCACAGTTCCTATGAACATTCATGGTACTTAGCCCCGACCTGGTACATCCTTGGTTGGCATTTGGAATGCTCCTTGAATGTCTGGCATGCATGCCATATACTCATGTCTGTGTGTCACCTCAATGTTTTAATCCACTTGCACGGTTGCCTCCAAATTATTTCCTAAAAACCAAAAACAGGTTAAAAAAAGCTTGAAAGAGCAGACCAAAAAAGTTGTTTAAAACATATTATTTAAAAAGATGCAAAAACAGATTTTTTCAGCTTCTTGAACAACACAACCTTTTTAGAAGTGTCCAAAAGTTTTGGCAGGGACGTAAATGTTGCGTTTTGCAAACTATGCTGCTTTAGCATTTTTAGATTATTTTTTTTACATGTTTATATGATTGTGGCTAAAGGCACTATATAGGCCTCAACCTGACACAGACTGACAACGGAGGCACATGAAGAAATAAATAAAAAGGTTTTTAATTTTTCTTCACCTGTGGGGCACGTCTTCCTCGTAATGCCCACAGGCACAACATGGTCCCAAACAACACCCAAAGTAAAAACACCCCAAACCACACTCTTCCTCCACTACTCCTCCCAGGCAGCTTTGTCCTTCTCCTCCCAACTCTGGCACCTTGAGTAGTGGCTACAGGCTCCTTTTGTAGCCCTCCCGGAAGTACTCCAGGTGGTAATTGGCCTAATTAGGCTGCACTTCCGGGTGTGGCTGCATTTCAGCCCACAGAGGCTCGTTAAGCCGTGCACCTCCTCCGGGTAGTGGCCATGGAGCCCAACAGGTCTGAGTCCTGAAGTCCCACACCTGTGGCCCCGATGTAACCCAGGAGAGCTGCCACCATGCGTTCCGGGTGACGTAGAGTGCATCCCTTTGCTGTTTCCCCAGATCCAGTGTTGAAGGGGTGTCCCGACCAGGCATGGGTCCCGGCCGTCCCTCACATGATATATACTGAAGAGCAATTATAAACATTTTATAAGTTTGAAAGGATTTTATTGGCAAATACTTCAAATTTATGTGCCACACTCTGCTGGACCTCAGCTTCTAGGCCAAATGCCGACTAATTGTGATCCATTTTTGGCTTTTTAGTGCTTGGAGTAGATCACAATTTGTGGGCTTCTGCTTGTCCACCCACTTTTTGAGAATTGATTACAGGTTCTCAATGGAATTAAGATCTGGGGAGTTTCCTGTCCATGGGTCCAAACTTTCAATGTTCTCATCTCCGAGCCACTTCAATATCACTTTTGCCTTGTGACATGGTGCTCAGTTATGCTGGAAAATTTACAGATCATCACCAGATTGTGCCTGGATTGTTGGAAGAAGTTGCTCTTTAAGTTAATTTTGATACCATTCTTTATTTAAGGCAGTGTTCTTGGGCACAAATTGTGAGTGGGCCCACTCCCTTGGATGGAAAGCAACCACACACATGGATTGTCTCAGGATGCTTCACTGTTAGCATGACACAGGACTCATGGTAGCGTTCACCTTTTCCTTCTCTGTGCAATTGATTTTCTAGATGTCCTAAAACAGTCAGAAGACTGAAGTTTTTCTTGGAAGGTAGTGGCTTTTTTGCTGCCCTTCTTGACACAAGGCCTTTGTCCAAAAGTCTTTGCCTCACTGCACGTGCAAATGCACTCACATCACCTGCTACTATGGAAGCGTAGAATACGCCGAAGATTCTCACTTTGAAAGAAGGCTCTATGAGTCGAAGGATAGGCAAACAGAGTAATTAGCTTTATTGCAATAAAACAATAATGCAGACTCAACCCAATTAGGCCAAACTGAGCTGAGCCCCGAACAGACCAAAAATCACAGTTTATATAATCATTTCTTATCATCCTGACCTCGCTAAAGACAGCTGATTTGCTGCTTATTCTGACCCCCTTCTGCAAGTGGCCTTCTTTTACCTTTTTATGGAAACCACCGTGTTTTGAGATTCACCCCAACCCCTTGCTTTGCTTATTTTTTAGTCGGCCTTGAGTTTGCAGGTTTTTTGCTCTTTTGCTCTTGGGCTGTCTTTATCTATCATTCTCCCCCTTCACTGTCCCTCAAGTTGATAAGATATTGGTAGTTTCAGCTAAGCTTTAATTAAAAAAATAAATATGGCATGTGCCTTTATTTAACCATTTACTTGGTATACCTGACTTGCGTTAAAACTTGCACTAATACTTGAATATAATAACTTCTTATATTCCATACTACTAGTAATAAGCAAGCTCTGCACTGGTGGCAACACATTTCTGTAGCTGACTCCTCAGGAGATGATGGTCCTGGCACTTACTGGGACTTTTAACTTTTATGGGATTGCACAAATATTTGCTGTTTTTAAACATAACTAAAAATTCAAACAAAACACTCTACTTTAGATTTTTATATTTTGCTATGATCAATTACATTTCAACCCAAAGCTTCTTTATTTATTTATACAAATCGATTTTGTGGAGAAAACAAACCAGCTTTGTTGGACTTGATTAAAATAATAATGCCATTTGAGCATATGCACTGTTATGATGCAGTTTATTCAGGAAATAGGACATAGCGGATAAGGCACTAAGTTTTAAACCACAAGGCTGACAACTCAATCCCTGCCTTTAATGTGCTGTGTGACAAAAAAATATATTAAATATTAAAACTGTATCTTAGCTTATCAAAACAGTCGAGTCTGTCTAATAACACACCCCATTTGCTTACCAGAATATTGAGTAGCATGCAAATTTATGCACATCAAAGGTATTTGCACTTTTAAGTTATTTAGCTTCCTGAATACTGACTGGTTTATATGTGACACTTTCCAGTGACTCATGCATAAAATAGAAAAACAGTACTTGACGCAGTCTTCTTTTTAATATACTCAGTTCAGATGGAAAAATACTCTTATTTTATTAGTTTTATTTTTGTCGTTTTTCCAGGTATTGACTATCAAATGCAAATGATACTCTACATTTGTTTTACACAATTTAAAATTTTGTATTTTCTTTCAGGTTTAATAACATGTGATTCAGTCACTAATCTTGACAGAGAAGTCTCAGAAACAGAAGGCAGTGAGGTGACACTCCAGTGCAACTACTCAACAACTAGCAACTACGTTTACCTCTACTGGTTTCGAAAGTATCCAAACCAGGCCATCCAATACATTCTGTATAGAGGTGCACGGTCAAATAGTGGAGAACAGCATACTGCAGATTTTGCTGCTGATCAGTTTTCTTCAACTGCAGCACAAGAATTTACTAAACTCACAATTTCTGCTCTAACTTTGAGTGACACTGCCATCTACTACTGTGCACTGAGACACACAGCATTGTGCTTTACTCCAGCACTGAACAAAAACTCTCTAACCACAGATCACAAAGACAGGAATCACTAGAGATGACAGCAGTCAGTCACCAAAATTTGACACTGAACCATAGAAAGATAAAATTTAAATTTATTGTAAAACATGTTTTTGTTCTTTTCAGATTACAATTATAAAGTCCAGTCACATCAGTTTACAGTGCCAATTAAAGGTCATGTACCTCTTGCATTTTTCAATTTGTCTTGTTCACGGTGGATTAATTTGAATTTTATGTTGATCAACAGAAAAAGCCTCTTTGATATTAAAGTGAAAATAGATCTCTGTAAAGATGTCTAAATTAATTATAGATATAAAACCCAAAATAATTAATCTCATAAGTATCCATCTCCTTTATTGTGACGAAATTAAATTATCTCTGGTCCAGTTCCAGCAGTCATTTTTTTTTTGTTTTTGAAAAACTTCATGGTTTTGTTTCTGTTGCCTGAGTAGCTTTTCCCATAGTTAGGGAACATGCATCCAAAGGTCATAACCAACCGGTAATTGCAATAATGGGTTTAAAAGGTAGCCCATTTCTCTTTATCTGAGCTGTAGATAACAAACCTTTGTTAAACTTACATGGAGAATTCCTTTTTGTGAATTGCTCTTTAAGGTTCCAGACTTTAGCTTAATCCTTTTGACCTGGATTTTCATCCAGCTCTTTGGCTTTGTTGTTTTGATTCTTTTGATCTCCTGATTTTTACCTTTTTCTGTTTCATGTCACTCTTCTAGTTTGCCCTTTAAATCTGTTGTTAGTACAACCTCTTTGTAATCAAGGGATTTCAATTAAATGTAGTATAAATGTACCTCTAAAAAAAACACGGTGCGGGTTGGCTGTAGACTCCCTCTTCCCATTTAGGAACCTCTTCATCACGACACCGTCGATAGTCATGACCAAGAAGAATTATGCAATGTAGACACCACACAAAGCAAGAGGAAGGTGCAAAGTGCAAATGCTTTTATTAAAAAAAACAAAAAGTGTTCAAATAAATAGTGCCGTGATTCAAAAATGTCCATAAATAAATAATCCATAAAAGCAGGTGCAAAGTGGGGGATAAAATCACAATAAATAAATCCTTTAAAAGCAGCGGGTGAAAACTGCGCTTGCTCTGTCATGTTCTTTTTAGTGAGTGAAGCCCACTTCTTTCTTCGTCTCTCTGACTCACCCATAACTCACACAGCCGGTGGAGATTCAGCAGCTACTATCTTCATCCCCTGACTCCCGTGCTGGCTGCCTCCGTCGGCATCTGCCAGACCGTCCGAGGTCAGATCTCCTCTCATTATCCTTCATGCACCCGCAGTCATACCTCTGATCCCTGGTGAGGTCATCAGCCACGCTCATCCCACTCCATACCTTAGATCAGTTTGGCGAACCAGCTAATAGAGCGTCACGACCTATTCTCCTTTTCAGGGCCCCTGTTTGTGCTGTCTTTCCTCTCTAGGTGGCCGGATCGTCCGGGTTACTCTTCCACTGCATTTAAACCTCTGAACTTTTTCTCGTTCTACCTTCCTTCCTCTCACATTTGCACTTCTCCTTTTATATGTGGACGTGGAACAGGTGTGTCGATTAGCTGCTTCCAGCATCAATTACGGACACAGGTGATTCCTCACCTGTGCACTTAAGTGTGGAAATGACTGCGATGCATTCCGCCTGGGAACTGCTCCCACCACACTACCACGCCCCCTCCTTAAGAAATGATATTTAATCATAGCTTCATTTATTTGTAATTTGAAACCTGCATCCAAATGGCATCTCTATAACAAACTTAAGCAGAAGAGGGCATGGCCAGCTACTCAATTTATAATTTTATTATTGGGCGGCAAATATACAAGCTATAAAGACCTGGGGCCTCATGTATAAACAGTGCATACACACAAAAATGTTGTGTATGCCCATTTCCACGCTCACATTGCAATGTATAAAAACTAAACTTGGCATAAAGCCAAGCACATTTTCACAGCAGCTCAATCCCTTGCCTACACAAGGTCTCCGCTTGGTTTTGCAAATTGGCAGCACCCATCGTCAAAGCAGTGCTATTGTTCCCGTGTGGTTTCCCTTTCTTTTTTAGATCCACATTCATGATGTGGATGCACTGAAATACACTGAAATTAACCACATATCGTTTATAAATTTAAGACACCTGATTGTAATCAATCTGTAACAATATAATGGTGCACAGACATAGAAGTCTGGGGTACAAACTTGAAAATAGTGCTGTGAATGATGGCTGGCTTCTCTGTAGGATGAAACATTTAATATTACCATTTTGGTCCAAATCATACGTTATCTGGACAATGCAACCATATAACATGATTACTTACAGTAGGTGACAGTGGGTACTTGCTGAAGACATAGCTTCTCACCCCACTCGCCAACCCACTGACTGAACAAGAGCGATGTTATAATGACCTCCGCTCTCGGGCTCGGGCAGTGGTACAATGTACTATAAGGAAGCTTAAGGGTCATTGCTGCTGCCTGAATAAGACTAGTGGAGTATTGCTCTATATTCCACAGAAAGTGTGTCGTTTCATGCAAGCATGTAGCTTTCTACATAATATGACACACATTCGTAGCTTGCCCATACCTGAAGATATGTGGTATGATGAACTTGACCCTGAAATACCAAATGATGAGCCATATTGGACAGCATTACAACGTCAAATGAACAGAAAATAAAAACAGGTAAGCAGACGCATTATTTATTTTTTCACAAATTCATTTAATTTTTGGTCAATATTACACAGTACTGTCTTTATATTCTGTAGTTCATTGGCTACATCTCTCACTGCATCCTCTAATGCATTTAGTACAGCGTCCGTCAACACACGGCCAGATAATCACCCAGCAGTTTCCGAGGCAGAGGTGTGTGAGAAGCCAGCACCCGAAGATATGGTCGGCACAGAAGCAGCACCATCATCGCCTGGAGCCACGCCCTCAGCACGGGGGTCAGCTTTTGTACTATTGTCTGGAACTGAATTAACAGTAATTAATACTGCATCTGCTGCCTGATTGTTTGTCTTATTACACATGCAAATTATTTACACAAATGTGGATAATGGTAATCAAAAAAGAAATTAAAACTCACTGTCACCTGCGGTGATGTCAGAATCTTCCTCCCCCGCTGGTAAAATGTCAGCAATAAGTGTGTCGCCATTAATTGTAGCAACTTACTGCTCAACAGGCATGCACCCCGGGAATTCACTACCTCTTCTAGTGGTGTTGACATTCAGACGATGGGCTGTGACTCTCCTTTTCACAGAAACTTTGACGTCTGACCACTTCTTTTTTTATTTCAGTCACAGTGCGATGTTTTGATCCTGCCACTCCATCAGTTTCCTTTTATTGCTTATTCCACTGCCTAAGCTACCAAATAATACATTTTTCTTTGTTTTAGTGTGAATTCTACGCACTGTGTTATGCATTAGGCCCCTGGACATTGACACAAATTGATGAATAAACGTAAACCTGGTCTGCAATAGAAATAAAATCTTGCAGTACTTCTTTTATTCCTTGCTCCGTGCCCCAGTTAATACAAACTATCGTCATTACACTAAAATTCAATTACCTTTCATTCTCTCAGAATATGGAACCAATGTAGGAAGTACTTTAAAACAGAAAAGCTTTTATCTGTTGCACCTCTACATAAAAATCACCTTTTCCCACCTCTCAAACATATACAGTATTCAATGTCTGGCAAATGTCTGGGATTAAAACACTTAGAGACTTGTACATAGATAATGTCTTTGCATCCTACAAACAGGTATGCTTCAAATACAACTTACATCAACACAATTCCTCCATTACTGTCAAGCTAGAAACTTTGCTAAACATAACCTGCCCAATTTTCCTCACCTTCCACCTTTTTCTATTCCAGAAGAATTATTGAACAGTTTTGAAGATTCGGATAGCATCTCTACAATTTATAAAAATATTTTAAAGTCTCTTTCTTTCAAAGACCCCAGAGTACATTGGGGAATCTGTCACTCAATATTTCAGAAAAGGAGTGGAAGGCAGCCATGCACAGAATACACTTGAGGTCCATATGTGCAAAGCATTCAGTCATTAAACTTAAAATCTTTTATTGTGTGTTTATCTCATTTAAAGTTGTCCAAAATATTTCCAGGGCAAGATTCAAACTTGTGAATGTTGCAATCTAGCTCCAGCCTCACTGGGTCACAAGTTCTGGGTGGGCACCAAATTAAAAACATTTTGGACATATATCTTTGCATGCCCATCAGACAGCCTTGGTGTTACAATCACTCCTAACCCATTAACAGCTGTTTTTGGTGTACAGTGATCCCTCGCTATATTGCAGTTCGACTATTGCGGCTTCACTCCATCGCGGATTTTAAATGTAAGCATATCTAAATATATATCACAGATTTTTTGCTGGTTCGCGGATTTCTGCGGACAATTGGTCTTTCAATTTATGGTACATGCTTCCTCAGTTGGTTTGCCCAGTTGATTTCATACAAGGGACGCTATTGGCGGATGGCTGAGAAGCTACCTAATCAGAGCATGTATTACATATTAAATAAAACTCCTCAATGATATACGATATGCTTCCCGCGTGGTGCTTGCACACTTAAAAGCTCTAACAGCCCGTATTAATTTTTCATTGTTTGCTTTTCTCTATCTCTCTCACTCTCTCGGATATTCTCTGCTCCTGACGGAGGGGGTGTGAGCAGAGGGGCTGTTTGCACAGTGGCTGTTTGCTTAGAAGATACGGACGATCCTCTAAAAAATGCTGAAAGGCTACCTTCACATTGATCCCTTCATTGCAGCCACTTTATCACAGTGCTTGCATACTTAAAAGCGCAATAGCCCTATTGATTTTTGATTGTTTACTTTACTCTCTCTCTCTGACATTCTCCGCTCCTGACGCGCACCTTGAAGAGGAAGATATGTTTGCATTCTTTTAATTGTGAGAAAGAACTGTCATCTCTGTCTTGTCATGGAGCACAGTTTAAACTTGTGACTAAAGGGTGTTATTTCATGTTTAGAGGGCTCTAATAATGTTAAAAAACGTATTTAGAAGGTCGTAAACAGGTTTTCAATGATCTAACTGCGAAAATATTAGATTTATAAATAAAGAATCATACTTCGTGGAAATTCATTTATCTGTCTGGAGCGGATTAACCGCGATAAACAAGGGTTTACTGTATAACCGTGCGGAGAATATTTATAAACAGTGTGGGAGAGTTTCTAAGGGCTTAAAATATATAAAAATAACCATACAAACATATGGTTTCTACTTCGCGGATTTTCACCTATCGTGGGGATTTCTGGAACGCAACCCCCGCAATCGAGGAGGGATTACTGTACTCCCTCCCAGAGTACACCAAATGAAGATGGACAAGCAAACAGTAATTTCCTTTACTACACTTATCTTGCTGAACTGGAAGAATCCCACCCCACCACTCTTAAGTCAGTGGGTACCTGGTGTTTTATACTACCTGAAATTGGAAAAAAACAAATTCTCACTTAGAGGATTTGTTCAAAACATTTTTAAAATATGGCAGGTGCATTGGCGATTCTAAATTGTCCCTAGTGTGTGCTTGGTTTGTGAGTGTTTTTGTGCCCTGCGGTGGGCTGGTTTCCTGCCTTGCGCCCTGTGTTGGCTGGGATTGGCTCCAGCAGACCCCTGTGACCCTGTGGTTGGGATATAGCGGGTTGGATAATGGATGGATGGCAGGATCTAATCAATACATTTTAGAATAAGCTAACATTTCGGGAAAAAGAATACACTTCTTTTCTTGCTCTTTTTATAGAGTAGCTTCAGTTGCTGGCTCCTGTCTCTTTCTCTATGGTAGGGTTCAAATTTTGCTTTGATTTGTTAAATTTGACTTGATTATATAGAAAGTTATCTGTTTCTATTTAAAATCAATAAAAATAAAAAAAAGTACTGTACTTGGCTATATTATTTATTGTTCAGTATAGGCCATGTAGAGACCTGTAATGTTATGTTGTTACTATAACAATGTTGCACTCGTGTTTGATATTACAATAATGTACTAAGGTGTTCCTAAACATTTTGTTTGTTGTGATATATGTGATGTGAAATGCACCTTTTGTTTTGTATGTAATTAATTGAGTGATGATTTTCTTTTGTAATACTACTTAAACATTTTGTGTGGCTTTTTGTTGATTAACTATTGTGTTCTGCCTATTGTAAGAACTGTTGTGTAAAATTCACTTAGAGTAGTGAGAAAGTTAAGAATGTTTCATGAAATGTGCCAAAGCAATTGTAAAAACTGTAAGCAGTATAGATGTAATTGAGGTTTGCTGTTATTTATGTATTATCTTTCAATTACTGACAGTCCCCCATTGAGGGCTTTGATATGGAGAAAGTAGAAGTCTCATTTGCTAAAGTTCATAGTAGCAGAATATTCACCATGACATAATTGTATAATGTATAGAAATGATTCACTGCTGCCATTCTGTAAAGTGCAGAACACGCGTGTGTGGCAAAATAAAAAACAAAACAAAAAAAAAACACTGATGTTCTTTGTGTTGAATCATACATTAATGATGTTCCATAACTTCATGCTCATGCTGCATTTAAGTCAAAAATCAGGAACATTAAAATAAAAGTGTTTGTGCATGACATTTCAGTTATATGATATTATGTGAACCTTTGCTGTTATGTTGGGTATTTCATGTAACTATACATTTTTGCCTTGCTAAAATGCACTAAAATAGAAAAATAATGTTTATGTGCTGAAAAAGTGGTGTAGTGTATTTTCTGATAATCTGACATAATTAGCAATCATAGATAAATATTTTTGCCAAGGTTCTGAATATCATAATGCGTCTGGCGGTACATACAAATTTAGGATGAAATGAAAAAAACACAGAAACAAAGTAGGCACTTATTTGTGTTAAAAAATGTAACAAATCCAGTCTCCTAATATGACACACAACGTTAGATTTTACAGTATACCTTTGACAGTGTTTAGCTTGAGTAATATTTATTTTTAATAGACAATATTTTTTCATCTTCCATGAAAAAAAAAATCACATTTTCCACATTACAATGAAACAATAGAGTTGTGAGTGTGAGATCTTCACACTGGCATGCAGCCAGTGAATTAACGAGTTGAAGCAATCAAAACTCTGATATCACTTAGTTTATGTTAAGCATCTCGCCTTAGCCATTTAAACATTATGTAATTCTTGTGATTCGAATGGAATACTGTAATATTCCAGCGCTTCTAAAAAAATCTTAATGGATACAAGTTATTTAAGAGAGCTAAGACGTTGGTCATAATACCAATAGCCTTGCAGAGCACTTATGGGGGACTTCAATTATTGAGGTGATTATCAGTTATTAGTTACAATTCATGCACTACACATGGAGAAAGCATCAAAGCAACAGTATACCTGAAAATTCTAGAATTTGGTAGTCCTCAATTCAGTTAAGAATTCTACCACAGAATCTTTAAAAAATTACATCTCCAAATAGGTAGAGTTAAACCAAACTGACATTCAGATGGGGATATTCCCAGAAATTATATAATGAACTAATGTAACTTGGCAAGGGGTAATATATCATACCAATTTGACTGAAAGAGTCAATTATACAACATAAAAATTTCTGTAGTCCTGATTGCTCCATAGACATCTGATTACATTCTGGATGGTAACCTGCTTGACCTTAATGGCCACTAGGAGCAAAAACCTTGCTCCATGTGATATAAAAAAATGATGAATAAAAAATTACATTTTTTAGCAAAAGAAGGAACTTGAAGGGAACAAAATGAACAGATTTTGAAAAATGTTCTGCAGTAACTAAAATGGTTGTGTTACCTTTAGACAGAGGTAAGTCTGTACAAATGTCTTCCTATTAGCTGGAGTGAAGGGGAATGGGTTGTAGACAACCCCATGAACTTCAGACTGAGACTTAGACTGATCACGCACTTCATAACATCTAATGAAGCCCTAAGAGGCATCACAGTATGGGGCCACCAAAAATTTATTTTCAAGAATTCTTGAAATAATAGAATGACCCAGCAAAGGAGAAGAATGACTCCATTATTAGACTTTCCCTCATCCTTTATTATGTACAAATAATATCCCTCCAGGAGTCATAGAAGAAGAAGTAGGAGAAGAACAAGTTGGCCAAAAGGGGTTTTGAACAAACTCAGAAAGTTCATTAAAACTGCCCCTATGAGTTTATCCTGATGGGTTACATTTTTGGTATCAGAAGCGGAATCATCAGACTCAAACATTCTAGATATGGAATAAGCTTTTAAATGACATCCACCAGGATGATAGGTAATAGAAATATTGAAGCGATTGAAAAATAGAATCCAATTGGTTTGACACGCAGTTGATTAGTAACTGATTTGAAGCTTGTTAAATTTCTATGACTTATAAAAATACCATATGACTAGGCAGCCTCCAATGTGTGTGCCACTACTCTAAGGCAAGCTTGATGACCAACAATACTTGGTCACCTGCCTCAAAATTCTCTTGAGATGAGGTTAACTTTCCAAACATATCCATATCTTGGAAATTCTGAGCCAAAATAACCCCTACTCTAACACTGGACACATTTACTTCCACTTAGAAGGTTAGAATAACGGCTGGGTGGTGATGAAAAGTGGTGGAAGTAAATATATCTCTACAAGAAATAAATGCTTTTTGAACATCCTTAGTCCACAAAAATGTTTTACTCCACCTTTTTCTGTAATTTGTAATAGGGGAATTAAAGAAATAAAATTCTTAATTATTCATATGTAGTAAAAGCAAACTCCATACATCAGTGAATGTGCTTCAACTCCCTTGTGGCCTCTACAATTAAATATACCTTCTCAGGGTCCACTTGTAACCATGAGTAACTAAAATGATACTTAAGAAACAATACAGATAATATTGAATTTTTAGTTATATAATCTTTTACAATTTACTACAAGCATATATAGATATAGTCATAACAGAATAAATTATTAAACATAAGGAAAAGGACTCGCATTAACTTAAGGGTTAATTAAATGTGGCTGTAAGTGAGCACTGGCTTCGGTATGGTAGGCTGGTGCAATAAATTTGGTGAGATACAATCATGCCTACACACTCACCGAGCCTGCTTGAGACTGCCAAAGACCAGTGTGACAGATAGAGGGTGCTCTCGCTCCCTTGAACCCCTGTCCACGACTCCAAACACCAAGTAAAAGTCTAAGATTTGACTTTATTAAATTGCCACAGTGCACAAAGCACCCTCTCCTCCACTATTCTCATATAAATCACAATAATCAAACACAATAAACCAATCCTCCACTCCCAGACGCGTTGCCACCCTTCCACCCAGCTCAGCTGGCCGTCTGGGAGCTCCCACAGTCTTTTTAAATACCCTGACCCGGAAGCGTTCCAATCCCCAGTCCATGTGACTCTCAATCCCTTCTGGGTCAGGTACAAGTCCTTTCTTCTCACCCTGGAAGCACGTCGCTCTTTCTCTGACTCACTTCCGGGTTATAGGGCACGAAGAAGTCTTCGGTCCTCCCTGCAGCTCCCTCTTGCGGCCCCTGTGGTATCCAGCAGGGTCTTGTATAAAAACTACATGTCCCATGACTCCCTGCTAGTCTTCGGGGCACCTCCATACTGCAGGGAGGGCTCCATCTGGCGGTCTGGGGGTATTGGCCTGGATGACAAGCTGGCCACATCTCACACCAGAAATTTTGCAACAGACTGTCAGTCTCTTTGAGACAACCTATTTGCAAGATTCCCTAGACTTAGTGCAGAAATCGTAGGAGCGGCATGAAGTATTTTTTGCATCATATTATTAAATTTGGCTCTTCGGTCAAAAAAACGTTTGTTATAGTGAGATTTACATTTTGTTAAAATGAGATTCATTTAACATAATGTTCTATGAATGTTTTTCCAGGCCCACAAAAAGTATTCATTACTCTGAAAATTTCATTTCTTTGGTATTTGCTATAACAGGATTTAACCTGTATCTGTAGAAATATGATTTCAGCCAAGTCTGTACTTTAGTGGAATCATTTCAAAAGAATACCTGCCTAGGCAAGCTCAGGTCTGTCGTAAGAAGTTGCAATAGCTAGGCCCCAGTTAAGTTAGCACCAAGCTCTAGACAAGGCATGGAAATTTGCCATTTTGGGGCTATCCTAGTCATCATGAAAATGAAGTGTATTCCACACTTTTAATCTTCTGTACATAGAAAGGCAACAGACCCATATAGTCACTTGGAGGCAGAACACAGAACATGTGTAGGTCTCTCTTAGCTCCAGTTGTATCCAGCACATATCAGAGTATAGCAACAAAGCAAGATGACTTGTTTTATAAGCTTTGGCTCATCCACCCAGGTAAATCAATGTTGCGCATTGGCTTGGGATTGGCATCGTTGGCACAACCTTAGCAGTGATCTGTCCAAAGGTAGCAAGCATACCTGGTGAGAGTCCCAAAATGGGACCTGTCAGCAGATGATGATTCAAGGCAAGTCCATCACTCTGATATGAGCAGTTGGACACAAGCCTATGTCATTATGCTGCACAATTTGATGTGGTATGTACCAATTGTCTTCAGGTGCTTTTATTTCCTTCTCAATTAGAATCCTAACGTGACATGCATCTTGCAAGCGTCTGGATAGTCTTCGTATACATGTTTTTACTCTTGATCTTTCAGGAGATGCCTTTCAACCCATCTGAGGTGGTGAAGCATTATTTCTGTAGATGTCTGAAAGTGTGGACTCTCAGGATGTCTTGATAATGGAGTGACATATCGTTCAACTCTATTGACCTTAACTTGCATAGTCTTGGCTTCAAGCAAGTCCAGGGCTTACTGATTTTGCCTGGACTGGGTCAGCTTCTTTTGTTTATAGAGTAAAGTGTCTACCTGCCAGAGTCGCTCCACATTTCTCATTATTTCAGTTGGATGAGACATTCATCTTCATACATATTTCATCTTGTCCCTTTCTTCGGATTAGACCTGCAGGTCTTTGTAGTGTTCATCCCAAAACAGTATGGACAGCAACTGGTACCTCAGATAGGTCAGAATTGACTGGTTGAATCGGCACCACCAGATGGAGAACATCTTAGCCTATTACAAGCACAGGATATACTTGATCTATTAGAGGCAATGGTAAGTCCTGGAGATGCAGGTAGTGCTTCATTAGCTTGTCAATAGGGTAAGAGTATTCTGCCAGTTGGCAGTTGACAGTTAACTGTTGGCAGTGAAAGCCTGCTGAATTGCAAACCATTTGCTGAGTTCATTCACTGGGGAAACTTCAAAGTTTACTGTACTTCCCGAATAATGTCCTGATGGACTGTTCTAAGAGTCATTACTCCTTTGCTTTTTCATAACCTTAATTCGCTGACTGCCGCAGTCATGAAGATGGTCCTCTCTGACCTATCATCCAGTACAGCAAATATCTCAATTGACTTCCCAGCATGGTGCACTCGAACTTCCACAACTTTAAGCAGCACTTGGAGTGGATGTTTGTCTTGGTCAATGTATATAGCATCAGGCTTTACTACAATCACAAGTATACTCTGACCTCTAATTGCATAGCCGTATCATGCAAAATTGTAAGGTGGAGCTTCTTGCATGTGTTGCATGGCTTTTTTAGTATACAGGAGTTAGGGATGTTGGAACTGTCACATTTCCAGTCTCTTCCAGCTCATAATCTCTTATCCAACTAATAATCTGTTCAGTACTTATTTTCTTAAAGTCTGTATAGGAACACACATAATGTTCTCTGTTATCACATTATGAACATAGGTTTTAAGCCATTCATTGGACTTCTTAGGTGAGGGAGAGGACTGAGAATTCTGGTTGCTCATAACTGGCTCGGCATTATAATAGATAGTGATGATAGGGCCTTTCTTCCTGGTTGATGAAGGATTCTCCTTTCTGCCATTTTTCGGGTGTGTTTTCTTGATACAGGAAAGCAGCTTGTTCTGAAATGCATTTAGCATGGGACTTAGTTTGTAGCCAGATTGACAGGTCCTGCAGTGTGTAGATGAAGTCTGCATCAGAATCAACACAGCCCTGCTGGGGTCCATGGGTGCCGCAATGGGATGTTTCAGGGAGATGCACTCCCTAATAAATGGTGCTTTTTTTGAGCAGTATCCCTGGTACCAGAAGTACTCCTGGGTCCTTAATCTGGGCATCAGGCAAGTCTGAGCTGGGAGGACGTGGAGCAACACTTTACCGGAGGAGGGCAGTGCTGTGGTAAGAAAAGATAGAGTATTGTGGGAAGAGAGAATCTTTTACTTGTGCTTGAGCTGCTTATTGAAGTAATTGTGGTTATTAAACCTTCCATTATTTGAACCTGGAACTCTTTTTATGTGTTTGTGTTTCTGTTTGGGGTTTGGGGCTTGCTGATGGCTCAGTTTCTATCACACTATGCATATAGGCTTTGTCCAGTTTGTGTGCACAAGGAAAATTTAAACATCCAAGCAATATTTGATGTTTGTATTGTTGTGTAAGATGGGGATGGTCATTTAAAAGACTATTCAATCACATTTTGAGGAGAAATCACTTTCTCTTCTGTTCTCAAAACATGGCACTCTTGGCTTTGGGAATCTACATGAGGAAGCAATACGTAAGTCCATCATACAGAGTGCAGCTTGTACAGAAGGAGAATAAGCCAATGGCTTTGACTGGAAGGTTGATTGTGCAGATAAGTCAAAAATTGTAGGAGAAACATCCAGAGGCAGTAAATGCTGAGGTACAGGTTGAGAACTCTCAGGCACATGGTGCCTGCCTTCACCACTGTTCATACTGTGAATTACATCTTCAGTTTTGCCTGTCAGGTTTTCTTGGTGCCTCAGTGGTTGGTAGGTAGTAGGGACACATTCCCATTGCATACATTTTCCAAAAGGAATGAAGAAATCATTTCAGCTTCTTCTATTTCTTGTTCAGCTCATCTAAAAACAGATTTATACTTGACACTCAGAATGCTTACTTGCACACATCATGGCTGCCACACGTTCTCAGCACTCTTTTGACACGTCATCTGATTATGTTGTCAGAAATTAACACAATGCTTGTGCGAGCTGCAGTACCAGCAAAAATTTGGGTGGCACAGCATGTTCAAGTTTTGGTACGTGACATCAGCATCGTAGTTTACTATCAACATGGCTAAATACTTCAAAGAAGAGCTCATAGAGGATTTTAGACAGTATCATCATCTTTACGATGTGAAAACCCCTGTCCATAGTGACATACATCTGTGTTAGAACAGATGGCATCAAATTGACAACCCTTAGAAAGTGGATGTGGAAGCATGCAAGACAAAATGGAAACAAATTTGAGACAGATACATCAGTACAAAGCGCAAAACGTCTGAGAAAAGAAGTGGGGTTTTGGCCAAAGCCGTGTTTTGTCCTGAAATTGTCAAGTGTCTTGCATGGCTGCAAAACTTTGTGAACCTTCGTCCAATTGACAAAAATTTCAATACTGTGGTAAGTGCTAAAATGTCATATTTAACAAATATGAGACCTAGCTAACATCACCTAATCCTGTACTCCAGTGTAAATGGTTTTTACTCTGGTTTCTTTATGTATACAGTTTTTTTATGATTGGTTAAGCACAGTTTTAAAAATGGCTCATTTTTCTAAATTCTACACACAATTCAAACAACCACACACAAATGTAGCAGAACACCTGAGATCATTTGCAAAATGAAACACTTCATTTAAAACCATACACTAATTCATGAAAACTTAATTTTGTCACCATATGGCGCACACACAGTGTATAAAAACTCACTTTGTTATGCAAGAGCAATCTAAAACACTTTTAACATTTCTATTTTCCAAATGATATTGTCTGGGCTTGATTTTTTTAGTGCATACTGAAATACTTCTCTACAATCAGGCATCAGTCAAAACATCCATACAAGTGCACTTTGCTACTGAAAATGAAAACAGAATATATGCTAATCAAATCAAAGCCTCCATTTGCCCTTCTGCTGTAACAATGTTGTGTATTGTATCCAAAAATGCAACATTGTGAGCTGTGTTGTAAGGACCCAGGTTGGTATGATGGTGGAGGACTCCATGTTTTTTAAGGGCTGACAATGAGATAAATACTGTTGAAAACTGTGTTGTCATTGATGATGTGTGCTTGAATTTATCTGAGGTATATAGCGTTATTGTCCTAAACCACATTTACAATTTTTCCCAATTGCTTAAACATGTTTCACTGAAAGTGCCCTCATTCCCACAAGTGTTTAAAGACAATATCATAACATATCACTCATCTGTGCAAATCTCAGACTTCCAGCTGAAAAGCAGTCCACACAGAATCATTAACTCTGTCACTTACAGTTTTTTACAATTGCTAAAGCACAATTTTGACAAGGCTCATTGTTGCAAATCATTTAGCACAATTCACAAAACACCTCACCCAAAGAGCAAAACACCTCACATATCCTGCAAAATGAAACACTGCAACCAAAACTACATATAGAATGATCATAATCAAGCTACTGCACTAAATGGCACACATGTCAGTCATATCACCGGATTTTTGTATAACCAACTACACACTGTTGGGCATAATGAAAAGCACTCTCATCTTTAGTATGCTCTGCCACAATACTAAAATAGTCCAAATTGTAGAAAATTAGAGTGTTCACATGCACAGAAATATTTGCAGATGCACACACATGCATTCATTTTTTTATTTTTCACCAAACAAGTCAGTGCAACATATGCAGAGCAGATATATTTACATTGGAGTGAACAAAAACATGCTCAGAAAAACAGTAGACTGAAAAAGAAAATGTGCGGAAGAAATATATAGAAAAAAAGAGGCAAAAAAATAATTAGGCAGCATCTTGCCTCTCAGCTGGGTCTGGCCACAATGCCTCATCCACATCACAGGCAATATCTTCCCTTGCCAGATATCGAGGGAAGAAGCGCCTTGAGTGCCTTATCCATCCCTGAATCCACCCACATCAGTTTCATCACATGCCTCTTCCATAGCCTGCACAAGAGGCATGCGCACATAGGGCTGCCGGTCATATACCTTCCACCGCCATGCCGAAAAGAACTCTTCTATGGGGTTCAGAAATGGTGAGAATGGTGGGCGGTATTGCACGAGAAACAGTGGGTGGTCAGCAAACCAATTTTGGACTGGGGCTGCATGATGCTCACGTGTCCCATACTACAACATACCGGGTTCTTGCATGGTCTGCATCATTTATACGCTCTGGTGGAATGAGAATGTTATGGAGTCTGTCCAGAAATGTTAGAATATGACCTTTGTTGTTTGGTCCAAGGTTGGCATGACGGTGGAGGACACCATGCATATTGGAGATGGCAGCGCACATTGTGATGTTCCCACCACGTTGGCCAGGAACATCTATAATGGCTCTGTGGCCAATGACGTTTCTTCCCCTTCTTCTGGTCTTTGCTAGGTTGAAACCAACCTCATCTATGAAGATGAACTCATGTGGGATTGCATGAGCATCCATTTCCAGTACTCCCTGAAAACAAAGAACAAAAATCAGTCAATATGGTGTTATCCAGTACACTGGGAAACAATGTTGCATGTAATGTGCTGCAGTCAATATTATACTTACATCCACATATACTCATCTGAGCTCTATGTTTCTTTGAGGGTTTCTCTCAAAAGGCACCTTATACAATTGTTTCAGGCTGATTTGGTTTCGCTTGAGAATGCGAGCCAATGTGGACAGACTGACTCATTGAATGTTGGTGAATATGGTGTTGTCTTGAATGATGTTGCTTTGAATTTCTCTTAATCTGATTTCATTATTCTCCAAGACCAAGTTTACAATGGCAGCTTCCTGTACCCCGGTGAATATTTCGCCCCTTCTTCCACCATGGTTGCGTCTCTCAGTCCTTTACAAAAACAAAAAACAAAAATATAGGGTGTCACGCATGCGCGAGTAGGAGACCGCGGACTGATCCGAAACCACTGCGAAGGACGTTTGCCGGTAGGGAATGGCGGAGTACTAACCTTTCTGCTCTTTCTTCCAGGAAAAAGGATCCTCCACCATCATAACCTGACCGCACTACGTCCACTTCCGCCCTTCCTCCGCCATCTTCCCTGACGTCAGCAGTCCCGTCATCCCTCACGCCTCCTTCCCAGCATTCCTCCACCTGTATAAAAATGGCCGCCGACCCTGTAAAGGCGTCGCGTATTTTGAAGACCTTTGTTTATGTACTGACTGCATAACAATATTTCTTTTTGTTTACAGTATACGGGGCCAAAAACCCCAACCCTTTATGCTGTGTTTTGTCTATTTTTTACA
>JANRMT010062806.1:5748547-5786416 GCA_026402145.1 Polypterus bichir lapradei | reverse complement strand
GAGGTCTTCCTTATCTTAGAGAAACCATCAGCTTGATTTTCCAGGTTAGAATAAAGTAAATGAGTAACGAACACCCTTCTAGAAAGTAAGGATAAACTCATGGGAAAGCCCAAACACCCCTCCTATAAAGCAGTAGTGATAAGATCAACAAGGATGATCCACAAACACCCTTCCTGAGGAAGCAGCGTTTAGAATTATAGAAGAATCTACATGGGTGCGAAATTACTTGTGGCTTTATTTAATTGGATAAAGTGATAAAGTTCTGCATATTAACAGTCAGATAATGTGACGTATTAGATAAGGTAATGGTAAAGCATAAAAGAGGATGAATTGTTTAATTGAGTGCTCACTTTATGGACTGAAACATTTGTGCAGACTCTTTGCAAATAACAAAATGTTCTGCATTCTCATGTGGGGCCTCATGTATAAACAGTGCATTAACATAAAAATGTTGCATGAACCCGTTTCCACACTCACTTTGAGATGTATAAAAACTGAACTTGGCATAAAGCCACATACATTCTCACACCAGCCTTAACCTGTGCATATGCAAGTTTCCATTTGGTTTTTCAAACTTGTGGCACCCAGCATCAAAGCAGTGCTACTGTTCCTGTGAGGTTTCCCATTCCTTTTTAGATTCACAACCTGATGCCGCTTTGTTAAATACACTGAAATTAATTATATACTGTATTGTTTATGAATTTAAGACATCTGATTGTAATCAACCTGTAACAATAGAATGGTCCACAGAACGGCCAAACTATTCCAAATACCATAGCTGCTTTAGTATTGTTACTCTCAGTGCACCAGTTGCTGCCTCAGCCATGTGCACTGTCTATTTGAACTTCTCTCATTCTTTAAACGCTTCAGAGCCTTTCCTGTAGGGACCTGACAGTTCAGAAACAGTTTTATCCCAAGAGCTATAAACGCACTCAAGCACTCCATCAAGTGCTCCTAATAGAACTGTTTGTTCTTATAAGTACAATTATCTCACTGTAAACTTGCACTACTGTTGTAATATTGCACAACCTGAGCCACTTTATGAACCACTTGCACTACCAGCACTATATGTACATATATATTGTACTTATGCTTTTACAGTGAATTTTTTCATTGTTTTTATTGTATTATTATTGTTATTTCATCATTTTATAGGAAAATAAGTTTATGGAGGAGTTGTATATTGAATCTCATCATACCATACAATAACAGTAAAGGAATTTAATTCAATTCAAGAAGAGTGCATGTATTTACAGATGATGATAACTGGCCTCTAAGTTTATTTAGATTTCCAACAGTTATCTTCTTGGAGCGCTCAATATAATGTTTAAGATGAAATGCATTCAATTATGTTATTACATTATTCAGACAATTTTTTTTGTGTGTATGCACATTTCCTCTTTTGTTTGTACTCTGTGCTTTAGTGTGAGTTCTACGTATGGCATTATGCATGAGGCCCCTGGGCCCTGTGACTGCCTTATTTGAAGGTAGAGGCAAGTTTTTTCCATGAGAATAACTGGCAAAATTCACATGAGGAAAACCTCCTTAACATGTCTAATATGAGATTCTAAATCTGAGGAAAAAATCAAAATGTTATCAATGTACCCTAACACATGTTTGGTCATTCTGACATGCTATGATATGAGTGGTCAGACTAAACATGTATTTGGCAGTGACAGTTTTACGTATTGTAAAAAATGGAAAA
This sequence comes from Polypterus bichir lapradei, assembly GCA_026402145.1. NCBI lineage: Eukaryota > Metazoa > Chordata > Cladistia > Polypteriformes > Polypteridae > Polypterus > Polypterus bichir. The sequence goes on along the minus strand of JANRMT010062806.1, from coordinate 5,784,711 downwards.
ACCTAATGTTATTTGTCGATATGAGATTTCTAACAAAAGGAATATTCTTCAGAATGAAAAAAGCCTACAGTTAACCATGTACGTGAAGAAACAAATTTAGAATGACCCTCACCTAAGAGCCCACTGTCAACTCCAGAAGGGAGTTTTAATGGTTTGAATTGTAAACAACAATTATGATTGAGCGTTGCTGGCTTTGACTACAAAAGTCCACCCTGCTACTGTAATCCTTTTATGAGATATGCACTTCAGTTTCCCTGAAGTGGCAATTACAACCATTTAAAAAAGTAAGTACATTGCATAAAATTATTATTTCTTGTTTAACACATATGGACATATCAAGATTAGATCTTTATTTAAACAGCATATCTATCTATCTATCTATCTATCTATCTATCTATCTATCTATCTATCTATCTATCTATCTATCTATCTATCTATCTAGGTCAGAATCACAATCTGATTATTTGGGTGGTCACCTACCAAGTAATGCTTGTGGTTGATTGGCCAGTCAGCAAACATCTGCCACACCCTCTCAGATGCGAGAAGGAGATCATAGACATCTTACAGAGTACCTGTCAAATAATACAAAGAGTACACGACATGTGTTTAAACCTAATTGGAGCTCATTTAATATGCAAATCAATATAAATAGCCCATTTTCTTCAGTGCTTTATTAAAAGACAATGGCAAAAGCACATGGAAAAAAAGAATTTCAGCAAACACAAAGTGGAGGCAAAGAAAAACCTACTATTTTTTGCTTAAGTAGTGGTATAAACAACAAAAGAAAATTGATGAAGTGATACAGGGTGGCGGAGACACTCCAAAGTTCAAGTTCAGAAAGTCAAGCAGTGCCCGAAATAAAACAGAAGTGGTCAGATATCAAAGTCGACATGAAAAGCGAGTTCGCATCTCACTGTCTGTTTATTCTGTTTCAGACAATAGCTGATCCCTGTGCTGAGGATGTGACTCCACGCGTTGATGGTGCTGCTGCCGACACACCACTGCCTTCTGGCTGTGTGCTGACAGACGTTGTTCTGGAGTCATAAAATGCAATAATGGATGCTATAAGAGATGTGGACAATTAACTTAGAATATAAGGGTTATACTATCATATGTGATATTGACTACAAATTAAATGAATTGCTTAAAAAATTAATGCCGCATCTGATTACCTGTTTTTACATTCTGCTAATTACATTCAAACAAAGTTGAAACGCTGTCCGATGCATGATGCGACACACTTTCTGTGCCCTATAGAGGAATAGAGCAGCACATTAACAGAGTGTAAGTGCTTTCTATTTACATAATCAAATTCATTCTCTGGAGGCGCCTTCATAGTGTAGCATGGGGACCGAGCATGACAACAGATCAATTCTCTGCTATTTAAATGGCTCTTTTCTGGTGACTCGCTATCCTTAAAAGGACTGTTTGCCTTTTGGCACACTATTTGGAAAAAGCACCAACGATTGTGCAGAGCTACTGTTTTTATAGGCCTTCCAGCTATATATGATTTAATGCCAGCTCATACTTTTGGTGATTCATCCCTGGTTGATGTAATTTGTCCGGCACCATTACAATAGTAATGTGCCTGCAGTTGACAGCCCCGATTACATTTGGAAAACCAGTCATTTTTGTGAATTGCGGTTTTATGTTTTCCAGTTCAACCGCAATGTAAGGAAATCTTATCTATCTGAATGGCAAGCGGATAATACCATCCTATACAGCTGGCCTGGTGTGACTCAGTGATGACTGAGAAATACCCGATCGGTCAGCTGGTTCACATTGAAACGCTCATGTGGCTACAAAATCTGAGAGTGGACAGAACTTGCAAAGGAGCAGGTAGAGGACAATTCCTCAAAGTCTCCCTTTGTAAAGCTGGCACCAGTCCAGGACACTGCTCCAAGAGGATAGCTCTTGGAAATCTAAAACAACTAAGAAGCTAGTCATCATCATGTGCCAAGAAATCAGTATGATCTCTGAATACGCATTCTCTTCTGATCCTTCCATTTGCGATGTCTTCTAACAACACTAAAGCAGCCATGGCAGGGGAATAGTTTGGCCATTCCGTGCACCATTGTATTGTTACAGACGATATGAGATTAATTTCAGTGTATTTGATAAAGCCACGTCAGGGATGTGAATCAAAAAAAATAAAGGGAAACTACACAGGAACAAGCACTGCTTTGATGCTAGGTGCCACCAGTTTGCAAAACGGAGCTGAAAACTTGCATACACAATGGATTGAGCCGGTGTGAGAATGTGCATGGCTTTATGCCAAATTTAGTTTTATACACTACAATGTGAGCATGGAAATGGGTATACACAACATTTTTGTGCATACTCACCGTTTATACATACATGAGGCCCCAGATGTTGTGTTATGGTGGCTGGTTCATTTACTTAACATAGTGTAGATCAGAGTAATATATCCACAGGTCTGAATTACAATCTGATTATTTGGGTGGTCACCTAACAGGTAAAGCTTGTGGTTGGTTGGCCAGTCGGCAAACATCTGCCACACCCTCTCAGTTGCGAGAAGCAGATCATAGGCATGTTATAGAGTATATGTCAAATAATGCTAAGAGAACACATCACGTGTTTTACCCTAACTGGGGCTTATCAGTTGTATGCATCTTTGCTTTCCCTTGAGGGGATAGAACCTTGTACTTTATATCATACTCACTTTATCTTACGTGCAAATGCCAACATCAATTCCCATCAGCCAGTGCGCTGCTCTAGACAATTTCTTCAGCAATCACAAAGTTAAAGTAAAAGTCTCGATAAAACTGGTATATCATCAAATGTAGCAACTGCTGCATTTTCTCATCCACTTTGTCTATCTGGATTACCGTGTTTATTTTAGAGTTTAGAGTTTTTTAGCCTTAATGGCTTTGACCCAGTTTTATCTTTTTAAGTTATTTGATGAACCACAGACATCATTTGAAGTACAAGGAGGGGTTTGTGAATTGTGCATGATTAAAGAGTGACAGGAAAGGGGTGCCCTTGGTGAAATAAGCACAGTTAGAAACATGGAAAAATATTGTGGAGTGATACCGATCTTTTCAGTGGACAGGGAGTGTGTCACATGTAACAATAAATTTGAGAAAAACTGATTAAACTTCTTTTTTTATCATTGTGTTTTTGAAAAAGATAAAACTGTTGTCCACCTGCATATAGTTAAGTTCACAATACCAATCAATGATCAGAATTTAGTGCATTTTGAAGTTAGAAAAGCAAAGAGGAATTAAACTAAAAAAATAAAAAACACAGCCTATTAACCAACAAAGCCAACTCACAATTTTTTCTATAGCAGATGCAGATGCTGTTTTTCAGAATATAATATGAAAATAACAGGACAGTACTTTGATTGAATAAAAGTAATTAGTAACTTTTTTTTTTCTTGGTAGACATTTATTCAAACTCATTGTATACTTTGGCATACTCATTTTAGGGTTCGATGCTAATGAAAAGTAGAGATTTATTGCAGTGTTTAGCTTTGAATGAATCAGCTTTAAATTGCCTTTGTAACATTATTGAATAAAATGTGTAGGAGATTAGAGACTGTAAGGTGGTGGCTGGGGATAGTGTAGCTAGACAGCATTGATTTGTTGCATGCAGGATGCCACCAAGGATCAGATGGAAGCTGAAAGAGGAAGACTATTGTGTGAAATTCAGAGGGGAAGTGAGACAGGCACTGGGTGGTGGTGAAAACATGATAGATGATTGGAACACCACAGCTGAAGTTCAGTGAAGGAAGGAGCTTGGTGTGAAATCTGGACAGACGAAGAAAGACAAAGAGAGTTAGTGGAGGAATGAGGAAGTGCCGCAAAGCATAAGGAGGAAGAGTTTAGCGAAAAATAATTAGGATAGCCAGAGAGACGATGAAAACTGACTGGTATACAAAGAGATGTGGCAAAAGGAGAAGAGAGAGGTGGTGAAGGCTAAGGAAAATGTGTGTTGAGCTATATGAGAAGATGGACACAAAGGAAGGAAAAAAGCACTTGTACTGATTGGCCAGTAAGAGGAAGAAGCAGGGAAGGACATGCTGCAGATGGAAATTTGCTGACAAGCAGGTAAGATTGTGCTGAAAAGGTGGAATGAGTACTTTGAAGGATATATGTATATAGAAAATGAGAGAGTAAATCATGAATTACCAGGGATCAGCAAGGCTGAAGTGAAGGAATCTATGAAAAGGATGAAAAGAGCAAAACCAGTTGCCCTGGGCAATATACCAATGGTGGAATGGAGATGTTTAGGAGAGATGGCAATAGAATTTCTAACTATATTCTTTAACAAAATCTTGAAAAGCAAGAAGATGCCTGAGGAATGGAGAAGTATATTAGTACCAATTTTCCAAAAATGTTTGATACTTTAATAAACTTTAAATTTTTTGTAACTATTATTTTGTATTGAATTACACTATATTATAACTATTTTTTTAAAATCCTTCTCATACATTAGACACAATTTTTAAGCAATGTGGACTAAAGTCACCTCATGGAGATTAGGGGCCCTGAACCTTAAGCTTAATTAGTTTCATAGTATATCTGGCCCTCTGCATGGTGATAACACTCACTTCAACAACAAAGAGCAAATCAAATAAAATTTTTGAGATTTAAATAAAATAAGTTCCTCCGAGATCCTCTGTAATGATCAGTCTCACTCACCTCAGGCTGGTGCACCTAATTCATAATTTTAGATATTTAAGGTAGTGATAAACGTAGCGGTGTACTTATTTTTTCCTCATGTAAAATTTTCATTTGTTTATTTAAATTATACAAACACTAAAATGTAAATGTGATATGGTGTTTGTTAAATTTTATCTTTTTTTATTAATACTGTTTAAATGAAGATCAAATGAGCTTTGTCAGAAGGAGACTGGGGCTTTGCTTTGCTGATGCATACAATTACAATTGTTGATAGATTGTGCTGAGTGGTTTTACAGATTGTCTGTGTGTGAAATTTGATTAAACTCCTAAAAACTTGCTCCTAAAACTTCATTTTTGGTTGCCACAAAGGGATCTGGAAGATCTATTTTCAGCTCTTTTCCCTTTAGATGTGTTTCTTCTGATTGTTTTTCCTCAACCACCCAGAAACAAAGGCATGTGTAAGTGTATTGTGGCTTGGCCGTGCATGTAGATGATAAACTTCAACGGCAGGCAATTAAGTAAACAATTACGGGCAACTGGTTTTGTATGCGTTAAAAGTATATTAAGGAGTGGCTTTCTCATTAAAGAAAAAATTAAAAAATTAAAATTAAGAAAATTAAAGTGTTGTGTTTATTTTATACGTGCCTCTGTGTCAGTCTGTGTCGGGTCCGTGCCAATATAGCGCCTTTGTTACACCATTTAATTTAAATAATCATTGCTGGTAATTAACATTTACATTTATTTTTAGAACTTAAAAATCAAAATAGGTGCTGTATAATGTGGAATACTCCACGCTCCATACATATAACATGTTTGTACTTCAGGATTGCACAATACACTGCAAAGATTGTTATAAAATCTGTAAACTAACACACACATAAACACACAGAAACATACACTCTTCCCACACTGCCATTTTGTGTAAGGTTTCTTTTTGGGAGTTAGATTCTATAGCAACACTAGTAAACAAAGCGAGGACTTTCACATTTTCACGCCGAATTAGTTTCAATGCTTGCAAGTGAATGCTAATGTCCACATCACAAGTCTTAATTTTGGCATGCATCTCTGCAGGGATACTCTGGGAAACTCTTAAGGCCTTCTTAAGAGGACAGATTATCTCATATCTTTCCCACAGAAATAAATCCGAGGCCAAGAAAGTAGCAGATATAAAAAGCGAAATTACTAAAATAGATGAAGAACATGCCAGACTACCAAGCGAGACTCTACATAGGAGAAGGCAGGCTCTACATTCGGAATTAAACCTCTTGACAACTAAAGAAACTGAACAACTAATTTACAAATCCAGACATCATTACTATGAACATGGGGAGAAAGCTAATAAGCTTTTAGCTCAACAAATTCACAAGCAAGAAGTGCGCAACGCAATCTCGGTAATCACTAGTACGAACGGAGATAAAATCGTCGAACACCAAAATATAATGCACACTTTCAGAGACTACTATAAATCCCTATATACTACTGAGTTTAAGGAAGACAATACACAATCTAATGCATTTCTGGATACATTACAGATACCACAAATAGACGCTTGTAGTGCGGAGGAACTTGATAAACCTCTGATGTTATCAGAATTACTAGATGCTATAAAATCACTCCAAGGCGGGAAAGCAGCAGGCCCTGATGGTTACCCTGCAGAATTTTACAAGAAATTCTCCGCTCAGCTAGCCCCCCTCTTATTAGCAACATTTACAGAAGCCAGAGATAACCAATCTCTTCCACAAACCTTTCGCCAAGCACTAATCACTGTCTTTCCAAAACAAAATAAGGACTTATTACAATGTGCATCATACAGACCAATTTCACTTCTGAATAATGACGTTAAAATACTTTCAAAAATTTTAGCCAGAAGGGTGGAGAAAGTGCTCCCCTCGGTAATATCACAAGACCAAACTGGATTTATTGGGGGCCGGCACTTATCTTCCAATCTTCGACGCCTGTTTAATGTAATATACTCACCAACTAAATCAAACACCCCATAAATATTATTATCATTAGATGCAGAAAAAGCATTCGACATGATTGAATGGAAATACCTTCTTACTATATTGGAGAAGTTTGGGTTTGGCCCAAACATCTGTGCATGGATTAAATTACTGTATACTAACCCAGAAGCTTCAGTTTGCATCAACAACATTTGTTCAGACTACTTTAAACTAGAACGTGGCACTAGACAAGGATGCCCCTTGTCACCGCTGCTGTTTGCGATTGCCATTGAACCACTGGCAATACATTGTCGAAATACTGATCAGATAAAGGGGATTAGCAGAGAAGGACTGGAACAGAAAATCTCATTATATGCAGATGACATGGTACTGTATATATCAGACCCAGAAAATTCTGTACCTGCAGTCTTAGCAGCACTCACAGAATTTCAAAAGATCTCTGGTCTCAGAATTAATCTGAATAAAAGTGTACTCTTTCCAGTGAACTCTCAAGTATATAATATTAGATTAGATACCCTACCATTTATCATTGCAGAACAGTTTAAATACCTAGGGGTAAACATCACAAGTAAATATAAAGCTCTATATCAACAAAATTTCGCCGTTTGCATGGAAAAAATTAAACAAGACTTGCATAGATGGTCAACCCTTCATCTCACACTAGCTGGAAGAATTAACACTGTTAAGATGAATATTCTTCCTAAGCTCCTTTTTTTATTTCAAAACATCCCAATATACATTAATACATCATTTTTTAGGCAATTAGATTCGACAATAACCTCATTTATTTGGAATTCAAAACATCCACGCATCAAAAGAGCGACCCTACAAAGACAAAAGGCAGAAGGCGGCATGGCTCTACCTAACTTCCAGTTTTATTACTGGGCAGCAAATATACAGGCGATAAGAACCTGGACACAAATAGAAGAACATACACAGGCTTGGTCCGCAATAGAATTAAATTCCTGCAGTACTTCTTTGTATTCCTTGCTCTGTACTCCAATAAACACACGTTATCGGCAATACACTAATAACCCAATTGTGCTCCACTCACTTAGAATCTGGAACCAATGTAGAAAGCATTTTAAGACGGAGAAGCTTCTATCTGTGGCACCCCTGCAAGAGAACCACCTCTTTCAACCCTCACAAACATATGCAGTTTTTAATATTTGGAAAAAATTTGGAATTAACTTGCTTAGAGATCTTTATATAGACAACGTCTTTGCATCCTATGAGCAATTACATTCCAAATTTAACATTCCAGCTACACATTTCTTTCACTATCTTCAAATCAGAAACTTTGTTAAACAAAACCTTCCAGATTTTCCTCATCTTGCACCCTCATCCATGCTGGAAAAAATATTGCTCAATCTCAAGGATTTAGACTCCATCTCTACAATATATAAAATCATTTTACAATCCCTCCCTTTTAAAGATCCAAGAGGACACTGGGAAAAAGATCTTTCAATTAATATATCAGAAAAGGAGTGGAAAGTAGCAATGCAGAGAATTCACTCGAGCTCCATATGCGCAAAGCATACAATTATACAACTCAAAATTATATATCGAGCACATCTGTCTCGACTAAAACTCTCCAAAATGTTCCCAGGGCATGATCCAACCTGCGAACGTTGTAACCAAGTCCCAGCCTCACTAGGTCACATGTTCTGGTCCTGCACCAAATTAACATTATTCTGGACAAACATTTTTAATTACCTTTCAGATAGCCTTGGACTTACAATCCCTCCAAACCCATTAACAGCTGTGTTTGGTGTTCTTCCAGATGGGTTTAAAGCGGAGGAAGACAAACAAATTGTGATTGCATTCACTACACTTTTGGCACGTAGACTTATTCTCATAAACTGGAAGAACCCAAACTCTCCTCTTTTAAGTCAGTGGGAAACCGATGTGTTATATTATTTGAAGTTGGAAAAAATCAAATACTCAGTCAGAGGATCCGTACAGACTTTTTTCAAAACATGGCAGGATCTAATCAGTAATATTTTAAAATAAGTACAAAAGGCACAGAGAATTTATTAATTTAGGTATGTCTCCAAGTCTTAAATTTAACGCCGTTTGGCTTGCTCTCTCTCTCAGGGGTGGGGATCGATCTGTTCTTAATTTTTCTCTTTGTAAAAACTTGATTGCTTTGTATGGATTGTAATAAAATTAATAAAAATAAAAAAAAATAAATAAAAAAAAATAAAATAATAATTTTGGCATGCATCACCCCTCATTTTACTCTCCTGTCTCCACTGTCACATCTCCTGACAGTATGATATAATTGCTTGCCTGTGAGGTAATTGTCATGTGCCTGTATTAGCTTTTCTCCAAACTCTGTTTACTTCGTTAAATATACACAATTGAAACTAATGCTAGTTTTCCCTCATGAGCCCTGTAATACAGTTATAGTCTAGTTCACACAGTTTATTCACTTTAAAGCTACATCTTTTTAAGATAAAATTCTCTAATTAAATTTTACTTATTTATTTAATAAACTGTAAAAAAAAAACTTACATTTCATGCTCATTACAAACCCAAAGACTTATTTGAATTGAAGACAGGACTCTTGACCAGCGAATAAGGGGGAGAATTAAAAAGTCACTCCAATGAGTCTTTGGGTTTATGTTTGCACCAATACATTGTAAAATACAGTATCAGTTTGGCAATATTTTTGCATGAAACAAAAAAATTTGTTTGGTAGATTTTGAGAAAGTACCTGGATAACAGACATGTGGAGTATGCACTATGAGTAACATGAGATTTTCTTTTCTTTTTTTCTTGGATATTTTTCACATTGTTTGCCGTCGTAGTGCACTGGCCTCTATTGAGGTTTGTTTTGTCATTAACTTCTTTCTGTTCATTCTGAATGAAAAGATTACAGTTAAAATCTTTCTTTACCATCACTACAAAGTACATGGGGTAAGTAACATAAAAAAATACAAATTTTGGGTGCAGTATTCCTTTAAACTAATGAAATTTTAGTTTATTGTTATTGTATGAATGCATTTTCTCTCTAAGAAGCCCTGAACACTTACACATGTTGTCAGGGATGCCAGGGGCAACGACCCGGCCGGGACGCCGTGAGGGACCGGAAGAGGGTCAGAGCCCACCCTGGATCACGTGGGGCCCGCCTTCCTGGTTGCTCTGGGGGCCACGGGTACAGGACATGGAAGCTCCACCCTGTAGGGGCCCGTGGTCACCGCCAGGAGGCGCCCCAATACCTTGGGGACCTGTTAGATTTAGGACGGCACCCAGAGAGCTGCCGGGAGGACAGCCGGCACTTCCGCCACGCTGGGGCAGGGCCAGAGAAGGAATGCTGGGAACACCTGGTGCTCATCCGGGGACTCTATAAAAGGGGCCGTCTCCATTCATTCAGGGCTGGAGTCGGGAGGAGGAAGGACGAAGCACAGAGGAGGCGTGGAGGCGTGGAGGCGGCCCGGCGGCCCGAAGAAGGCATTTGTGGCCAGGACTGTGTGATTATTGGGGTTTGTACACTTTGGACTGGGTCTGTGTGACCATATCATTTGTAAATAGTGTAAATAAAATACGTGTGGTGGTGAAGAACAACATGTCCGCCTGTCTGTGTCCGGGTTGGCTCCACAATGTGTATGATGCATGTGTTTCATTTCATATGTTGTAGTGTCAACTACTTTGTTATGTGACAAGATTAATCAAAGGACACAACCACCACACGTGACCAAAAAATAACATGTTAAACATGGGTGAAAATGCTATTACAATATGAAGGTGAGCAAATATTTTTTTTGTTTCTATGCATAAAGTAAAACTTCAAATCTAGTATTTTGCCTTAGTATTTGGATATAATGAATTAAATTTCAGTGCACTTTCATTTAGATAAAAAAAAATACTTATCACTTCAGCTACTTTAATATTTTCCACTAATATTCATTTGAAGACTAACCCAGCCACAGGGGATGCACAAACCAGTGTGTTTCTTCGTGCCGGTCCCAGGCCCGGATAAATGGGGTGGGTTACATCAGGAAGGGCATCCGGTGTAAAATTTTGCCAAATCAATATGCAGAGAACAATACAAAGTTCCATACCGCATCGGTTGAGCCCTGGGTTAACAATGACCACCACCAGTACTGTTAGCCACCAGGGTGCTGGTGGAAATTGGGCTACTGTTGGCCGAGAAGAAGGAGTAGAAGAGGGTCGGGGAGACGTGTCTGGAGGCAGGAGGACAAGAGGAAGGTAAAGAGAGTGGAACTGAGGGTAGGAACTTTAAATGTTGGCAGTATGACTCGTAAGGGGAAAGAGTTAGCAGATATGATGGAAAGAATGAAGGTTGATATATTGTGCATGCAAGAGACTAAATGGAAGGGGAGTAAGGCCAGGTGGATCAGAGGTGGATTCAGATTGTTCTATCATGGTGTGGATGGGAGGAGAAATGGCTGGAAATTGGAGGTGTGATGATGAATGTTGTTAGTGCATATGCCCCGCAGGTTGGGTGTGCGATGGATTAGAAAGAAGATTTTTGGAGTGAGTTGGATGAAGTGATGAACAGTGACAGTAAGGGTGACGCACAAGAGTGGAGGGAGATGCACACAGGTGGATTGCATGCTATGCAGAACAGTGAATCTGAAGAAGATCGAAGACTGCAAAGTGGTGGCAGGGGAAAGTGTAGTTAAGCAGCATAGGATGGTGGTCTGTAGGATGATATTGGAGATCAAGAAGAGGAAGTGAGTGAGGGCAGAGCCAAGGATCAAATGGTGGAAGTTGAAAAAGAAAGAAGGCAAGGCTGAATTTAGGGAGGAGGAGAGACAGGCACTGGGTGGCAGTGAAGAGTTACCAGACAGTTGGGCAACTACAGAAGATGTAGTAAGGATGACAGCAAGAAGGGTGCTTGGTGTGACATCTGGACAGAGGAAGGAGGAAAAGAAAACCTGGTGGTGGAATAGGGAAGTACAGGAGAGTATACAGAGGAAGAGGATGGCAAAGAAGAAGTGGAATAGTCAGAGAGATAGTAAACAAGAGTATAAGGAGATAAGGTACAAGGTGAAGAGGTGGCGAAGGCTAAAGAAAAGGCATATGATGAGTTGTATGAGAGGTTGGACACTAAAGAGGGAGAAAAGGCCCTGTACAAATTGGCTAGACAGAGGGACCGAGCTGGGAAAGATGTGCAGCAGGTTAGGGTGATAAAGGATAAAGATGGAAACGCACTCACAAGCGAGGAGAGTGTGTTGAGCAGATGGAAAGAGTACTTTGAGAGGTTGATGAATGACAAGAACAAGAAAGAGAGAAGGTTGCAATGGATTAGCAAGGAGGAAGTAAGGACTGTTATGAAGAGGATGAAAAATGGAAAGGTCGTTGGTCCAGATGACATACCTGTGGAAGCATGGAAGTGTTTAGAAGAGATGGCAGTGGAGGTTTTAACCAGACTGTTTAATGGAATCTTGGAAAGTGAGAGGATGCTTGAGGAGTGGAGAAGAAATGTACTGGTGCCGATATTTAAGAATAAGGGGGATGTGCAGGACTGCAGTAACTACAGGGGGATACAATGGATGAGTCACAGCATGAAGATATTGGAAAGAGTAGTGGAAGCTAGGTTAAGACGTGAGGTGATGATTAGTGAGCAGCAGTATGGTTGAAGTGTGACAGTGGTGAGGTCTGCAAGGGGAGTGACGGATGCATTCAAGGTGGAGGTGGGATTACATTTGGGTTTGGCTCTTAGCCCTTTCTTTTTTGCAATGGTGATGGACAGGTTGACAGACGAGATTAGACAGGAGTCCCCTTGGACTATGATGTTTGCTGATGACATTGTGATCTATAGCGATAGTAGAGAGCAGGTTGAGGAGACCCTGGAGAGGTGGAGATATGCTCTGGAGAGGAGATGAATGAAGGTCAGTAGGAACAAGACAGAATACATGTTTGTAAATGAAAGGGAGGTCAGTGGAATGGTGAGGATGCAGGGAGTAGAGTTGGCGAAATTGGATGAGTTTAAATACTTGGGATCAACAGTACAGAGTACTGGGGATTGTGGAAGAGAGGTGAAAAAGAGAGTGCAGGCAGGGTGAAATAGGTGGAGAAGAATGGCAGGAGTAATTTGTGACAGACGGGTATCAGCAACAGTGAAATGGAAGGTCTATAGGATGGTAGTGAGACCAGCTATATTATATGGCTGGAGATTGTGGCACTGACCAGAAAGCAGGAGGCAGAGCTGGAGGTAGCAGAGTTAAAGATGCTAAGATTTGCACTGGGTGTGACAAGGATGGATAGGATTAGAAATGAGTACATTAGAGGGTCAACTCAAATTGGATGGTTAAGAGACAAAGTCATAGAGGCGAGATTGCGTTTGTTTGGTCATGTGCAAAGGAGAGATGCTTAGTATATTGGGAAAAGGATATTAAGGATAGAGCTGCCAGAGAAGAGGAAAAGAGGAAGGCCTAAGAGGAGATTTATGGATGTGGTGAGAGAGGACATGAAGGTGATGGGTGTAACAGAACAAGATGCAGAAGACAGAAAGATATGGAAAAAGATGATCCTCTGTGGCAACCCCTAATGGGAGCAGCCGAAAGAAGAAGAAGAAGAAGAAGATTTATTTGAAGACTAACTGCAACAATGAAAACAGCAATACTTTTTTTTTATTAATAACAGGTTTTTATTAAACCTATCACCTTAACTGGACTTATTGGAAACAGGATGAATGAATGAATATAAGCATGTTACCTAGTACATTATTGTATATTCAGGCACTGATTTTTAAAATAAGCCTGTGTGGAGGACTGCTGGCTTCTTACTCCGGTCCTCACCCCCAGGCCGCCAGGAGCAGCTCTCCCGACAGCAGGATCGTGCCCTGAGTTCCAGCAGGGCATCATGGACCTTGTACAGTTTATACACAGCCCTGCTGGATACCTTTGGGGTCGCTGGGAGTCGCTGTAGGGGGGCTCGTGGGCTCATATGTGCCCTATAACCCGGGAGTACGTCACGGTCACGTGACAGGAAGAAACGACGTGCTCCCGGGTTAAAGAAAAGGACTGTTTACCCTGACCCGGAAGGAATGAGGAACTGTGGACTGGTTGGGCAGGAACACCTTCGGGTCAGGGTGTATAAAAGGACTCTGGGAAAACCCGGATGGTGAGCTGAGCTGGGAGGTAGAGGGGCGAAGTGTCTGGGCGAGGAGGAGAGAGTATTATTGTGTTTATTTAGTAAATGAGTAGTGTAGAGAGTGCTTTGTGCATGTTTTGTCAGATAATAAAGAAGTCTTGGACTTTTATCCGGTGTCTGGAGTGGTACCTGAGGGTTGGAGAGGTGGAGAAGAGCCTGACTGTCACACCTGATAGACTTAAAGAAGAACTGAAATAAGCCAGAAGACTGAAAAAATGAATAAGTTGTCTGTACTTCATAAAAAATATAAAATAAAATAATTATAAAAATGTATACAATTGCACCATAGATCAGTGCCGTTCATTATAAAAATGTGCACAATTAAAGGAATTTAATAGATTGGTTACAATGGTATTTTTGGTATGAAATTTCTGGTCGGCCATGTGGATCAGGGAGCATAATATTGTCAGATGGACCAGGGCCATTTTTAGAAACAGTGTAAAGTATGTGTGTGTGAATGAAAGTGCAAATATGAGTGAGAAAGTGAAAGAGAGATAATCAAGCATTTAAAAGGGCAGAATGTACAAGAACCTTTCCTTTGCTTAAGTCCATTGGCCTAGGTACGTGGTTGCTGGCAGTCTCAGGAAGGATGGTGGCTTGAATCAGTTTGTGGAGTTGGGAAAATTGAGTGCAGATTGTGTTGTCTTTGACCCCAAGTAAGCAGGTTGAGGCAGAGCCAGTGGAATGAATGAATGTGAAGGTGAGGGATTCAGTTGAAAACAAAAGACATTGTAAACATATTAAACAGCGAGGAAGGCACCAGAGGGTGGCCAAGGATGAAGATAGCTTCCAGCAATCCTCATTTGAGGAAGCAAGGGAGAGACACCTTCATTTCATAATGACTAAGCTAGCAGCACTAGTTATTATAAAATGGCAGCTGAATAATGCAATAAAAAATAAACAAAATGAAGATTAATCAGCAAAGGACAATTTAAAAAAATATCTTAACATCAACTATTCAATACAGAAAGCAGAAATTTAATTAAATACTCATAACATTCCAATTTTTATTCAATTGGCAAATCACGTTGCATATAAGTAATTGAGATAATTCAAGATTATTATAAAAATTTCTTCAGAATAATGAAATGTAGGACTTCATATGCCCTTTAAATTGTGTCACAAAAAAAAAAAATCAGCCAATGGATCATTTGAAACAGAATTCATACCCTAAAGAGGAACTCAAAAGTTGAATGTGCATGCTGGCACATCTACAAGAATGCAGGGTCAAAGGCTCAAGTAAGCTGTAAACAGAGTGGTGAGACCAGGACCAAAAGACATTTCACATACACTAAAGGAAAAAGAAATTTCATTGAGCGTATTATACTGTAGAAAATTGGAAAAATGCCTTTACGATGACTAAGCTGAGTTTGCTATAAACATTTTAACAATATTGTAAATAACTGAGGCAAGTTTTCTATTTATTAATGCTTCAGTTTTACTGGTGCCTCTTTTCATTCCACAAAAAGAAACTTTTGCCTAGTTTACCACTTGTAATTAATTCTTTCTTTCTTAGGACACAAAGCAGAAGGAGACAATGGCCAACAGAGAGATGGAGCATGTTATTGAAGAACTTCAGGCCCTTGACAACCAGATCCAGAAACTCCTATCCAGATGGAGGCACCTGAGGGAACTGAAGGCTCGTCTACTTAAAGAATCCTCCCTGACATCGGAGATTGTCACAGAAAATCATGTTTCAGTAACCTCGACTCCATGCCGTACCACTCACTTTCAAGGCCAATTGAGTTTTATCCCCGTGCCTCATTGGAGCGACGAAATCAACAATGAGAAACTTGGTCTGTTTCAGCTTTGCAGGCGGGGGTTTAATGCTAGATCACCTCCATCGGCCCAGGCAAGCATTGCCACCAAGAACCAGTTCGACCCTCTCCGCTCCCCCATTTTGTCTTCAACCCCGGGTGATGTATTTGTGATTGAAGATTCAATCATCCATCCATCCATCCATTATCCAACCCGCTATATCCTAATTACAGGGTCACGGGGGCCTGCTGGAGCCAATCCCAGCCAACACAGGGCGCAAGGCAGGAAACAAACCCTGGGCAGGGCGCCAGCCCACCGCAGAGATTCAATCATATGAGATCTAAACATTTCCTGCCTTAAACAGAAATCTTTTGTTTCTTGTTTTCCCGGTGCTCATGTTCGAGATGTTATGAGAAGAGCGGCATCAGTCTTCGACAGGCGCAAGGACAAGGCAGTGGGATCCATCGTAATACATGCCGGGGTAAATGACGTGAGATACCGACAGTCAGAGATTCTCAAGGCAGACTTCATAGAACTTATTAAAGCCACAAAGGAGAGGACCCTGGCAGCAAGAATCTTCATCTCGGGTCCCTTACCTCTGGTTAGAAGATCGAATGAGTATTACAGTTGTCTGCTGGCATTAAATATCTGGTAAAAAGACTTCTGTGAGGGTCAAAACATCGGGTTTGTGGACAACTGAGACCTCTTCTGATAGAGGCCGCGATTCTTCAAGCAGGATGGTTTGCATCCTAATAGTTTGGGCGTCTGTGTCCTCTCTGAAAACATCTCTAAGGTAATTTGTCTCACTTGACTCTGTATTTTTACTCCTAACTCTGTCCATAAAGCCTTGCTAAGAAATGATAATCCTGTCACAAAATATTCCTTAAACGTGCAGTGCTTTAATACTCTAATAACTAATCTCAACTCATGTGAAAAATCTAGACACTGCGGCCTAAATACGAATAATTTAATTAATATTTCACCCCTAGATGAGCAATTTATTAAACATAAGAACAAACTATAGATTTAATAAAAAATAGGCACAATGCGGCGCTAATACAAATAACTTAATTACTATTTCAAACGGTCATAATGCTCCAACATTCAGTTCTGCTCTTCCGAGACCTTAAATATGGCCTTATTAAATGTTAGAGCATTAACCAACAAGACGTTTTCCATCAACAATCTTATTAATGGTAAGAAAATCGATTTTATTTCATTAAGTGAAACATGGCTTAGCTCTGATGATGCGGCTGTTTTAATCGAATCTACATCTCCGAATTACAGCTTTACTCATGCAGATCGCCAAGGTAAGAAAGGAGGTGGTTTAGCAAATATTTACTCAAGCCAGTTAAAAGGTAAAGAGGTCAGCTTTGGTACATTCAAGTCCTTTGAATATTTTGCCGTTGTTATTCAAGGAGTTTCTCAGTATCTAGTATTGTCTGTGTATAGACCTCCTAAATACAATGCATCTTTCTTTGAGGAATTCTCAGACTTAGTGTCAATTATAATTATGAACTATGACACGTTCCTAATAGTTGGTGACTTTAATTTTCATACCGATAATTAGTGTGACCTGAAAGCAAAAGAATTCATGAACCTCCTGTACTCTTTTGCTTTGAGCCAGCACATTAGTCTGCCAACACACAAACCAGGGTACACATTGGACTTAGTGATTACTAAAGAACTAAAAGTTGATGTGAGGCAGTTCGTTGATATTGGTTTATCAGACCACTTTCTCTTATTATTTAATATAGAAATAATGACGGAAAAAATTAATGACAAGCATATTGTTAAAAAACGCTTCTTTGATTCATCTGCTGTCTCAAAGTTTACAAACATTTTAAGCAACCAGTCCATTTGTAGTGCTTACTGCAGTAGTGAGGATAATGTAAAAAGTAAGGTGGAAAACTTTAATACTAAAGTGGGAGCTGCAGCTGACATAGTCACTCCTGAAAATACAGTTAAAAAAAATCCTCAAGCACTGTTACACCATGGAAGACCCACAGTGTTCGATCTAAAGAAAACATGCCGGAGAGCTGAGCGTAAATGGGAAAAAAACTAAACTGATTATCCACTATGTGATATTGAAGTCTAAAATAACAGAATACAACAATATAGTCCGTCTTGAGAGGTGGTGCTATTTTTCTAAAATTATAAATAACAATGCTAGTAATCCCAGAGGTTTATTCTCCACAAATGATCGTCTGCTAAACCCAGGTCACTCAATGGAATGCCTCCAAAAAACTTCCAGTGAAACCTGTGAGGCTTTTGGTATATTTTTAATCACAAAATTAATGATATTAGAAATAATATAGTACATCCCCCCTATACTGAACCTATTAAACCCTGGTACTCCATTTTAAACAAATGAAATTTTTTCACCAGGATAGATTTACCTGATTTGTATAAAATAATTTCTCAACTGAGATCCTGCACCTGCATCCTTGTCCCAACAACAACAAACTTTTCCAAAGAAGTATCCGGCGTGCTAGTATTCTTGACATAGTAAATTTATCATTAGATGCAGGCGTCTAATCTAATGGGGTTGTTAAACACCTGCTCAAGAAAAATAATCTCGACTCCTCTGTTTTTGAAAATTTTAGACCTATTTCTAACCTGCCTTTCTTAAGTAAAATTCTAGAAAAGGCAGTCATTATTCATCTAAATGATCACCTGAATAAACATTCTGTTCTTGATAAATTTCAGTCAGGTTTTAGAACAAATCACAGCACAGAAACTGCACTTGTTAATGACTTGTGGGTAAATGCAGACAGAGGCCGTTTATCTGTTCTCATTCTCTTAGATCTGAATGCCGCATTTGATACCATTGACTGCAATATTCTTATAAATCGCCTTAGTCTGTGGGTGGGCCTCTCTGGTAGTGTCTTAAATTGGTTTGAGTCTTACTTGACAGGTAGAAAAGTATTTGTTATTTTGGTAATTATACTTCAAAGACACATGATATTCTATATGGTGTTACACAAGGATCTATCCTGGACCCACTGCTCTGTTCTATCTACATGCTTCCATTAGTTCAGATTATATCAAGACATAATGCAAGCTACCACAGCTATGCTGATGACACACAACTGTATTTATCAATAGCACCTGATGACCCCAACTTTCTTGGTTCACTGACACAATGTCTTACTTGTGTTTCTGAATGGATGAATAGTAATTTTCTCGAAATAAATAAAGAGAAAACAGAAATTTTAGTGATTGGCAAAACAGATATAATGAGGGTATTAGAAATAAACTTAATCCATTAGGCTTAAACATCAAGACAGAGATAAAGAATTTAGGTGTAGTTATTGACTCTGATCTAAATTTTAAATCACTTATTAATCAGATTAGTAGGACATCATTTTTTCACTTAAGAAATATAGCAAAAGTTATATCTCATAACTTTGCAAGAAGCTGTGAAATTAGTTCATGCTCTTGTGTTTAGTTGACTAGACTACTGTAATGCACTCCTCTCAGAATTACCCAAAAAAGAGATCTATCAATTGCAACTAGTACAGAATGCAGCTGCTAGAATCTTAACTAGGAAAAGAAAATCTGAACACATCTCTCCAGTTTTGATGTCACTACATTGGTTACATGTGCCATTTAGAATCGACTTTAAAATACTGCTTATGGTTTACAAAGCCTTAAATAATCTCACTCCATCCTATATTTCAGAATGCCTCTCACCTCTCACACTCCAAATCGTAACCTTAGATCTTCTAACTAAGTGTCTGCTTATAATTCCAAGAGCTAAACTTAAAAGAAGTGGTGAGGCAGCCTTCTGCTGTTATGCACCTAAAATCTGGTATAGCTTACCAATAGAAATTTGGCAGGCTAATACAGTGGAGCACTTGAAAAAACTGCTAAAAACTTCTTATTGTAGCATGTCTTTCTCATAGGTTCATTTTAGTTTAACCCTGATACTCTATATATGCATTTAATTATTAGTTTTTTTAATGGCTCCGAAATCTGTATTTACCCCTACTTTCTCTGCTGTTCTCTTTACAGTTTTCTGTACTGGTGATCTGTGCCACAACCTCCTGATCAAAGCACCATGCTATCCCTACATTGATGGATTGAAGGCCAGATGTCTACATGACCATCATCATCAAATTCTTCCATGTGAAGCCTGAAAATCATAAGGACTGATTGAGACAATTTATATTAGGTAGAATGACTAGAGGGGGCTGGGTTGTCTAGTGGCCTGGAACCCCTACAGATTTGTTTTTTTCTCCAGCCGTCTGGAGTGTTTTTTTTTTGCTTTTTCTGTCCTCCCTGGCCATTGGACCTTACTTTTATTTTATGTTAATTAGTATTGCCTAATTTTATTCTTATATTTTGTCCTTCTCTTTCTTCATCCTGTAAAGCACTTTGAACTACATCATTTGTTTGAAAATGTGCTATATAAATAAATATTGTTGTTGTTGAATAAATATATAGCAGCAGTGAATCAAAAAGTGTCTTGTTCTACATTTCACGAGCATGATGGCCACCTTAAGGAGTAGCAAGGGAAACAAGAACGCATGTTAATTTGGAAGTAAGACTTCACAACAGTAAAAAGATAATTTCATAACAGTGAAAGTGTAAATAGTGAATATTTCTCAGGAAATAGTTTAATACTCTTAAAATGATGTATTAATATATGAATACTCCCTTTCTTAGTCTTGCAATAAATAATGTTAATTTAAAAAATTAGATGTTAAGACTGATTCTTAAATTTTCAAAATAACAAAATAATTCTTTCAACACTTCCCATTCTTTCACCAAGTGGTGTACTACAAATTTCTGCAGATGAACAGGGATAAGCTACAGATCTGCCCGTATCACTGATAGGTTTTTGAATTTATATTTCATATTTTCCAGTCAGGTTTTTGAATCATATTTCATATTTTCCAGTCACTAATGTAAAAACCTGAAATAAAATATTTGATAAAGTATTTTTATGTACCCAAATCACAATGTAAAAATACTCTTTATTTTATTAGCTTTATTGTTGTTATTTAACCAGATGGACATGCCCTCTGTGGAGGAGGCAGAGCCAGAAGCTGATGGGAGATTAATGCCCATTTCCCTGCAGAAGGTCACTTAGGTAGCTAAGAAACTCTGGAGTGGCAAGGCCCTGGGGATGGATGAGAACCACAGAGAAATGCTGAAGGTTCTGGACATTGTTGGATTGTCAAGGTTGACTCCCCTTTTCAGTGTTATATGGTCATCAGGAGCTGTGCCTCTGGAGTGGTGGACCGGGGTGGTGGTCCCCATTTTTAAAAATGAGTGACAAGAGGGTGTGCTGCAACTATTAGAGGATCACACTCTTCAGCCTCCCTGGAATAGTTTATGCCAGGGTACTAGTGAAGAGGGTCTGCCCAGTCTTGGAATCTCAGATCCAGGAAGAGCAAAGTGAATTCTGTCCAGGCCATGGAATGGTGCACCAACTCTTCACACTCATGAGGATTTTGGAGGGAAGATGGGAGCACACCCAATTGGTCTACATGTGTTTTGTAAGCTTAGAGAAGGTATATGATCATGTTCCACAAGGGATTCTATGTGGGGTGCTTGGAGAGTATGGGATTCTGGGGACCCCTAATAAGGGCTATTCGGTCCCTGTATATTCATAGTGAGAACTGTGTCTACATAAGAATGCTAAATGTAAACAGTATTATATATTTATTGATATTTTATGTAAAGGTGTTTTAGTCAATAATTTTAGAACAGCTGCAGATGACACTGAGATGACTTTCTGATGCAGTAACTCAAAAACTAAAAGATGTGCTTAACTCTATTGGTACTGAATGTATCCAAAAAAAGTCATTTAATATATTAAACACAGAGGACCATGAGCAAATAATGGAGGTGATGGCACTGCAGATTTGTTTGTTTTTTAGCAGCAGAACAAGAATGTACTAAATTTACAATTTCTGCATTATGTTTGAATAACTGTGTTATCTACTTCTGTGTATGTTACACTGTGCTCCAGCACTGAACAACAAATCTCAAACTACAGATCATAACAATGGGAATCACTACAGATATTGGTAATCAGCCACCAAAATCTGACACTGAACTTTAGAAAGACAAAAGCTATGTTTATTATAAGCCATGATATTCAAGGTCAGTAATGGTTTATTTAGAGTGCCTGTACATTTTCATTTTTGTTTTTGAAATAGAACTTATTTCTTTATTTTTAGACAACATATTCCTTCTTTCTGCGTAAGTCAAAGTTTTAATTTCTCTAAAACCTTTAGATTTATATAGAGCAAAGATTGGTAACATTTTAGTTCAAATACTACAAAATTCCATGTATTACTTATATACTGTTATGTAACAAAACCTTAACAAAGGGTGAAGTGGTTATTCATCTGTAGTGTGACATATTAAGAGCTTGTGATACACTGGTAAAATTAGTTGTGAATATGAAAGATTCACAGGTCTTACAATGAAGTATGCAATATTAAGAGAAATACTATTTCTCTTAAACCATTGCTGACCGTTCCAAAGGGAAGTTGTTTTGGTGGTCCACATACTGTAGTGGAAACAAATAACCATTTTAAAGAAGCCCTTATTATACAGTAGTCTTGCTACATACAGTAACAGTAAATGAATAATAGATACATTTTTGCAGTACCTAAAGTTCAGTGTTTCCCAAAGTTCAACGTGCAGGATACTGTTAAGTCTTCTACAGTTTTCTTTAACATTTTATGTTAGCCATCTCATTACATAATTATTAATGTGGGTCAAAGAAATTAGGAGGCAGCTACACAGTCATGCCCTCTCTGTGTGTGTGTGTGTGTGTGTGTGTACAGTATTTATACACAGTCATGCTCACATAAGCGTATATACCCTGGCAGAATTTGTGAAATATTGGCCATTGTTTGGAAAATATAAGTAATCATGCTGAAAGCTTTCCTTTTGATTAGGGAGTATGCTCAGGTGATGCAATTTATCATCACATAATTGTGTGTGCCCTTTTTAAACCATAATGATAACTGAAATCACCCAAATGGGCCTGATCAAAAGTTTACATACACTTGAATGTTGGGGCTGATAATATATAAACAAGTTGACACTCACAGGTTCAAATTAAGGGTACTTAAGGTAGAGTGCCCATACCTGTAACCTCTTTGATTGTAATCAGTGTCTGTGTATAAATAGTTAATTTAAATTCATGCAGAGCTGCATTGACTTTGCTGGATATGTTATTGATTTATATAAATCAGTAAAAGGATATAAAAAAGGTATCTGGAAATCTGAAAATGCCTGCCAGTAGTGTTCAGACTCTGATAAAAAAGAGTGGAAAGTTAGGTGTTCTGTTGTTACCAGTTCACAGTCAGCTAGACCAACTGAGATTTCAGCCACAACTGCTAGGATCATTTGCTAAGCTGTCAAGAAAAACTCACAATCCAATTAAGCTGATATGCAGTCTTCTCTTCAAACAAGTGGTGTTTCTGTTTCAAGATGCACAATAAGGATGTACTTCAACAAAAATGGGCTGCACAGTCAATTTACAATAAAAAAAGCCTTTACTGTGCCAACACCACAAAACAGCCCACTTAAAATATGTCATACATCATCTAGACAAGCCTTAAAACCTTGAACAAAGTCCTTTGGTTTGATGAGACCAAAATTGAACTTTATGGTCACAACCATAAACACTATATTTGGAGGATGCAACAAGACCCATGGTGAAAAGTATACCTTCCCTACTGTGAAGTACGGCGGTAGATCTCTGATGTTCTTGGGGTGTGTGAGCTACAGCAACACCAGTAACTTAGTGAAAATTGATGGCAAGATGAATGCAGCATGTTACCGGTAAATACTTGAGAACAACATCAGTCCAGAAGCTGCGCATGGGATGAACTTCGAACATCCAACATGACAATGATCCAAAACACAAGGCCAAGTTGACCCTTTGGTGGCTACAGCAGAATAAGTGAATGTGCTGGAGTGGCCATCAAAATCTCCTGACCTCAATTTCATTGAGCCACTTTGGGGAGATCTCAAACGTGCAGTTCATGCAAAGCAAAGAATTTATGGGACCTGCAGGCTTTTCACCAAGAAGAATGGGTGGTTCTACCACCTGAGAAAATCAAGGGCATCATCCACAACTATCACAAAAGTCTGCATGCCATTATTGATCCTAAAGGGAGCAATAAACAGTACTACAAACTGCATACCACCTGTACTTCAGATCAGGGAATCCACCTGAAGCTACACATTTTTGGGCCCGGCAAGTACTTGGATAGGAGATCAAT
This sequence comes from Polypterus bichir lapradei, assembly GCA_026402145.1. Taxonomy (NCBI): domain Eukaryota; kingdom Metazoa; phylum Chordata; class Cladistia; order Polypteriformes; family Polypteridae; genus Polypterus; species Polypterus bichir. The sequence goes on along the minus strand of JANRMT010062806.1, from coordinate 5,760,954 downwards.
CAGGAAAGTTTGGTTTGCTGCTGGAAGAGGTGTTGGTGAGGCCAACAGGGAGCACTACTCTGTGGTCTGGGTGTGGATGCTAATGCCCCAGTGCAGTGATAGGAACACTGTGCTGAAAAACGTGGTGCCACCCTTCAGATGAGACATAAATCCCAGGTTCTAACTCTCTGTGGTCATAAAAGATCCCTGGGCATCTTTTGAAAAGACCATTGTGTGTCCCAATGTCCAGGCTAAATGGCCTGGTCATTTTGGCCCTCTAATCATCCCTGTCCCTAATTGGCTAAAACTATCTTTCTCACTTCTTCACTATGTAATAGCTAATGTGTGGTGCATGTACTGGTGCATAAATGACTGATGTGACATCTTTCAGGTGTATGTTGTACATCGGTAGTGGTGGTGGAAGTGGCTTCCCACTGTATATGTCAAGTGCTTTGAGTAGCTTAAAAATCACTATATAAGTATAATTATTGTTATTATTATTATTACCTGGGCAGGCCCTTGGATCCTGTTCTAGCATACCTTTGCTCATGTGTTTGCATGTGGAGCCTAAATCTTTCAGTTCATGCCTCACTGAATTTGTTTAAACCTCAGCTTCAGCAAAATTGCAAAAATGTTTGGGAATGTCACCACACTCAGTAAAATGCATTGAAGTCAATAGAAAAGGACAATTTGTGCTCATTTTGAGTGAATTATAATTGTGCAATGATCTTTAAAATATCCCTAATGGCTAGAGAAATGTCTGCCAACTATGCTAGACCAATTATCATGAGAAATCGGTGCTAACCACTTCATCACCACCTGATATAAAATTAATAGAATTAAATATCAAAACAGTAAAGTTTCTTGAAGACAGTAGCAGATACAATATAATGCAATTTAATTTTTGTATTCCGCTTTAGACACAGAGCCCTGTGAACAATTCTCAGTGAAAATATGAAGCAGCGAGCAGAAGCATAGAGCAGCAGCATCTCAGACACACATGTTAGTGCAAATGGAGTAAAGCCGACATCTGACAAGGAAAAGTAACCAACGGTGAGAAATTGAAGTCAATCGGCCAGTGGGTGGTGAAAGCTTAAAGTCGACGGTCTCCTAGTCATTCAACTGAACACAAAACAAGCATTGTAGCTATTGCAGAAAGGGAGAAAGATGAACTCAGCACTAAACACCAATTCGGAACCAGAACAGATTCTCAACACTCTGCAGCGCGCCTTTGGATCCTGAGAAAGTCTCATAATTGCTGATTCCATAGTGCAGAATGTTAGAATTTCAAACTATGTTAAACCAGCAGTTAATGTTAAATGTTTTCCAGGGGTGAAGATTTCTGACATAGTAGCCCAATTGGATCGTGTCGCTGACGATGAAGTTTATTTGGCTATAAATTATGATCATGTAGTGTTGATGGCGGATTTTACTTTATTGCATGTCAGCACTAACGATATTTATTTACAGTAAACTGAGGTATTAAAGGGGAATATCGGAATTTAATTGTATCTGGCCTATTCCCTTCACTGCTGGCTAGAAACCTGGTGTGCAAATAAAAGCATAGCCTTTGTGAACAATTGGGATGATTTTTGGGAAAGGCCTGGATTTTCAAGAGAGATGGTCTTCATCCTAACTGGAGGGGATCTTATGTATTATCCCTAAATATGGCAGCAAAACTGTATGGCTGACTGAATAGAGCACCATCCAAGCCACAGTCTTGTGATCTTAAATCACAGGCTGTTGTTTATCCCACCTGTTATTACCTTGAAGCTGTTAGCTATAATCCCTGTTGTGGGGCATCCTATAAATTTAGTCATGATGCAACTTTAAATTACTTGATAACCAAAAAATAAGGTGTATAATTAGAGCACCTTTAATAGTAACTTAGTTCAAATTAAAACAAAAAATATATCCCCAGTTCAGAAGGAACTAGGCAGTTTTGAATACTGTATTAAACATTTGCTCTTTTGGAGGTGAAGCTGTTTTGGTACATTATACTATATAAAGTACTAAATCCGATCCGTGTCTTCTCCATGAAACCTGGCTTAGTAAATTTAACACTGTTTCCCTAGCTGAGGCATCATCAGATGCATACACATTCCTTCATATATCTACAGACTCTGGTTGAGTAGGAGGCCTTGCAATAATGTATTGTTATAAAATGTAAATCGCCTCTAAATATTTAGGCCACTTCTCATCCTTTGAGGCATTCATCTTAAATATTAAAACAGATTCCAACACAAGTATAGTGCTAATCTACATACCACCGGGGCCTTATTCATTATTCATGACTGAATTTGGTAATCTTTTATCTTATTTTTTTATCTATAAATTATCATCATGTAGTGTTGATGGGGGATTTTAATGTACAGACTGATGTGGAAGCTGACACTTTTATCAAATGTTTTACTTATTTGTTAAATTCAACAGGATTCTGTCAGATTGTCAAAGGTCCAACTCATAATTATAACCACACATTATATTTAATTATAACTCAAGTTAAAATTCAAAATTTAAATATTACTCCAGTTATTTCTGATCACTACATATGTTTGATTTGGTTGTGCCCTTACCAATACATTCACAGATTAAAACAAAGAGAGTGCGAAAACTAGATTGGAATTTTGCTTCAAAATTTATAGATACTTTGAGTAAGTCAAGTGTAATTGTGGAAAACCATTTAAACCAGTTAACATCAAATGTAAATGTAGAAAACAATTTAGAGCAGCTAACATTAAATTATAATATGACCTTGAGAGAGCAGTGGCTCCCCTTAAAACTAAAGTGTTCAAAACACATAGAAACTTACCCTCATTTAATGAGAACACTGGAGCTCTTAAATAGAGTGTAGAAAACTGGAGCGCAGATGGAGAACAACAAACCTGCAGGTCTTTCAAACTGCATGGGCAGAGAGTGCTATAAAATATAAAAAGCTCTTTTTAAAGCTTGCTCACACTACTATTCTAAAATAATAGATAACAATAATAATAATCCTTGTGTACTGTTTAGAACAGTGGTTAAATTAACACATGGAAATTCAGATATACAGTGCAAAATTCCAACAGATATTAGCAGTACAGACTTTACAAACTTCTTTAATGAAAAAATAAAAAATATAAGATCCCAGATCTTAGCATCACACTGCAAACTGTATACTAGATTGTGTGGAACAAGCCCCGGACACAGACAGACGGACAATGTTTGGTCACCCAACACACACATTTTAATTGCCACTAATATTTACAAGTTCAGGTGCACAACCCAGTGCCTCCAGCACCAATCACCCCTAAGTCCAGGTCTCTCTCTTCCAGTGCCTCTCTTCTTCAGGTTGCCTCCACTCCTCTCCAGACTCTTGTCCACTTCCACCTGACTCCAGTCATCGAATGAAGGGAGGCGGCCCCTTTTTTACAAGCCCGGATGGGCTCCAGGTGATTCCAGACACTCCTCCGCAGACACTCCCCTGTGTGGAGACTCCGGGTGTCCCCAGTCTTCTTCCCCCCAGCACTTCTGGGTGTGGCGGAAGTGCTGAGGTCCAGGGCTCTCCAGGCACCGGGGCGCCCCCTGGCAGTGACCACGGGTCCCTACAGGGTTGAGCTTCCAAGCTCTGCACCCGTGGTCCCCAACGCAACCAGGGTGGTTGCCCCCTCGTGGTCGGGAGGAGGCGCAAGCCCTCCTCCGGTCCTCCTGGGCGTCCCAGCTGGGTACCACCCTCAGCTGTGTGCCACAATTGGTAGACCCTGTCACACCTTGCATTCAATACTTTAGAAATTTTAATCCTGTAACAGAAAAGGAAGTCTTAACTTTAATTTCTAAAATGACACCTACTACTTGTTCCCTAGATCCGGTGCCAATAAAATTAGTAAAAAGTGCAATGGATGTTCTTGCAGCACCTTTTCTTGGCATTATCAATAGTTAATTATTACATTGCACATTATATGATGCACTAAAAGTGTCACTCATCAAACCATTACTTAAAACGTCAAACCTACTATAGACCCACATACGCTTAATAATTATAGATCCATATCAAATTTACCCTTTATCTCTAAAATACTTGAAAAAGTAGTCACCAATCAGCTTCATTTACATATCACAAATTATTTGAGAAATTCCAGCCTAGCTTCCGCACTGGTCACAGTACAGAAACGGCATTAACATGAGTTGTAAACAACATTATGATATCCTCTGATGAAGGAAACGCCACTGTAATTATGTTGATAGATTTAAGTGCAGAATTCAACACCATTGACCATTCTATTTTACTACACAGGCTGGAAAATGATTTTGGGCTTACAGGCAATGTCCTTGCCTGGTTTAGTTCTTATTTATTAAATTGATTGCAATATGTACAGAAATGTGCTGATAGTACTCCATCATTATACACAAAAGTGATAAATGGTGTCCCGCAAGGCTCAGTACTTTTGGACCTTTACTGTTTTCACTTTATGTGCTACCACTAGGATCTGTCATTAGAAAACATAATACCTTTCTTTAAGACCAAATGAAGTTTCTCTGATGTTGTCTTTAATTAGTTGTGTTAGTGAAATACAGTAGTGGATGGATGAGAACTACTTGTCTTTAAACACCAATAATATAGAAATGTTAATTTCTGGAGGGAATGATGCTGATCGCAACAATATTTGTCATTATTTACCTCAGTTGAAATCACATTTAATTCTACTTAATCAGCACACAATTTAGGAGTTATCTTTGACTCTAGCAAGTCATTTAAAGCACACATTACAAAATTGTCCAAAACATGTTTCTTCCATCTAAAAACTTTTGGGAAATTTGGGTATTTTCTGAATATGTGGAATACTGAGAAATTAAATCAAGCATTTATTTCTAGTAGGGTTGAATACTACAATGTGATATTTACTGGATGTTGAAATTGTTCCTTATACAGCTTCCATTGAATCCAAAATGCTGCTGCAAGAATTATTACAAAAACAAGAAAACACAAACATATAACTCCAGTTCTTAAATTCTTACACTGGCTCCCGATTAAGTTTAGGGAAGATTTTAAAATCCTACTTTTAACGTATAAAGCCTTAAATGGCCAAGGTCTGACTTACTTAAATGAACTTATCATTCCTTACAAACTAGAGTGCACGTTAAGATCTCAAGACGCTTAATAAAATAACAGTGGGAGGTTGAGCTTTTAGTTACAGGGCCCCTAGACTGTGGAATAGTCTTCCTTCTACTTCAGTCTCAGCTTTCAGATCCTGGCAGATCCAGCTTTCAGATCCTCACATTTTCTGCTTTTCTTCCCTCAAATGTGACACTTGGTGCCCCTGCCCTACTCCCAAGTTGTCTGCCTGCGTATCCATGCACATGGATAGTACACTCCTTCATCTTTGATGGAGGAGCACTGGAATTGTCAGGAAGAAGGGTCCTTTTAATATATTTGTTGTCCCACCACTGACTCAACTGTGGAATGGCCAGTAGGGGGAGTGGCAGCTTCATAGCTGAGGTTTCCAAGACTCTGAGCAATTCTGAATCGTTATGTGATATCAGCTACTTTTGTATTTTGCTCTCTACTTGAAAAATTATAATTGCATCATTGTATTGTATTAAGGATTACTTGTGTTCTGTTCTGTGTATTGTAATGCATTTAACCCTTTTTTTGACACCCACTGAGTGCCCAGCCTACCTGGAAAGGGGTCTCCCTTCGAATTGTCTTTCTTGAGATTTCTTTTTTTCCTTATAAAGGTTTTTTTGGGAGTTTTTCCTTGTCTTCTTAGAGAGTCAAGGTTGGGGAGCTGTCAAAAGACAGTGTCTGTTAAAGTCCATTGCGGCACTCCTTGTATGATTTTGGGCCATACAAAAATAAATTGTACTGTACTAATTACTAAATACATAACTGGTTCACATGTAAGTGCAGATTTGTTAAAACACACAAAGAACAAGGTTCATGCTGATTAAACATAAATCTAAACCAACAATATCTGTCCATTAATTAATTGAGAAACTTAAGCCATTTGAAAACGGTGGTGATTAAAATTGCAAAAAGAGAAAATCAAAAATAAAATAACAGTCCTGGAGACCTCGGCCAGCTGGGTTTTCTATAGTGCAGTTTGTGCTGTCCTTCCAATCTGATGATTCCAAAAACCAAGAAGAGAAACAGAATAGAGGAGGGTTAGTAACAGTTTAAAATATTGTGATACTTTTGCCTCTGTACAAATGACTAATAAACATAAATATAATATTGTGAGCTGGAGAGCTGTTCGCCGCCCTAAGAAAACCACAACCCCCTGAAACACCGACTACCCTCACATTACTCCTTGTCCGTGCACTATATCGCGTAATATAAGCCTCGCGCGACACTCCGCCGGCTTTAAAAAGCCTCGCGCAGATCCTGCCTTTTTGGGGTATTGATTTGTTTTACTTTCTCTCTCTCTCAGACTACTACCTCTGCTCCTGACGCGTATTCATACGAAGAGGAAGGAACTTACCTTTAATTGATAGACGAAACTGACAACTCTGTTAAGGAGCAAGTTTGAAGAGAGAAATGTTTGTTTGCAGTGTTTGAATAAAAAGAATCCTTCTTGTTTCTACGACCTCCTGTGTCTCTGTGCAAATCTGTGACCCAAGCGTGACAATATGCACAGCTAATAAACAGTTCTAGTCAGGGGATACTAGGGTATAGGAAGCATGAATTTACTAAGGCATTTCCCCCACAGATTTGATAGCAGACACTTTTATCACTTACCAAAAAGTACATTTTTTTCCCTGAAACATTTGCTCATTGCTATCAAATAACAAACATGCACATGGATACTACAGTACACTCCTTCCTGTTTGCATCAATAGCACATTACTCCTTGACTTGGCAATGCTATTAAAAGGTAGGTTCAGTATTATGCAAAGGTTACATATAAGTTCCAACAAAAATACTTAACCTTTAAGACTAAAAACACTGACACATTTCCAGTTTCCTTCTGTGTTTAAATGTACTCACAAGTTTACTGCTAATTTTAGACCACTAAAAGGATCAGCGTAATATACTGGGGGCTGGGTGATCTATCCTGTCCAACATTGGCTGCTACAGTTCTGTGATGTCATGCTGACCTCTCAAAGCATTATTAGATGCTAGAAAAAATTGTCTCAGCTGGGCAAATTTCTAGGAAAATATTCAGAGAATAAGGTCACTGGTGAAAAAATTATATTCATTGCAAAAAATTATTTGGTGAATCTTGCTAATCAACACTAGTATTGAGTATTTGATGTTGATGTTGTTGTATCTTTTATACTATCCTTTGGTGGATGTACTGCTTAACAATATCTTGGTAGGTTCATTTTTAAATATTTTATGGTATTATTTTAGTGGCATTTTGTCATTACTGGTGCTGGAAGCTTAAGAGCTCCGTCTATCCCCTACTCCTAAATTTGACTGATCTCCCACGGCTGCCTCCATATAGCTCCATATAGATCACTTTTTCTGTTGTACCCTCCAACATCACAACATGTAAGTAATATATCATTAGGAACCTGGAAATTTAAAGGCAAAAGTGAGCTCAGGTTAACAATGGTTCTAGGAGCTGCCAGAAGACACAATGACCTAAGCACTCCCTTCAATCATCGGTCTCCTGATTTATATACTGTAAATTAGAGTTTCTATCTGTTTATTTTTGTGTAGCATCAGCAGTATCATTCTTAGAGCTGCGATATGAAATTGTCAGAGTCTTGGGTTTGAATCCTAGTCCATGTACTATTCGTGCAGAATTTACCCATTTTCCCAAAGATGTGTATACTGGTTTATTAGAACCTGTAAATTAACTTAATATAAGTAAGAGTGGGTATTCATGAGTGTGTCGGACTGGCTCCCATCTTGGGTTGGCTACTGCCTTGTTTTCAGTACCTCTTCAGCAGGCCCCAGTCCCTTTGCCGCTCGTCTGGGCTCAATAGCAAATGACTGGATAGATACAGTATGCATAAAATAAAGCATTTGACCATAAATTTCTGAATTTCATTGAATACAAATAAGTTATTATGGGGAAGTTTCATTTGCAATAACAATATTTTAAATTTAATAAATTGTTAAGTGTTTCCTTAAATAACAAAGCAATAAAAAAGATGTAGACAGTTACAACAATTAAGTGAATAATGCTACAAAGCTTCCTTGTTTATAAATTTTTTAAATTTTGAAAAAATGAAGTGAAGATAACAACCATTGTAAGAATTCTTTCCTGATAAAACCACCATTATGTATCATGTCATTGTTTAAGAATAGAGTATATTTTGGCTTTAAAAATATACAATTAAAAATTAAGAAAATAGTTGCAGCTTACCTCCATGCTGGTGAAGAGCCATAGGATGGTCATGTCATGTCATTTTCTAACCTGCTTAATCCAGATCAGGGTCGCGGTTTGGGGGCTATCCCTGCTAGCATAAGGCACAAGGCAGAAACAAGCTCTGGGTAGGGCTCCAGTCCATTGCAGGGTGAACACAAACACAAGGACCTTTTTAGTATCGCCAATTAGTATCTGCCTTCTCCCAGTATGTGGATTGTAACACCCGGGGAAATACAACTATTGACCTACTGTATACAAACTTTAAAGACGCATACAGCGTCACCCCGGGGCCTGCGCTTGGGAACGCAGATCATAACCTGGTTCTGCTTCAGCCTCACTACAAACCAAGAGTGAGGGAGCTATAGTACCTACAACCACACACTCATTCAGGAAGAGGTCCCCTGAGGCAGAGCAGGCTCTGAGAGACTGTTTTGGAACTATGGACTAGAATATCCTGCAAGGATCATATAGTGAGAACATTGAGAAGGTTGTTGACTGCACTACTGACTACATCAACTTCTGTATGGACATTGCAGATCCAGTAAGAATAGTACCGTGCTACGCTAACAACAAGCCATGGATTACAAGTGACATCAAGGGCCTTTTGAACCAGAAGAAAAGGACTTTTAAAGGCGGTGAACAGCATGAGTTCAAGCGCGTGCAAAAGGAACTCCGAGTCCAGCTCAGGGCAGCGAAGGACCAGTACAGGAGAAAGCTGGAGCAGAAGTTGCAGAATAACAGCATGAAGTAAGTGTGGGATGGCATGAAGATCATCACTGGCTGCAGCGCGAAGTGGGGTGCCACCATTGAGAGAGACGTGGAGAGAGCAAACCAGATGAACAACTTCTTTAACAGGTTTGACCACCCTAACCCACTCTCACCTCGGAGTACTGCACCCTCCACCCATCCTTTTGCTGATACCAGCATAGGAGAGACTTTCTCCCCACCCACAATTACAGCAGCCCAGTTGAGCAGAGAGCTGAGGCGACTTCGTGCTAGCAAAGCAGTGGGTCCAGATAGAGTATTGCCATGACTGCTGAAGGCCTGTGCTTTGGAGCTGGGGAGTCCTCTACAGCGCATCTTCAACTTGAGCCTGGAACAGGGGTCAGTCCTGAGGCCTTGGAAAACATCTTGCATCACCTCCAGTCCCAAAGGTATCACGTCCTAGTGAGCTGAATGACTTCCGGCCTGTCGCTCTGACGTCACATGTGATGAGGACCATGGAGATGCTGCTGCTTCACCACCTGAGGTCGCAGGTCTGCCATGCCATCGACCCTCTGCAGTTCGCATACCAGGAGAAGGTGGGAGCAAAGGATGCCATCATCTATTTGCTGCACCGATTCCTCTCCCACTTGGACAGAGGCAGTGATGCTGTAAGAATTATGTTTCTGGACTTCTCTAGCGCCTTCAACACCATCCAACCTCTGCTCCTTAGGGACAAGCTGACAGAGATGGGAGTAGATTCATACCTGGTGGCATGGATCGTGGATTATCTTACAGACAGACCTCAGTATGTGTGTCTCGGGAACTGCAGGTCTGATATTGTGGTCAGCAACACAGGAGCGCCGCAGGGGACTGTACTTTCTCCAGTCCTGTTGAGCCTATATACATCGGACTTCCAATACAACTCGGAGTCCTGCCATGTGTAAAAGTTCGCTGAAAACACTGCTATCGTGGGCTGCATCAGGAGTGGGCAGGAGGAAGAGTATAGGAACCTAATCAAGGACTTTGTTAAATGGTGCCACTCAAACCACCTACACCTGAACACCAGCAAAACCAAGGAACTGTTGGTGGATTTTAGGAGGCCCAGGCCCCTCACAGATCCCGTGATCATCAGAGGTGACTGTGTGCAGAGAGTGCAGACCTATAAATACCTGGGAGTGCAGGTGGATGATAAATGGGACTGGACTGCCAATACTGATGCTGTGTGCAAGAAAGGACAGAGCCGACTATACTTCCTTAGAAGGTTGGCGTCCTTCAACATCTGCAATAAGATGCTGCAGATGTTCTATCTTGTGATGAGCACCCTCTTCTACATGGTGGTGTGCTGGGGAAGCAGCATAAAGAAGAGGGTCGCCTCACGCCTGAACAAACTGTAGGTATGGAGCTGGACAGTTTGACATCCGTAGCAGAGCGATGGGCGCTGAGCAGGCTCCTGTCAATCATGGAGAATCCACTGCATCCACTAAACAGTATCATCTCCAGACAGAGGAGCAGCTTCAGCGACAGACTGCTGTCACTGTCCTGCTCCACTGATAGACTGAGGAGATCGTTCCTCCTCAACACTATGCGAATCTTCAATTCCACCCGGCGGGGTAAACGTTAACATTATACAAAGTTATTGTCTGTTATACCTGCATTTTTATCACTCTTTAATTTAATTTTTTTTTTTATCAGTATGCTGCTGGAGTATGTGAATTTCCCCTTGGGATTAATAAAGTATCTATCTATCTATCTATCTATCTATCTATCTATCTATCTATCTATCTATCTATCTATCTAATTTGCCCAACTTGCATGTTCTTGGACAGTGGGAGGAAATCAGAGCACCCATAGAAAACCCATGCAGAGATGGGGAGAACATGTAAACCTGGGATGTGAACCCTGGTCTCCTTACTGCAGACATTTTGTCAGACATAATTTCAGTCTAGTTATGAAAAACCAAGAATTAATTTGTAATAACTTAAATAACTAATTAAAATACAGGAGTGTTGAAACATAAAGTGTTGTAATCTTCATTTTAGAAACATGTTGGCCACATGAACGCTTGCACAAAAAATACAGTTTGAGCTAACCATTGAGTGTTTTTTTTTAAAGTGTGGTGGTATGCCAATGCACAAACAAGGAATAAATACTTTAACTGTTGAAGCACACAAGAGCAGTAACTTTTGCTAAACTGAAATTGATTCCAATTCCTAATCATTTGTGTAACTTTGTATAATTGTATTAGTCTGTCTCATAAATAGTGCCTGACATATTCAACATCAAACATCAAAACACCATCAAGTGATCTAGAATTAGGTTCCGAAAGAAGCAAAAAAAAAAAAAAGACGTCTTCCTGTTTCCACACCCTGCCCTTACACCACAGTTTGCATGAGTATATAAATTTTGTAAACCAAAATAATCTCACATCTAAGATTACAGATCTGATGCATTATATTATCCAGTAACTTCTACAGTAAATAAAATTTTGGCAACTACTTTTTTGTACAAATAATTTCCAATGGAAAAATATTCTCAGTTTGTTAGCTATATTTTTGTGATTTCTTCAGGTATTTGCTGTCAAATCCAAATTATATTCTACATATTTTTGATGCATATCTGTTTTATAGGTTCAGTAACAAGTGACTCAGTGGCTAATATTGGAACAGATGTCTCATTGACTGAAGGCAGAGCTGCAACACTCAGGTGCAGCTATTCAACAACTAACAGCTATCCTTTACTCTTTTGGTACCGAAAGTATCCAAACAAGGCCATGCAATACATTCTGCGCAGAGCAGGCTGGTCAGATAGAAGTTATGACCACACTGAAACCTTTGCTGTTCAACGTTTTTCTTCAACAGCAGAAAAAGATTCTACTAGGCTTACAATTTCTATTCTAACTCTCAGTGACTCTGCCATCTACTTCTGTGCTCTGAGACCCACAGCACTGCATTCTGCACAAACTCTGAACATAAACTTTCTAACCACAGATCACAGAGATAAATATCGCTAGAAATGAGTGAGTGGGTAATCAGCTACCAAAATCTGACTGTGAATTCAGTTGAATCAGAAATTGCTCACAATGTTCAAAATGTTTCAGATTTTTTCAGATTTACAGTAACAGCTGATTTTCATTTAGTTTTAATGTCCTTTAAACTTATTACTTCCTGCTGCATTATGTGTGCATCTGAGAAATTTCCAATTGCTACACCATAGTGTTGATTATTGAACTCATAGCTTTAAGTGCTCAAGGGTCTCTTAAGGGCATATGTTGTGAATTTGTAGAGGGTGTAGCAGTCCATCCATTACATTCCATGATATTACAGCTCTCTGAATAACTAAAATACTGAGATGTATGCGTGATATCATTTTCATGATGATAGTGTGGTAATGTGCCTTACTGGCATTACCATTAAGTAAATAAAATTA
>JANRMT010062806.1:5737635-5748537 GCA_026402145.1 Polypterus bichir lapradei | reverse complement strand
CAGTGTCCTTTGCGGTATTGGACTGTGTATTAATATATATAAATTCCACAGGACATTATTTTTTGATTTTTTTCTTTAAGTGCACCTGTAAATAAAACCTCACTTTATTTTTCAAATACCCCAACCCTTTTTGTGTCCATGTCTCCCTGTCTTACACTATCATCCTGGTCACACTCGGTCCCACATACTAGACACCTAGAGTGTATGCTGGTGATTCCAATTCCCACTACACGGGGTGTCACAGATAGGAGTTAAAGCATGTTATTAAACATGGGAACACGGTGGCACAGTGATTGTGTGCGACCTTCGATAAAATAATTTATTGTAGCAGTTCTGTCTCTTTCAAATGTACTAACCTCCAATTCCTGTCCTTCCTTTTCTTTCTCCAAATACCCAATCGCCACACAATCAGCTCTGTAATAGATGTTAAGCCATCTGTAAGCTTATAACGTCGATTCTTCAAAACTTTTAAGGAACATTGAAATATCTTCGTAGTACATGTTTAATTATTCTATCCTTCATGCCAGTCCCAGTGAAGCATACAGTGCGAGGCATGCAGGAACAATCCATGAACGGAGCGCCAGATCCTTGCTAGCATAGCGACACCGTGTCCTTTAATTATTAACAATATAGATTATTTAAATAAAGTTAAAGTTTTATCTGTATAATATAATAAACATATTTTGCTGCATTTCATCTTAAAAATGATATCGTCATCATATGTAAATACGCGCTTTATAAAGTGGCTCAGGTTGTGCAATATTATAACTGTATCGCAAGTTTACAGTGAGGTAATTGTACTTATAAGTACCAACAGTTCTACAAGGACCAGTTGATAGACTGATTGTTTAGAGCTCTTGGGATGAAACTGTTTCTGAACCGCGAGGTCCGTACAGTAAAGGTTTTGATGCGTTTGCCGTGTGAGAAGCAGTTCAATAGACAGCATGGCTGAGGCAGCGTGTGCTTGATGCTGTATACCGATAATTCTCTTTCTGATCAGCTGCTCCATTAGTGCAGTAAGAGTAATATGGAAAAAGATGATCCGCTGTGGCAACCCCTAACGGGAGCAGCTGATTGAAGAAGAAGAAGAATGTGCTGTGAGAGTAACAATGCTAAAGCAGCTATGGTATTTAGAATAGTTTGACAATTCTGTGGACCATTATATTGTTACAGGTTAATTACAATCACATGCATTAAACTAATAAACAATATGCGCTTAATTTCAGTGTATTTATAAAGCCGCATCAGTAATGTGGATCTGAAAAAGAAAGATAAACCACACAGGAACAGTAGCACTGCTTTGACGCTGGGTGCCGCCAGTCTGCAAAACCGAGCAGAGAACTTGCGTACGACAGGGTATGAGGTACCGTGGAAATGTGTGTGGCTTTACGCCAAGTTTAGGTTTTATACATCGCAATTTGAACGTGGACACGTTCTTACGCAACATTCCTGTGCATACGCACCATTTATACATGAGGCCCCAGGAGTGCTGCCACCTAGTATTTCAGGAGGAACAAATAGACATAATGAAATTAGGAACAAAGGAGAACAGCCAATAACTGCTGGCCTAGTAACTTTCATGGTGCAAATTATGCCCCAGTACAAAATTGGAAGAATAAGCGTTAATGTGGGTTTAATCCTAATAGTCCTGCTTTGTCCTATTTTTCTCCTACAAAATTATGTCTAGCTAGAGTAAAGTGAAAATGTATTGTTAGCTTTGATTTCTCTATTTTTCTTCAGTCAAACTATTTCATAACTTCATCCTTTTGAAAGTTTCCAGCTAATGGCTGAGTTGGTCCAAATCAGGGGTGAGGAGCTTTGGTCCTTAACAGCCATACTGGCTACACATTTTTGTTCCAACCCAGTTGTTTAGTTAGAAACCAACTCTTGCCAATAACAGATCTTGTTTAATTTAATGGCTTGATAGTGTTTTAATTCTGTCACATCAGGTCATTTTATTTATTTATTTAATTTTTATTTTATTGATTTTATTGAAATCACATAACATTCCATACAAATAAATCAAGCTTTACAAAAATAGGTTTGAACCAAATCAACCCCACCCCTGAGAAAGAGAGCTAGGCCAACAGAGTAAAAGTTTAAGCTACCAGAAATAAGCAAAAAGATAAATGAATAAGTGAATAAAAATAAATGGAGAAAAAAAGAGGGGAGAGAATCTGCTTCCACAATTTAAATGCTTATTCTAAAATGTTATTGACTAGATCCTGCCAGGTTTTGAAAAAGTTTTGCACAGATCCTCTAAGTGAGAATTTGATTTTTTCCATTTGCAAATAGCATATAACATCAGTTACCCACTGACTTAAAATAGGAGAGTTAGGATTCTTCCAGTTGAGCAAGATAAGTCTACCTGCCAATAGTGTAGTAAAGGCAATTATAGTTTGTTTGTCCTTCTCCACTTTAAGCACATCTGGGAGTACACCAAACACAGCTGTTAATGGGTTTAGAGGGATTGTGACACCAAGGCTTTCTGATCGTCATTTAAAGATTTTGGTCCAGAATGATGTTAATTTGGACGGCACGGTGGCGCAGTGGTAGCGCTGCTGCCTCGCAGTTAGGAGGCCTGGGTTCACTTCCCGGGTCATCCCTGCATGGAGTTTGCATGTTGTCTGCGTGGGTTTCCTCCTGGTGCTCCGGTTTCCTCCCACAGTCCAAAGACATGCAGGTTAGGTGGATTGGCGATTCTAAATTGGCCCTAGTGTGTGCTTGGTGTGTTTGTGTGTGTCCTGTGGTGGGTTGGCACCCTGCTCAGGATTGGTTCCTGCCTTGTGCCCTGTGTTGGCTGGGACTGGCTCCAGCAGACCCCCGTGACCCTGTGTTTGGATTCAGCAGGTTGGAAAATGGATGGATGAAGTTAATTTGGCGCAGGGCCAAAACATGTGGCCCAGTGAGGCTGGAACTTGATTGCAGTGTTCACAGGTTGGATCTTGCCCTGGAAACATGTCAGGCCATTCTTGTAGTGTATATTTTTTTCCTTTTTTAAAAATATCATCCTAATGATTTGAAACATTAAATGGATAATTGATTTTCATTCCTTCACTTATTTCTTCAGTTTCCTTCCAAATATTTTGTTAAATCAGGATGAATACCCACAGATTTAAATGTGAACAAGCTAGGTGAGAAACTGCTGGTTCCATTGTCACTTGCACCTTATTGCTGATAAGGAGCAATAAAAACAGGGAATGCAGCTGTTTAAGACTAATATTAGCAATTAATGGTGGGAAATCTTAACAAACAAGACAGTTAAAATGAAACATTAAAATGTTGCTTGAGCAATAAATGCTTCATCAGCAAGAATTGACTTTCAATTAAGAAACTATATTGGAACAAAAACCAGCAGTCACTAATTGTGGCCATCCAGGACCAACATTACTCATCTCTGGTCTAAACATTAAGTGGATGTCACAGGTACACTGCAGAATTACAAGAATGAAGGATTCCAGGCTGGCAGTGTGCCTAAGTTATGTAAAAAATGCAAAGAGATGTGGAGACAATTACTGTTTTGCCATTAGAGTGGTTGCACTGCTCTGCATGTCATCTTACTGTTAAAATAAACTGAAGATATCTTGAATATTTTTTCATTCTGGAAAGGCTGAAAAAAGAATAATTCTGTATTTTTAGCTTAGCAATAAATCAGTGAATTAATGGATTTGTAACACAGAAAACTTGCTGTATTTTTCTTCATTTCTGCAATACACTGAACACTCAGCATTACAAGCTACAAACACCAGTTTAGATTAGTAGTAAATGATGGGTGAACTAAAAGTATGTGTTTACATCTATGTATAAAGAAAAAAGATAGCTATTGGCAGTGAAACTACACAACAGCTTTACCTTTCACACAAAACCTGTTTGGCTCAAACATGCTAATATATATTTTAAACTTTGTTTACTTAGTCTTAACAACACAGCATCTAAATTTTAAACTTGAAAACTCCATCTGGATATCTCAGCCTAGCCTGACAAAATATTTATGTCATCCTGAAGCCCCACCTCATTGTTCAGCCAGAACACCCCTGTCACATAAAAAGTGATGCAAATTAATGATGATTTCACACACAGTATAAAAATTAGATCTGACCATAAGCTAACAGATTTAAATAAGGCATTTCATTGTGACACTTGTAGCTAACGGAAATAATATAAAATAGTTTAAAGTACTTTACAGGGGTATATTATAGTCACTGGGGACTTTAACTACCCAAATATCAACTGGGCTAATCTTGGAAATAGCAGAGCACTAGAGCAGGAGTTTTTCTGATGTAATCACAGACTGTTTTTTAACTCAGCATATTAAAGTACCAACATGGAGGGAAGCCTGTCTAGATTTATTATTTTGAAATATTCAGGGTAGAATTGAGGGTATAGAAATGATTGAACTGCTCTGGTCAAGTGACCATAATATAGTGTAATTCTCTGCATTTTTGAATAGCGAGGATGCAAAGACCAAAACTGTTGGGTTTAACTTTAGTGGGGCAAATTTTGGGCAGATGTGCCCGAGTCTAAGGAGGATGGACTTTGATAAGTTTTTAAGTATGAAGACAGTCGCGGAGCTGTCAAACAGATTTAAAAATGTTTTACTTATAATGCAGGAGAGGTAAAAACTTAAATTTGGAATTAGTAGGAAATTAAAAAATACAAATAGTAAAACAGCGGATGGTTAAAACTTGCATTTTTCTGAGGTCTTCACATGTGAGGAAGTATATAATATGCTAAGATAACCCATAAAAATACTACTAAGCAGGTACTGAGTGATTTGGAAATGATGTTATATACTATTTGAAACTGGAAAAAATCAAATTCTCACTTAGAGGATCTGTGCAGAACTTTTTCAAAACCTGGCAGGATCTAATCAATAACATTTTAGAATAAGCTTTTAAAGTACTGAGGAAGCAGATTCTCTCCCCTTTTTTCCTTTTTTCATTTATCATTATTCACTTATTTATTCATCTACTTACTTATTTTTACTAGCTTTAAGTTTTAATCTGCTGGCTTAGCTCTCTTTCTCAGGGGTGGGGGTTGATTTGTTTGATTTGATTTATTTGTACGGAATGTTGTGTGATTTTAATAAAATCAATAAAATAAAAAACTAGATGGATTGGCAGATCATGTAGAATCTGTTGAATCATTGCAGAGAGACTTGGACAGCATACAGGCTTGGGCAAATTTGTGTCAGATAAAATTTAATGTAAGTAAACATAAAGTATTAGATGTAGGAAGAAAAAATATTAGGTTTGAATACACAATGGTAGGTCTGAAAATACAAAGTACTTCTTATAAGAAGGATTTAGGAGTCATAGTGGACCTTACACTATCAACTGCCAGACAGCATTTAGAAGCTATTAAGAAGGCTAACAGAATATTAGGTTATTTAGCATGATGCATGCAGTAGAAGTCCAAGAAGGTTATGCTCAGGCTTTGTAATGCATTGGTTTAGACCTCAACTGGAATACTGTGTGCAGTTTTGGTCTCCAAGCTACAAAAAGGACATAGAAGAGCCGGAAGAAGTCCAGAAAAGAACTATCAGGCTGATTCCACAGTTACCTGGGATAAATTATGAGGAATGATTAAAAGAGCTGAGCCTTGAGGAATGATTGAAGTATTTAAAATTATGAAGAAAATTAGTACAATGGATTGAGACTGTAAGTTTCAAAGGAGCCAATCAAGTATGCAGGAAACTTGATAAAGGTAAATTTTGCACAAACATTAGGAAGTTTTTCTTTACACAGTGAACTACTAACACAATTAATAAGTTACCAAGTAGTGTGGTAGACAGTAGGACTTAAGTAACTTTCAAAACTAGACTAGATTTTATTTTATTTTGGAAGAATTCAGTGGAGTGGCCTGGCAAGCTTTGTTTGGCTGAATGGCATGTTATCATCTACATTGTTCTAATGTTTTAATGACTACCTAACTTTATGCCTAATGTAATAAAAACTCATATTAAAATATAATACATTTGCAGTGGGTTTAGCTAAAGATGAGTGTTAGTTCTGTAATAATGAATCATAATTTGTCTGGAAAATATGGAAAAAAATGGTATAAACACAAATTGCTTAATTGCCATCTCAAGCTATCCTAAAACTTCAGTGCAGCCATATTCCTCCAAGAACCTTAATATGGCTTTACTTAATATCAACTTTTAACTAGTAAGACATTTTACGTATATGATCTTATCAATGGAAAATAGGCTTTGCAACTTTGTGTGAAATGTGGTGCAGTGTTAATTGAAGCAGCATCTCTAAATTCCAAATCTGTTCACTATTCATCAAGGGAAAAGAGGCTGTGGTTCAACGAGCACTATCTCTAGTCTTTTAAACTGTAAAAATACAAAGAAATTTTGCATCTTTTAAGTCTTTTAACATAGTTATTCTTTTTTTTTTAATTTTATTAATTTTATTGTAATCATTCCATACAAATAAATCAATTTTTACAAAAAAATAGGATTGAAAACAAGTCACTCCCCACCCCTGAGAGAGAGTGCATGGCCAACAGAGTAAAACTTAAGGCTTGTAAACATACCTAAATTGTTAAGTTTAATTGGGCAATAGAGATGAATGGAGAAGAAAAAGAAATTTGGAGATAATTGCTTCCTCGGTGCATTAAGAGCTTATTCTAAAATATTATTGAATAGATCCTGCCAGGTTTTGAAAAGAATCTGTACAGATCCTCTAACTGAATATTTGATTTTTTTTCCAACATTTTGGACAGTTTTACATGAGACAGATGTGCTCGATATATAATTTTGAGTTGAATAATTGTATGCTTTACGCATGTGGAGCTCGAGTGAAGTCTCTACATTGCTATTTTCCACTCATTTTCTGATATATTGATTAAAAAATCTTTTTCCCATTGTACTCATGGATCTTTAAAAGGTAGGGACTGCAAAATAATCTCTTATATATATTTCTTTTCTGGTTCGTCTTGCTTCCACCTCAAAACTGGTCCTGCTCACACACAGCCGACACATGATTTCTCGATTCCTATCCGTCCTCTTCCAAACCCCTCCGCATGCTGCCAGCGGCTCCTCTTCAAAACCGGTCCCACCCACACACAGCCGACACGGCATTTCTCGCCAAGCTTCTGAAGTACGCTTACAAAATAAAGCAAACTCTGCATGCAGCGAAAATTTACTTCTCCACCTAGATTCCATGCTCAAAACCATCAAACCCTTTGCTAAATCATACAAACACATGCATGAAATCGCTCAGTCCAATCCAACAGCATCTGTACGAATGCTTTTCGAGAAAACCCTAGGCAGGATTTACGACAAAACAATGCCCCAACATGTTACACCAATATTGCAGCGATTTTCGTCGGAGAAGATGGCAAACCGCCTGCCGAAAGAGACATTTGCATCTGTCCCATAGGCAACTCCTGTTAACAGATTTCCACGCTCAATATGAATTGCAATCCTATGGTTTACCCACTTTTATTCCCTTACGGAGACATTGGCTGGCACAAAGATTTACAACATGTTCCCAATAAAAGAACCGGCAAGTGAATAAGGCTTACTCAATGCCAATTTTACGTGTACAGATTAGCAATAAGGAATACATTTAGTATTTTGCACTCCAGCGGCGAACTATTCCAACAGTACGGCGTAGATGCATATGTTAAAACACAGGGCGTGCTTCTCAACTATCTCAGATTAGATCAACAAGATTTATGCATGGTACAATACAAAGGACTGTCAGATGCACTGCAAGCAAAATACGTGTAAGCAAAATGATCATATTACCGTCCACATTTTCAGGAAGTCCAAGATACATGCAACAAAGCTAGTAGGATGCCATGGCCAAAGTACGTAAATTCGGACAGCCTCATTTATTTATCACTTTCACATGTAATCCTGCTTGGCTGGAAATTCTACATGCACTGTCGGATACCCAAAGACCAGAGCACAGACCTGATATTGTAGTACGAGTCTTTTGGATTAAGCTGCAGGATTTACTTAGAGACATTCTACAACAACATCTTTTTGAAGTTGTTATTGATTATATTTACGTAATCGAATTTCAGAAGCGCTGCCTTCCTCATACCCACATGCTGTTTACTCTTCACAATAATTCTAACAACCAGTCTTCAACCACAGTCAGTTGTACGTGGCTTTTTCTAGGGTTAGATCTTTCGACTCATTATCTGTCATCACCACCAAAACACCTATTCACAACTGCATCTTTCAAGAAGTATTTATTTCTTCTTAATTTCTGAATTCCTTTCTCACCGTTTTCCGTTCCTATTCTTACACTGCCGTATGCTACGGCGGGCTTCTGCTAGTTTTATATATTGCAGAGATGGTGTCTAAGTCCTTGAAATTGAGCAATATTTTTTCCGGCATGGAGGAAGTTGCAAGATGAGGAAAATTGGGCAGGTTCTGTTTAACAAAGTTCCTAATTTGAAGATAGTGAAAGAAATGTATGGCTGGAAAGTTACATTTGGAATGTAATTGTTCATAGGATGCAAAGATGTTGTCTATATAAAGATCTCTAAGGAATTTAATCCCAAATCTTTTCCAGATATTAAAAACTGCATATGTTTGCGAGGGTTGAAAGAGGTGGTTCTCTTGCAGAGGTGCCACAGATAAAAGATTCTCCATCTTAAAATGCTTTCTACATTGGTTCCATATTCTGAGTGAGTGAAGCATAATTGGGTTATTAGAATATTACCGATAACTTGCATTTATAGGGGCACAAAGCTTGGAATATAAAGAAGTACAGCAGGATTTTAATTCTATTGTGGCCCAAGCCTGTGTATGTTCATCTATTTGTGTCCAGGTTTTTTTTTTTTTTTTTTTTTATTTTTTTTATTTTATTAAAATCCATACAAAGCAATCAAGTTTTTACAAAGAGAAAAATTAAGAACAGATCGATCCCCACCCCTGAGAGAGAAAGCAAGCCAAACGGCGTTAAATTTAAGGCTTGGAGACATACCTAAGTTAATAAATTCTCTGTGCCTTTTGAACTTATTTTAAAATATTACTGATTAGATCCTGCCATGTTTTGAAAAAAGTCTGTACGGATCCTCTGACTGAGTATTTGATTTTTTCCAACTTCAAATAATATAACACATCGGTTTCCCACTGACTTAAAAGAGGAGAGTTTGGGTTCTTCCAGTTTATGAGAATAAGTCTACGTGCCAAAAGTGTAGTGAATGCAATCACAATTTGTTTGTCTTCCTCCGCTTTAAACCCATCTGGAAGAACACCAAACACAGCTGTTAATGGGTTTGGAGGGATTGTAAGTCCAAGGCTATCTGAAAGGTAATTAAAAATGTTTGTCCAGAATAATGTTAATTTGGTGCAGGACCAGAACATGTGACCTAGTGAGGCTGGGACTTGGTTACAACGTTCGCAGGTTGGATCATGCCCTGGGAACATTTTGGAGAGTTTTAGTCGAGACAGATGTGCTCGATATATAATTTTGAGTTGTATAATTGTATGCTTTGCGCATATGGAGCTCGAGTGAATTCTCTGCATTGCTACTTTCCACTCCTTTTCTGATATATTAATTGAAAGATCTTTTTCCCAGTGTCCTCTTGGATCTTTAAAAGGGAGGGATTGTAAAATGATTTTATATATTGTAGAGATGGAGTCTAAATCCTTGAGATTGAGCAATATTTTTTCCAGCATGGATGAGGGTGCAAGATGAGGAAAATCTGGAAGGTTTTGTTTAACAAAGTTTCTGATTTGAAGATAGTGAAAGAAATGTGTAGCTGGAATGTTAAATTTGGAATGTAATTGCTCATAGGATGCAAAGACGTTGTCTATATAAAGATCTCTAAGCAAGTTAATTCCAAATTTTTTCCAAATATTAAAAACTGCATATGTTTGTGAGGGTTGAAAGAGGTGGTTCTCTTGCAGGGGTGCCACGGATAGAAGCTTCTCCGTCTTAAAATACTTTCTACATTGGTTCCAGATTCTAAGTGAGTGGAGCACAATTGGGTTATTAGTGTATTGCCGATAACGTGTGTTTATTGGAGCACAGAGCAAGGAATACAAAGAAGTACTGCAGGAATTTAATTCTATTGCGGACCAAGCCTGTGTATGTTCTTCTATTTGTGTCCAGGTTCTTATCGCCTGTATATTTGCTGCCAAGTAATAAAACTGGAAGTTAGGTAGAGCCATGCCGCCTTCTGCCTTTTGTCTTTGTAGGGTCGCTCTTTTGATGCGTGGATGTTTTGAATTCCAAATAAATGAGGTTATTGTCGAATCTAATTGCCTAAAAAATGATTTATTAATGTATATTGGGATGTTTTGAAATAAAAAAAGGAGCTTAGGAAGAATATTCATCTTAACAGTGTTAATTCTTCCAGCTAGTGTGAGATGAAGGGTTGACCATCTATGCAAGTCTTGTTTAATTTTTTCCATGCAAACGGCGAAATTTTGTTGATATAGAGCTTTATATTTACTTGTGATGTTTACCCCTAGGTATTTAAACTGTTCTGCAATGATAAATGGTAGGGTATCTAATCTAATATTATATACTTGAGAGTTCACTGGAAAGAGTACACTTTTATTCAGATTAATTCTGAGACCAGAGATCTTTTGAAATTCTGTGAGTGCTGCTAAGACTGCAGGTACAGAATTTTCTGGGTCTGATATATACAGTACCATGTCATCTGCATATAATGAGATTTTCTGTTCCAGTCCTTCTCTGCTAATCCCCTTTATCTGATCAGTATTTCGACAATGTATTGCCAGTGGTTCAATGGCAATCGCAAACAGCAGCGGTGACAAGGGGCATCCTTGTCTAGTGCCACGTTCTAGTTTAAAGTAGTCTGAACAAATGTTGTTGATGCAAACTGAAGCTTCTGGGTTAGTATACAGTAATTTAATCCATGCACAGATGTTTGGGCCAAACCCAAACTTCTCCAATATAGTAA
>JANRMT010062806.1:5702427-5731740 GCA_026402145.1 Polypterus bichir lapradei | reverse complement strand
TCCCTTTTTGCCTCCCCAAGTGTGTCCAGGTTTTTATAGCTTGTATATTTGCTGCCCTGCAATAAAACTGGAAGTTAGGTAGAGCCATGCCACCTTCTGCCTTTTGTCTTTGTAGGGTCGCTCTTTGGATACATGGATGTTTTGAGTTCCAAATAAATGAGGTTATTGTTGAATCTAATTGCTTAAAAAATGATTTATTGATGTATTTTGGAATGTTTTGAAATAAACAAAGGAGCTTATGAAGAATATTCATCTTGACAGTGTTAATTCTTCCAGCTAGAGTGAGATGAAGGGTTGACCATCTGTGCAAGTCTTGCTTAATTTTTTCCATGCAGACGGCAAAATTTTGTTGATAAAGAGCTTTATGTTTACTTGTGATGTTTACCCCTAGGTATTTAAACTGTTCTGCAATGATAAAAGATAGGGTGTCTAATCTAATATTATATGTTTGAGAATTCACTGGAAAGAGTACACTTTTATTCAGATTAATTCTGAGACCAGAGATCTTTTGAAATTCTGTAAGTGCTGTTAAGACTGCAGGCACAGAATTTTGTGGGTCTGATGTATACAGTACCATATCATCTGCATATAGAGAAATGTTCTGTTCCAGTCCTTCTCTGAAACTCCCCTTTATCTAATAAGAATTTCTACAGTGAACCGCCAGTGGTTCAATGGCAATTGCAAATAGCAGTGGTGATAAGGGGCATCCTTGTCTGGTAACACGTTCTAGTTTAAAGTAGTCTGAACAAATGTTGTTGATACAAACCAAATCTTCTGGATTGGTATAGAGTAGTTTGATCCATGCACAAATGTTCGGGCCAAATCCAAATTTCTCTAATGTAGTGAAAAGGTATTTCCATTCAATCATGTCAAATGCTTTTTCTGCATCCAATGATAATAATATTTCTGGGTTGTTTGATTTTGTTGGTGAATATATTACATTAAACAGGCGTCGAAGATTGAAAGATAAGTGTCGACCCCTGATAAATCCAGTTTGATCTTGTGATATTACCGAAGGCAGCAGTTTCTCCATCCTTCTAGCTATGATTTTTGAGATCATTCTAACATCATTATTCAGAAGTGAAATTGGTCTGTATGATGCACATTGTAATAAGTCCTTATTTTGTTTAGGAAAGACGGTTATTAATTCTTGGCGAAAAGTTTGAGGTAAAATTTGATTGTCTCTAGCTTCTGTAGATGTTGCTAATAGGAGGGGAGCTAGCTGAGCAGAGAATTTCTTATAAAATTCTGCAGGGTAGCCATCAGGGCCTGCTGCTTTCCCGCCTTGAAGTGACTTTATAGCATCTAGTAATTCTGATAGCGCCAGTTATCCAGTTCCTCCACACTAAAAGTATCTATTTGTGGTATCTCTAATGTATCCAGAAATGCATTAGATTGTGTGTTGTCTTCTTTAAACTTAGTAGAATATAAGGATTTATAGTAGTCTCTAAATGTGTGCATTATATTTTTATGGTCAATGATTTAATTTCCGTTCGTGTTGGTGATTACTGGGATTTCATTGCGAACTTCTTGCTTGTGGTTTTGTTGAGCTAAAAGCTTATTAGCTTTCTCCCCATGTTCATAGTAATGATGCCTGGATTTATAAATTAGTTGTTTAGTTTCTTTAGTTGTCAAGATGTTGAGTTCTGAATGCAGAGCCTGCCTTTTCCTATGTAGAGCCTCACTTAGAAGCCTGGCATGTTCTTCATCTATTCTAGTAATTTCATTTTTTAGCTGATACTTTCTTGGTTTCTAATTTATTCCTGTGAAAAGATATGAAATAATCTGTCCTCTTAAGAAGGCCTTTAGAGTTTCCCAGGGTATTCCTGCAGAAACCTCTGAGGATGTATTTGTCTCTAGGAAGAAACTGATTTGTTTGGATATAACTTCAGTACAGTTCTTGTCTGCTAATAGAAGCGGGTTAAGACGCCATCCGCGAGGTGAGTCTGTGGAGCATAGTGACTTTAGCTCCAAGATCAGAGGTGCATGGTCGGAAATAACAATAGCATCGTACTTGCAAGATTTAATCGTAGGCAAGATATTATTATCTATAAAGAAATAATCAATTCTTGAGTAGCAATGATGTGCTGGTGAGTAGAAAGAATATGTTCTAGAGTTTGGGTTTAGAAACCTCCAGGTGTCTGATAAGTTGTGGTCAGTTATAAACTTTGTAATTATCTTTGCAGTGTTAGATATCGTCCCCCCTGTGGTAGTCGTCCTATCTAAGAGTGGATTTAAAACACAATTAAAGTCCCCAGCCATTATAATTTTATGAGTCTTAACATTGGGAATGGATGCAAATAAATTTTGTATAAATTCCTTTTCATCGACATTAGGTGCATAAGCATTTATCAAAATCATTTTACAGTTAAATAAGTTGCCCATGACCATCACATATCTCCCTTCAGGATCTGATACTATATCTGATGCTACAAATGAGACTGTTCTATGTATGAAAATTCCCACTCCTCTAGTTTTCTTTGTAAAGCTAGAATGGAACATTTGGCCAGTCCAGTCCTTTTGAAGCCGGAACTGGTCCTTGCTTAGTAACTGGGTCTCCTGTAAAAATACTATTTTAGCGTTTAAACCTGTTAGGCGAGAGAATACTTTCTTTCTCTTTAATTCGTGATTCAGGCCTTTAACATTCCAGCCCACAAAGTTAACTGTCCCATCATGGAGGCATTGATTCTGAATTTTTGATGTCATTTTATAGTCTTAACTGGAAGCAAGACAGCTTTAAACTTAATTTCCTATTTCCTCAAGAGTTATTTCCATGCAGCCTATTTCTACGTTGGTAGTTATAATTACCTATATATATAATTCACTAAGGCGAGACACCCATGGAAAGCACGCCGGAAGGGGCGTGGATTCACTAAGCTGCCGACAAGTAAGACACCTATGGCGCACGCAGGAAGGAGCCACGCCCACCTACTCCAAGACCATTGGATACGACAACTCGCAGAGCCACGCCCACCAACTCGGACGCGACGACACAGAAAAAACGGCGTCATTTATATTCGTCTGTCGTAGAAGCCACATGCACCTCTGAGCCACGTTGACTGTTCATAAAGGCATGTTTCTCGCGGAGGTGAATCGCCATATGCAGCGTGTAAAATGGTTTGCAAGGGGTATCCCATGGGATCTCTAAAACAATCCTTTACAACTGAGGTTAAAACACAATGAAGTAAGCAGTCTTTAAAAACCAAGTTTTCGGTTACGACGCACGACCGCGTGCACCATAGTAAACTGTTTTACACGCTACATGCAGCAATTCGCATCCGCGACAAACATGCGTCCTCTTAGATGCTCCTGCAGGAACACGGAAGACGTTTCCCTGCCCACCAACACTCCTTTTTCACCGGCCCGCGTCTACCCTCGCTCTCTAGGCATTCACACTGCCTGCCCATGTGCCCGGATGCAAAAACTCACCGACCACCCAGTCAGTCCCTTTCGTCTGTGCTAGGAGTCCACATGTACGTCTGAGCCACGTTGACTTTTCATTATTCTTTTCGGCTTCGACACCCGACCGCGTCCACCATGAAAAACCATGCGAAAGGAACAACGAAGCCCCGCACAGAAACTCTACCCCTCCTCCCACGTGCTCAGGCACGCACCTCAGACCACTGCCCGCCAACTCAAACAGCTCATCAAACACATACTCGCTTTGGTCTGTTCTGCGGTCCAAATCCAGCTGTGTCTACAAACAGTCAATGGTATCAAAAGTGACACTTTCAAAGAAGCTTGCCAAGAATTAGGTCTTCTTAAAGACAACAAGATATGGCATGATACTCTTTCAGAGGCATCCCAGATACGAATGCCACGATTCTTGCAAGAAATGTTCGTTTTCATCTGTCTTTGGTGAACCACACAACGTTCCACACCTTTGGGACATGCAGAAACTCTCCCTTTCTGAAGACTTTCTCACAAAATATTCCACAACCACCGCTTACATGTATGCTCTCACTGACATTAATGACATGCTGCAACCACATGGCTTCAACCTGCACAAATTACACCTTCCCCCCCACTGACATTCCTCCACTGTGTCATTCATCTCCCACCTTCGACGCTCAGGCTGAAAACTCACACGCTATAGAACACTACGACAAACTCAACACGCTGTTGATACTGTTTTACATGCTGCATATAACAATTCCCATCCCCGATGCTTCTTCTTGGATGGTCCTGCAAGAACAGGGAAAACCTTTGTGTACAAAACCCTGATTCATACCATCAGAGCTAGGGGAGACAGTCCTACAAATCTACAGGAATAGCTGCAACATTATTACCGGGTGGACGAACTGCCCATTCTATTTTTAAAATACCTAAGAAGCTCACTAGTACTTCCACATGCAACATCAAACCTTCCTCACCACATGCTCAACCCACTGATTACGTCCCTACCCTTTGTACACACCCCCCTTCCACCTCGCTACTACCGTGGTCGGGTGTCTTGGTGGATTATATATAGAAAAGCAGCCAAAACCGCACAGAGCAATGAAAAGTCTACGTGAGTCACAGGTGCATCTGGACTGTGCAAAGACGACAACGACTCAAGTGACGAGTTGGAGGTGGGCACATGAGCAGGCAGTGCATACTGAACGAGAGATCAGCAGACTAGCATGACAGAGGGAGCGGAATGGACGTCCTTCACCTCTCCTCCCATTCCACCCTCGGCGCCTGAGCGCCGTCCACCCCATCCCTTCGTCTAGGAGGAGAAGGCGCGATGGCGGTCCGCCAGTTTTCAGTCATGGACGATTGTGTGTTGGTTCGTTCTGTGCATTGTTACAATGTTGCTTTTCTTGCTGATTTATTACATTACCGATTTTTCAAATGTTAATTTTCTCCCTGTGCTTAAAAATCATTAAAATACCGGCCTGATTATGCGGCATATGATACGCCGCGGGTTGGCTAGCAAGGATTAAAAGGATAGATTAGATATAGATATAGCCTGCTCTCTTTTTTTCCCCCCCTTATCCCCCCACGCTCCCATTTTGCCTCCCCATGTGAGGCTGGACCCCACTTCACACAGTCCCGGTCCTCTGACATACCTAGAGACAGAGCACGTCCAAAGCAAAAAAACCCCCATGCAGCGGCGTTTTAGGATTAAAAAATAGAGATATCTATTGCCAATATAGTCTAAATATTATATGCTTAAAATATAATCATTAACACACTATAAACTTAAAATATAATCTTCAGCAATCTTAAAGTATTAAGATAATAAACCCGGGGAATGGTGTTAGAAAGTGGTCCAGAATAAGCATAGCAAGTCTTGATGCAATAATAACAATAACAATAAACCAAGGGTATGATGTTAAACAGTCTCCTTTAGGGTATTAGAAAAATAAATAAATAAATAAATTAACACACACATCTATAACTGTAATTAAGACATAAACAGAAAGCGTTATAATACCCGCATCATTACAAGTGGATCAGACAGCAGGTGATATCTCCTTGCCATGCCATGACTGGATGCGACTCACTATTGTGTTTCAGAATAGTGTCAGGAACACTAGCGTGAAGAGTCGCATACTGAAGAGTCTATAGCTGAAGGTCGAAGCTGCCGTGGCTGTACTTTGTATATAAGAGCCAGATCGAATGTTATTTACCTATTTACCTTTATTTATTTACTTACTTCCTACAGCATAAAGTCACAAGTAGAGTGCAGAGCTTCCCATGTACATATACAAAGTACAGCGATGGCAAAAGTGCGACGTGTATTCTTGCTTCAATGTAGAACCTTCGTCATCATCTGAGTTCACCTCTGTTATAGCGCGTCTTTATGTGAAAACAGCAGTGTCAAATGTGGGGTGGGGGGGTGTGATCGTGAACGCGACAGAGAGTATAAAATTGAATTAAAAAAAAACAAAGCTAACCTTTACAAGTATCATAAATTTACACCAGCTGTTACAGACTGGAATCAAATGTATGTTTTTATTCTAAAATAGTTAGAATAAGAGCAGCTCACTTCTCAAAACAGACTTGTCCAGGGTCAAACCCATGAATTACCAATAATTACCAGTCAACAGTTGATACTGTTGCACCACCAAAGCGGTTGTAGCAAATGCGTGTCAATGTTACACCCTAAGTGGGTTCTTTTTCTTCAGTTATATTCTTGAATAGAAGCGTACTTTTTCTGTTATATTTGTACCTTTTGTGAAAGTGTTTATTTGATATTTGGACTTCAGGCTTTACACATTATACACTTCATTTCTACATTTTGTCAATTATTACTAAAACATGAAAAATGTTTCTCTTTGAATGATGTGTTTACATAGATCGTTGTAGACATGGAACACACATGAAATGCATGTGTTCCAAATAATGATCTAGTATTTATAAAAGGTGTCATTTTGCTTGACTTCTCACTCTGTACAACTCTAAGCAACTGACATGCCAGTAAACAGACTTCAGCTGAGAAAACTGTGTGGCGGTGGGGGATGTGATAGCAGGCTGTTTGCTGCTTATTGACACATTTACAGGACAAAAGACGCTGATGGAGAGGTGCGAAGCGATTTAAGGTGGGACGGATCTATGAGTTTTTTCTTAGGCTCTGGTAATTCTAGTGTTAATAACAAAGAAGAACTGAGCAGGCGTGTGTCTCAGGTCGTATGACCAACACTGTCGGGACAGGGCTGCCATCATCCTTACCTTTTCCTGTTCTGTAATGAGGTGAATTGTCTGGAGCCGGTCATGAATAGGTGTTTCAGGTTTAGATGGATTGTGACCAAGTACCCATTCTAGAAGACCCATAAGCTGCCTGCCTAAAGCTAACTATGCAGGGTCCTCACCTGTAACATCATGCACCTCTGTGTTCAATGCAAACCATGAGTTCTAGCAGCCATTTAGTTCACTCCTGATGGTGGTCACCGATGAAAGATGCAATTATGGTCTTCAGGGTTCTGTTCATCCTCTCAGTGCAATTGAATTGCGGTGGTACACTGTAGTCTTCAAGTGGACCACCCTCCCCCTTAATGTTTCCAGAATTCTTCAGCCCCTGAGCCAGTAAACTGCGGACACCAGCACCCCCTCATTGGGTGAATATGTCATCTTTCAGGGCAGAGCAGTGGAAATAGCTCTACCCATCAGGTAAAATAGTTCATAACCACCATCAGGTAGGTCTTTTGGTTCTTACTGGCAGGAAATAGTCCCATTAGGTTTATGCCTAGGCAATCACCTGAGGCCTCATGCATAATGCAGTGCGTAGAATTCATATTAAAACATGGCATAAGGACAAAAGCGGAAATGTTTGTAAGCACAAAAAAATCCAGATGCATAAATCTGTGCGTTCACCAACTTCCATGTTCTTCCGCTCCATAAATCCCTGTCAGTGTGAAAAGTAACGCATGTGCACGCCCCTGCTTCCACTCCCCAAACACCTCCCAGAATTACACCTCTTTGAATATGAAAATCAATATAAATAGCCCTTAAACTCAGCATTCTGTGAAAAGGCAATGGCAAAAGCATGGGGGGAAATAGAAGAATTTCAGCAAGTGGAGGCAAGGAAAAGCATACTATTTATTGGGTTAAACAGTGGTATAAAGAACAAAAGGAAGTTGATCGAGTGACATAGAGTGTCAGAGAAACTCAAACGCTCAAGTTCACAAAGTCGCACAGTGCCCAAAATAAAAAAGAAGTTGTCAGATATCAAAGTCACCATGAAAAGTCGAGTCGTAGTCCACCGTCTGAGTGTCAAATAAAAGCTTATTAGGGTACAGAGAAAAAAAAAACAGGCACGCAGTGGGAAAAAAGCACAAAATGGCAACTTTAATCTTGAAATTTCCACTTTAATCATGTAGTTTATTTTGTCATTAAAGTAGAAATTCATAAATTTCATCTTTAAATCATTTAATTTACTAGTTTCTCAAATACCGTCGTAACTAATGTAGCACGTTAAATGCCTTGTTTTGTATGTGTTCTTCTATGTGCTCTATGTGTGTGAATCACTACATGCTTTTTAAACTGGCTTTCTCTTCCTCTGTATACTATCTTCATAGTATATGTTTAATTATCCTATCCATCTATCCTTCCTGATGTCACACCAGCCCCAGCAAGAATACAGTGCGAGGCAGGAATAATCCGTGAACGGAGCGCCAGCTCCTTGCTAGCACTGTGACACCATGTCCTCACATGTGTAATTATTAACAATATAGATTATTTAAATGAAGTTAAAGTTTTATCTGTATAATATAATAAACATATTTTGCTTCATTTCATCTTAAAAATAATAGCATCATCATATGTAAATACACGCTTTATAAAGTGGCTCAGGATGTGCAGCATTATAACTGTATCGCAAGTTTACAGTGAGGTAATTGTACTTATAAGTACAAACAGTTGTACAAGGAGCACTTGATGGACTGATTCATTGCGTTCATAGTTCTTCGGATGAAACTGTTTCTGAACCGTGAGGTCTGTACAGGAAAGGCTCTGAAGAGTTTGCCGTATGTGAGCAGTTCAAATAGGCAGCATGGCTGAGGCAGTGTGTGCTTGAAGCTGTATACTGATAATTCTCTTTCTGATCAGCTGCACTAGAGCTGTGATTCCACACTCAGATACAGTGATATAAATACTCCTAGTGGTGCAGTGAGAGTAATATCAAAAAAGATGATCTGCTGTGGCAACCCCTAACGGGAGCAGCTGAAAGAAGAAGAAGAGGATGAAGTGGGAGTAACAATGCTAAAGCAGCTATGGTATTTGGAATAGTTTGGCCATTCACGTGGACCATTATATTGTTACATGTTAATTACAATCAGATGTCTTAAACTAATAAACAATATGCTGTTAATTCCAGTGTATTTATAAAGCTGCTTCAGGGATGTGGATCTTAAAAAGAAAGGGAAACCACACTTGAACAAAATCACTGCTTTGACGCTGGGTGCCGCTAGTTTGCAAAACCGAGCAGAGAGCTTGCATACTGGATTGTAGCTAGTGTGAAAATGTGCACGGCCTTACGCCAAGTTTAGGTTTTATACATCACGATTTGAGCATAGAAACTGGAGTACGCAACATTTTTGTGCATATGCACCGTTTATACATGAGGCCCCTGGTGAGGTGATGGTCACTGGTTGTAGCTGTCCAGAGTAGAGACCTGATGTGGTCTTGCATTGCTGACAGGTGGTACAGGTCTGGACATGGGATCAGATGTCTTTGCATACCGTTAGCCACCATGCCATATCCAAGATCTTAAACATTGTTTTTGTGAGTCCAGTTTGACCACTGATCGGGCTGTGGTAATACTGCAGGAACTTGAGCAGAAGTTTCTCAGGCACTTCCAACTTATAATGGTAAACCCAATCCTTTGTTGGTAACCAAAGACATAGTGTCCCTTGAAGTTCCCTTTAATGTATGAGGTCAGGCCTTTCCGTAGAGCCCTGTCTCAATCCCTGACATACAGCAGCTTGCAATTGAACAATGTCCTGCATGTTCAGGGTAAGATCAGGCTAAGGGTTTGAGATAGATACCAAACATACCACGGGTACTGCTGGCCCATGCACCTCAGACAGTGCACCAAGCACAATGTTGGCACAACCCTGAATGCGAACTGTTAGAGGTGCAGCACCTACCTGTTTAGCCTAGATGTGGTCTTCATGCAATTGAAAGCTCAGGTTGGAGCCCTGTGGTCAATGTAGACTTCAAATATTGACACCTCAAGTAAATGGTGTCACTTCTCAATGGCCCATACGACAAAGAGGCACTTCTTTTTGATGATGGAATAATTCTACTTCAAACCTTTTAGCAACCCTTGAGCAATTTGGGAGAGAACAGTACACAGCCTGAGGTCACTCTGGTCTGTGTGGACCTGGAACGTCAAAGCCTGGGTTGGGCTGTGCTAGGACTAGTGGCAATGATAAGGCATTTTTTGGGCCATCAAAAGAGTCCTGTCACTCCTGCAACCATTTCCAAGGGGCCCCTTCCTCTCTAGCTGGAATAACAGAGCTGCAATGTCAGCAAACTCCTGAATGAACTTGTGGAACCATGCAGCCATCCCCAGGAACTGCTGGAGATGAACCTCCTGAGGCACTGCATAGTACATGATGGGCGTGATTTTTTTGGTCCTACCTGGACCCTGTCCATTGAAAGCACATGGCCATGGAATATCAGATGATCTTGGGGAAATCTAGATTTCTATGTGCTGAGTGTGAGATGAGTCTTGTGTGGTCACTGGATGATGTTGTTCAGGTCCATCAAGTGTTGTTGGACAGATAAGGAGAACATAATGATGTTGTTGATGTAGACAAAGCACATCTTTCCAATGAGCCCCAAGAGTACCTGCTACATCAGTTGTTGGAATGGTACCTCCATGTTTATCAATCCAAAGGACATCACCTGGAACTGGAACACTCCTTCTGTTCCGATGACAGCTGTCTTCTTAATGGTTCTTTCCCCATCCTCTGCAGCCAAGAACCGAACTTCAGGCCCAGGAAGCTGAACACTTTGGTCCCATGTCAAGAATTTAGGATGTCATAGACAAGTGGCATCATGATGGGTCTTCATGAAAGCTCTCTATAATGACACAAAATCAGTAGGGCCCGCAAGGATTTGCAAGGAGTACTGCAGTAGCCAAGGGGAGATGGAAGGCTCAATCACCCCTTTGGCCAACATCTGGTCAACCCACTCCTTGATTACTCTTCTTTTCAGAGGTGGCACTTTATAGGGTGTGTGGCGAAAAGGGACTTGGTCAACCGTGTGGATAAATGACACACCACATCTTTTCAACCCAGTATGTCCTTTCACAATGAGCTAAACCCCCAAATCCAAGGTCTGAACAAGCTCTGGCTATTCCAGAATTCTCTGCTGAGTTGGTCTTAACCAGTTGGGTGACGCAGTAATGCAAGTTAGACCAAATAAGATATCTCTGAGCCTCCCTCCTGAATTGATGGACCTCACCCCCGAGTCAACTCAAATTCCAAGCTGTGACAGATGGATGGTGAGTAATACTGACATAAGCAAGTCCATTCTGAGTAATAATGGCATTTACAGGTGGCAGTCTTCCAGGACATATATTCCAGTCTCCCATTGCCATCTCAAGCAAGCAGAGCCTCAGAGGAACCTTGCCCTTTGCCCCATGTGACCTTCCATTGGCAAGAAAGAATTTTATTTTTGCATGTTCACTCAGTTGTTCATGAAGCTCTTTAAGTTTTTCCTGCAAGCTATATTTAGAGTACTTCTGAGGCATGGCAACAGAGTGGGATTCATTTACCCCAATGAAGGGTCACATGTATCAAGGACTGATCGCAATATCTCTTCCTCATGCATGTCAGAACACCACTTAAGGCACACTGCCTGGAATTTAAGGACAGAGTCCCTGAGATTTTGTAATGGTTTATGTGAGCTTCTGTTATAACAGTGCCGGGTAATAGCCAGACAGGAATGCAATCAGAAAGGCAGCACGAAACTTTGCCAAGTTGTTACACATGCACTGCTCCAAACAGCATGATTCACCGCTCATTTGTTACACATGCATTGCTCTGGAAACCAACCAAGCGCAATCTGGACAGCTGAGTACCGCGTTCAGAAATTCCCACAGCTCAAGACAATCGATTATGCTCATGGGTGCACACTGAGAGGTGAGATTAGAGTGCTCCATCTGCAGCACAACAACCAACAAAGATGACTGTGCCCAGTCATTCCCCATCCTTGCTACAGGGTCCAACTGTCTCAGTGGCTGATAGTTACTTCCCTGGATATATGGCCAGCTGTGGCATTGATCAGGTTGTGGACAATCTAATGCTTGTTAATAAAACTTGAGTGTGATTTCATCATCCCATACTTTCAGTTGCTCTAGGTGTAGCATCAGGTCTCCTCAAATTTTGGATTAGAGAAGCAAAAAGAATTCAGCAGGCTCAACTATCCTCTAGAGTGGATATAATCATGACATGGCACAGCCTAGGCACCAGATGCATACCTATTAACAGTGAACTCAGTTCACCCTGCACTGCGCCCTCGACATGCAAGATGGGGGAGAAGAGCAGACATTCAGGAGGAACTTAAAGTAGAGCCACTGCTCCTCTGAATAAAGAGTAGCCATTTGAGGTGGTTCAAGCATCTGATTAGGATGCCTCCTGGACACTCTCAAGGAAGGTGTTTCAGGCATGTCCAACTGGGAGGAGATCTTGGGCCACATCCAGCACATGCTGGAGAGATTATATCTCTCAGCTGGCCTGGGCATGCCTCAGGATACCCAGGAGGAGTTGGAGGAGATGGTAGGGAAAAGGGATGCCTGGGCAACTTTGCATAGGCTGTTGCCTCTGTCACCTGGACCTAGATAATCGGAAGAAATGGATAGATGAAAATGATGGATAACCAGTGTCACATTAAAACAAGAGAGTTTATTAACTTACTGTATTCTTTGATCTTGATTAATGTGTCACCCAGCCAACACATCAAGTGGAAAACATACTGAGCCTAGTAATTTTAAAAGGATTAAAAACCTAAATGAGGTAGGCCATGGACATTAATATATCCTACCATTTGTCAGTTGAAATATTGATGACTAGAACTAAAGACCAGCATGCTGTTAAAAGATTTTATTTTGACTTCGCCACTGTTTCCAGGTTTGCTAGCATTCTAAGCAGTGAAGCAATATGGCAGTGCGCACAGACACAGCGGCTCGGTGCTCTTCGTTTCAATGTTTAGTGTGCATGTGTGTGCTAGTATTACTACTTGTTTTACCTGTATCTTGTCGAGCTGACAACATCAGCCAACAGGAACTTCTCAAGATCGGAGCATGCAGTGAAGGGACTGTTTCATCAGAGTTTCTCCGCTCCCACGACATTCCGGCAGACGTAGCGAGGAGTCCCGGCTCTCTGTGGATTATCATCTCCGCGGGCAGGCGAAAGAGGCGGCGCAGAGAGAGAAAACAAAAGAGAGGCTGCATGGCCAGCGCGTTAGCAAGGTTACGTAGGCAGCCTGTTAAACCACCACTCCCCAGTGTTTTTCTCACCAATGCCAGATCTCTCGTCAACAACATTGACGAACTGAGGCTACAGGTGGCAACAAATAACATCGTAAAAAACAGTTGCGTTCTGTTGATCATGGAATCCTGGCTTCACTCATTGATCCTGGACTCTGCTATCCAGCTAAAAGGCTACACTGAACAGCGCCATGACAGGACCAGTGAATCCAGTAAGAGCAGAGGAGGGGGCTGTGTGTGTACGTAAATAATAACTGGTCTACAAATACAGTGACTGTAGACAGTCACTGCTCTCCGAACCTGGAGTATGTGACTGTTAGATGCAGACCCATATATCTCCCTAGAGAGTTTACTGTGGTCTTGATTACTGCTGTTTACATAGCACCAGATGCTAATGAAAACTCGGCTATTGAACTTTTACACTGCAGTATTAGCCGTCAGCTGACCAAGCACCCTGATGCTGTGTATATCATTGCTGGGGACTTTAACCATGTGGATTTAAAACCTGTACTCCCTAAATTCCATCAGCACGTCAAGTGTGCCACCAGAGGAGCTAACAAATTGGATAAAGTCTACACAAACAATAAACAGGGCTACACCGCTACCTCATCTGTGACAATCTGACCACACGTCACTGTTTTTAATCCCAGCATACATTCCACTTAGGAAAACTGCTCCTATCAGCACAAGGACAGTTAAAATTTGGCCAGATTGAGCCTCTCAGCAGCTGCAGGACTGTTTCAGTAGGACGAACTGGGACATCTTTGAACACCCAGACCTTGAAGTGTTTAGTGACAGTGTACTGTGCTATATTAAGAACTGCACAGACATTGTCACAGTGGATAAACATATCTGAGTCTACCCCAATCAGAAGCCCTGGACGACCAGGGAAGTCCAGAGGCTGTTGAAAGAGAGGAACATTGCCTTCAGGTCTGGTGACAAGGGTCTCTACAGCACAGCCCGTGCCAACCTAAAGAGGGGCATCTGATAGGTCAGACTATAAAAGGAAGATAAAGGAAAACCTGGATAGCAACAACAGCAGGCAAGTGTGTATCGGTGTCCAGCATATGACCAACTATAGGACCAGTCCCTGAGCTGTGGGAGGTGATTTGTCGCTGGCTGAGGAACTGAACCACTACTTTGCTTGGTTTGAAGTGGATCCACCAGAAACAGCCAGACCCCATCCAGATACCAACAACAGCACCATCTTCACAGTGGGGGAGCACGAGGTGAGACACACGCTGCGGGCTGTCAACCCATGAAAGGCAGCTGGACCTGATGGCATCTCAGGACGCGTGCTGAAAGACTGTGCAGACCAACTGGCTGGGGTCTTCACCAGGATATTCAACCAGTCTCTGTCTCAGTCCACTGTGCCATCCTGCCCGAAATCCTCTGTGATAGTGCCTGTGGCCAAGAAACAGACCATCACCAGTCTTAATGACTACAGGCCAGTTGCATTGAGCCCTGTTGGTAACGAAGTGCTTCTAGAAGCTCATTAGGAACCACATCATGCCATTCGTGCCTCCCATGCTTGATCTGCACCAGTTTGCTTACAGAACAAACAGGTCTACGGAGGACGCCGTAGCCACTGTTCTCCATGCTGTTCTGTCACATCTGGTGCAGCAGGGGAGCTACGCACGGCTGCTCTTCATAGGCTTCAGCTCTGCCTTTAATACCATCTTACCCCACAGACAGGTGACCAAACTGTCAGACATAGGACTTCCACACTCCACCTGCCTTTGGATCAAGGTCTTCCTGAGTGATCGCACTCAGTGGATTAGAGTGGGCCCCTACTTCTCCACACCCATCAGCCTCAGCACTGGATCCCCACAGGGCTGTGTGCTAAGCCCCCTGCTCTATACCCTTTACACTCATGATTGCATTCCTGCCCACTACAGTAACACCATTGTTAAGTTTGCTGATGATACCACGGTAGTAGGGCTCATCTCTGGGGGGGATGAGTCCGCCTACAGGGATGAAGTGGAGCGGCTGACAACGTGGTGTAGGAATAACCACTTGCTCCTAAATACAGCCAAGACCAAGGAGCTCATCGTGGACTTCAGGAAGAAGGCAGACAACATCCAGCCACTCATCATCAATGAGGACTGTGTAGAGAGGGTCTCAGACTTCCGCTTCTTGGGAGTCATCATTAGGAAGGACTTGACCTGGGGAACACACACTGCTGAGGTAGTGACAAAGGCCCAAAAGAGACTCTACTTTCTGAGGGTGCTCAGAAAGAACAACATCCCTGAGAAACTGCTGGTATCCTTTTACCGCTGCACAGTAGAGAGCATCCTGGTCTACTGTCTCTGTGCACGGTTCTCAAGCTGCACAGTAGCACAGAAGAAAGAGCTCCACAGGGTCATTAAGGTCACCCACTGGATAGTCAGCTGTCCTCTCCCCTCACTAGAAGAACTACATAGTTCCTGTTGTCTCAGGAACGTCAAGAAAATTCTTCAGGACCCACCACACCCAGGACATGCAGACGTTTCAGATTCATAAAGACTAAGACAAATAGACTGAGAAACAGTTTCTTTCCTTCAGCGATCACCATACTGAGTTCTGCTAAGTGGTCAATCTGACCGAGTGCACCTTCATTCTAAGTTAACATTAGATAAGGGACAAGTGCAATATAATGTATGTATGTATGAATGGAAAACATTGTTCTGCTGTTATGGACAATTTTGGATACTTATTTTATTCCCTTATTTTAGCTGTAACTATTGTGTTTTGTTT
The DNA here is from genome assembly GCA_026402145.1 of Polypterus bichir lapradei. Taxonomy (NCBI): domain Eukaryota; kingdom Metazoa; phylum Chordata; class Cladistia; order Polypteriformes; family Polypteridae; genus Polypterus; species Polypterus bichir. The sequence continues at coordinate 5,716,082 of JANRMT010062806.1, read as the reverse complement.
TTATTTTTATTTTTATTTTGATTGTATTTTTTCTGCACTGGAAAATTGCACCTAAAAAGTTTGTTGTACAATGTCTCATTGCTACAATGACAATAAAGATTGTGATTTGATTTGATTAAATAGTCAGTATGAAATTAGTGCTTATCCCAATACAGCCAGCAATGTAAACTTGAAAGTGGTAAATGTTAATGCTAAGATGAGAGCTGCAGCAGTATCCCTTGAAAAAACAGTTAAGACTTCCACTATTTTGATCACTTTTTAGTGACCAAATGCAAAGTTTTAGGAGCAATCACTTACAGACGAACTGCAACACAGTTCACTTCAATTGATTATGATGTCAGCATGCAGTACAACTCTGTATGACAGCAAAGTAAAATTAACATATCAGAAAAACAAAGCTCCAATCTCCAAAGCAAAGCTCCAAGTTTTTGTCCATTCACTTTTATAGTTAATGATTTGCAAGTTAATGCTGATACAAATAATCTTGAGCTTTTGTAAAAAGCGAAATTTCCCTCTTGGGACAAATATAAGTATTATCTCACCCTTGTGATGTATGGCCGGCTGTTCATCCCGGCCAATACCCCCACGCCACCAGGTGGAGCCCTCCCTGCAGTATGGAGGTGCCCCGAAGACCAGCAGGGCATTATGGACATTGGAGTCTTTATTCACAGCCCTGCTGGATACCATGGGGGCCGCCAGGTGTCGCTGCAGGGAGGCCCAGAGACTATTTGCCTTACGCCCAGGAAATACGTCATAGTCACATGGACAAAGAGAACGATGTGCTTCCTGGGTGAAGAAAAAAGGATTTTTTATCTGACCCGGAAGTGTTCCAGGTCACATGGACAGAGAGGGTGAAATGCTTCTGGGTCGAGCAATATAAAGGACTGTGGGAAATCCCAGACGGACGAGCTGAGTTGGGAGGCAGGGTGGCTAAGCGTCTGGGAGTTGGAGGAATTGTTATTGTTTTTGTTTATTTGAGTATTGTGGAGAGGAGCGTGCTTTGTGCACATTATTATTGTAATAAATATCATTATTGGACTTTTACCTGGTGTCTGATGTGTAGTCTGGGGGTACAAGGGTGCGAGCAAACCCTAATCTGTCACACCCTGTATGTTTTTGTTCTCTTGGACATGAGTGTAGCATTTGATGCCACAGACCACAGTATTCTTATTAATTTCCTTAACCAATGGGTCTTCCTAGTAGTGCCTTAAAGTGATTTCAATCTTATGTAACAGGCAGAAACATCTTTGTTAGCTATGGTGATTCTACAGTTTGTCAGCGGCCTTTAATATCATATGCGGTTTACCACAAGGATCTGCTCTGTGTCCACTGTTATTTTTAATCTACATGATCCTGTTAGGTAGATTATTTTGAATTAAAAAGCAAACTACCACAGTTATGCAGATGAAACGCAGCTTTACTGATTTATAGTAGCTGAGCCTTTATACCCTCTGATCAAATGCCTTACTAGTATTATAGAATGGATGAGTAGCAATTTCCTTCATCTAAACATTAAAAAAACTTTAATTGTAGTTGTTGAAAGAAATTAAATAAGGGGATTTGTGAAAAACATTTTTTTTCTGACCTGTTTTTTTTTAAATCTTGTAGTTTACTACAACATTATGGACTCAGAGTTAAGTTTCAAAATATATATTAACTAATGTACTGTATATTACTAAGACAGCATTTTTTCATCTAAGAATTTCAAGATGCTAGAAAAATTAATCCGCGCTTTTGCTTTTAACAGACTAGATTACTGTAATGCATCCCTAACAGGTATACTAAGAAAGATATAAGTTGAATGTAACTAGCTCAAAATGAGGTAGCAAGACTCTTAACCAGTAAAAGACAACATGAGCACATCTCACCAGTGTTGGCTTTGTTACATTGATCCTCAAAGTCTAGTTTGCTTATTATTCCGTAAGCAAAGCATGAAAGAAGTGGTAAAGTGACCTTTTGCTATTATGCACCAAAAATTGTGAATGCTTTACCAGTAGTGATACATGGGGCTAATAACAAAAAAAATTGTAGAAAACTCATAATCATTAGAGACTTAAAGTGTTTAGCAATTTAAGTGCTCAGTTGTTTATCTTTATTAAGTAAGTTTTTATTTAACCTGGTGATGGTGAGGATCAACTCCACACTACTGGTTACATACTGGGGGCCTCTTGAATGATAACATACCCGAGGATGAGCCAGTGGATGAGTACACAATACACAAATCAAAGAGGAAAATGCAAAAGTGCTCCAGTGCTTTTATTAAAACCAGGCAAAACAAACAGCATTCAAAACAAAGTGCAATGCAAAAATTCAACAAATAAAGAATTCATAGTGAAGGTTAAAAATCCAAATAAATAAATCTATTAAAATCAAAGGTTAAAAACAGGCAGGAAACTGTTTTTTATGATTCTAAGCCCTGTTGCCTTCCTTTTAAAACTGAACCTGATCGGGCCCCTGCAGCACAGAGAGACATCCATTCAACACACACGGACAACCTTTTATCCTGGCCCAGATCCCTGTGACTTAGTCCTATTGCTGATACCTTGCTCTTCCTAATGAGAGTGTGCTGTCCTCCCACCGCTGCCAATTGCTGGCTTCTCATGGTGAGAGCACACCCTGAGCATAATGGCCATGTCTGCTACCTAGTCGCTCAACAGAAGTGAACCCTCAGGCCCCTCCTAAGCGTCAGCCACATACTCCTTCCTAGGGCTCTATTCCTGTCGCCTGTTTCCTCCCGTCTTGCACCGGCTCTTGCTCACTCCTGCTTTTCTCTCTGTTCCTCTCTCTAACCTTCTTTTTCCTTTTGTTTTTCCACTCGATTCTCTCTTCTGTCTTGTCCCCCTCATCTGTAATTGGGTACGGATGAGAGGAGCCGCTCCCTCCACAGCATCATATAGGTGCCTGACTGATCTGCCTGCCTTTGCACGTGGATGCTGTGTGCTCAGCCAGTTCCCCAATTAATCATGGAGTGAAACGCACTCACACACCCGATTGGAGCCTGTACATTCTTGGCACACTTATTTATTTAAAAATTGGCTGCCTGTTTCTGAGCTGTGGACTTGCTATACCATAAATCTTTGCAACAGTTTTTATGTGACTTCCACACGACAAGAATGTCAGACAGTGTGTACATCAAACTGGTGTATATATTGCTCCAAATTCTAATCCTTGGTATGGAGGATGAAGAAGACCAGAGTTAAATTAGAATTACCTTATTGACTGCTGAACATTTTCAAGGAGGAATTTGTTTCAATGGCCTTGTAAAGCTAAATATTTATTTGCAGATGTGTGTGTGGTTTCTGAAATGGAAAAAATACAGCAACATTAAATAACTCATAAAAATAAACTCCTACAGAATACTACTGTACAAACAGGTAATACCGAAAAAGTCCAGTAGATGGTGGCAGAAATTAAGAGCGCTATGACGTGTCTTCGCTAGCAAAGACGCTGAAAAGAAGTTACTAAAAGAGTTAAAGCTGCACAGATATGGGCTATGTACAGTCGCTACTTAAACAGCGATTACCAAGTCTGTTTTCTAGAAGTACTTATATATGAATAAAGAAATAATTATTTTCCTAACTTACTTTACATAGTTTTAAACATTAAACTGAACACACTTCGATATCAAAAGTTACCTGACCACATTAGTAAAACATTGTTAGAACTTTTATCATTACTTGCAGGAAAAATTGTGTTATATTTCCAATATAACTAACAACAAAATATGTAACTTACATCAAAATAGACACTCACAAAGTTAACAAATAATCAAAGAAATGTGGCAATGTGCAGACTCGATGAAATACAGTGTTCCCGCTGCCCCATGAGCAAGAGTTTTGGATTAACTGGACCTGGATCAGCTATATTAGAAGACATGTATCCAAGAGGTTTGGCAATGAGAAGTCCCTTCACTTCCACCAGCACTGTTTGGAGAACTTCCTCTGACACAGTGTGGTCCTTGAGGATTATATGTAGGGAGATTTAATCTCTGTTTCCCATACCCCTCCAAAATGAGGAGCATGAGGCGGATTGAAATAAATCTGTATACTTTGCCTTGCATATTGCTCCTGAAGTGCAGTGTCCATAGTGGCAAATGATTCTTCAAATTCTCAGTCACCAAATTGAAATGTGAGTTCCTCTATCAGCCAAATCTCATAAGGCTTATCGTGACAAACTATGAATCTTCCGAGAGCTAGAAGAAATTAATCTGTGTCAGTACAGTGATCCCTTGCTATATTGCGCTTCGACTTTTGCGGCTTCACTCCATCGTGGATTTTAAATGTAAGCATATCTAAATATATATCACGGATTTTTCGCTGGTTCGCGGATTTCTGCGGACAATGGATCTTTTAATTTATGAAACATGCTTCCTCAGTTTGTTTGCCCAGTTGATTTCATACAAGGGATGCTATTGGCGGATGGCTTAGAAGCTACCCAATCAGAGCATGTATTACGTATTAACTAAAACCCCTCAATGATATACAATATGCTTCCCGTGCGGTGCTTGATTGTTTGCTTTTCTCTGTCTCTCTCACTCTCTCTGACATTCTCTGTGCCTGTCGGAGGGGGTTTGAGCAGAGGGGCTGTTTGCATAGAGGCTGTTTGCCTAGAGGATACGGACGCTCCTCTAAAAAATGCCGCTTTATCGCGGTGCTTCGGCATACTTAAAAGCCCAAAAGCATGTATTGATTTTTTGATTGTTTGCTTTTCTCTCGCTCTCTCTCTCTCTCTCTCTCTCTGACATTCTCTGCTCCTGACACGCATTCCTTTGAAGAGAAGATATATTTGCATTCTTTTAATTGTGAGAAAGAACTGTCATCTCTGTCTTGTCATGGAGCACAGTTTAAACTTTTGACTAAAGGGTGTTATTTCATGTCTAGAGGGCTCTAATAATGTTAACAGTGTGGGATAGTTTATAAGGGCTTAAAATATATAAAAATAACCATACAAACATATGGTTTCTATTTCGAGGATTTTCATCTATCGCGGGGGGTTCTGGAACGCAACCCCCGCGATCGAGGAGGGATTACTGTACTGGGAATGATGTTTAAATGAACATATCTTGTAGTGAGGCACTTAAAAATGATGTTTCAGTGATTTTCTAATCTTCATCCTGTTTAAACTGTAAATAGACACAAGCAGTCCACTCCTGTAGACCAGTGCGTAGAAATTCTGTCCATAAAAGTTATGAACAGAATTGGTGACAAAGGGCAGCCCTGGCGGAGTCCAACTCTCACTGGAAATGGGTTCGACTTACTGCCAGCAATGCGGACCAAGGTCTGACACCAGTTGTACAGGGACTGAACAGCCCTTATCAGGGGGTCCGGTACCCCATACTCTCGGAGTACCCCCCACAGGATTCCCAGAGGGACACAGTCAAATGCCTTTTCCAAGTCCACAAAACACATGTAGACTGGTTGTGCAAACTCCCATGCACCCTCCAGGACCCTGCTAAGGGTGTAGAGCTGGTCCACTGTTCCGCGACCGGGACAAAAACCATATTGTTCCTCCTGAATCCGAGGTTTGACTATCTGATGGACCCTCCTCTCCAGGACCCCCGAATAGACTTTTCCAGGGAGGCTGAGGAGTGTGATCCCTCTGTAGCTGGAACACACCCTCTGATCCCCCTTCTTAAAGAGGGGGACCACCATCCCAGTCTGCCAATCCAGAGGCACTGTTCCCGATGTCCATGCAATGTTGCAGAGGCGTGTCAACCAAGACAGTCCTACAACATCCAGAGCCTTGAGGAACTCCGGGCGTATCTCATCTAACCCCAGGGCCCTGCCACCAAGGAGTTTTTTGACTGCCTCGGTGACCTCAGTCCTAGAGATGAGGGAGTCCACCTCCGAGTCCCCAGGCTCTGCTTCCTCATTGGAAGGCATGTTAATGGGACTGAGAAGGTCTTCAAAGTACTCCCCCCACTGACCCACAACGTCCCGAGTCGAGGTTTAGCAGCGCACCATCCCCACCATATACAGTGTTGACACTGCACTGCTTCCCCTTCCTGAGATGCCGGATGGTGGACCAGAATCTCCTTGAATCCGTCCGAAAGTCGTTCTCCATGGCCTCCCCAAACTCCTTCCACGCCCAAGTTTTTGCTTCAGCAACCATCAAAGCCGCATTCCGCTTGGCCTGCTGGTACCTATTAGCTGCCTCCAGAGACCCACAGGACAAAAAGGTCCCATAGGACTCCTTCTTCAGCTTGACGGCATCACTCACCGCCAGTGTCCACCAAAGGGTTCGGGGATTGCCGCCACGACAGGCACTGACCACCTTACGGCCACAGCTCCGGTCAGCCGCCTCAACAATAGAGGCACGGAACGTGGCCCATTCAGACTCAATGTCCCCCACCTCTCTCGGGACATGGTCGACTGCCCACTGCCGGAGGTGGGAGTTGAAGCTGCTTCTGACAGGGGACTCTGCCAGATGTTCCCAGCAGACTCTCACAACACATGTGGGCCTACCAGGCCTGACCGGCATCCTCCCCCACCATCGAAGCTTACTTACCACCAGATGGTGATCAGTTGATCAGTTCGCCCCTCTCTTCACCTGAGTGTCCAAGACATGTGGCTGCAAGTCTGATGACACAACCACAAAGTCAATCATCAAATTAAGGCCTAGGGTGTCCTGGTGCCAAGTGCACATATGGACACCCCTATGCTTGAACATAGTGTTCGTTATGGACAATCTGTGATAAGCACAGAAGTCCAATAACAAAACACTGCTCAGGTTCAGATCGGGGAGACCATTCCTCCCAATCACGCCCTTCCAGGTCTCATTGTCATTACCCACTTAAGCATTGAAGTCTCCCAACAGTACGAGGGAGTCCCCAGAAGGTATGTCCTCTATTACCCCCTCCAGGGACTACAAAAAGGGGTGGGTACTCCAAACTGCCTTTTGGCTCATACGCACAAACAACAGTTAGGACTGATCCCCCCACCTGAAGGCGGAGGGAGGCTACCCTCTCGTCCACTGGGGTAAACCCCAATGAACAGGCTCCAAGTCGGGGGGCAATAAGTATGCCCACACACGCTTGACGTCTCTCACCGGGAGCAACTCCAGAGTGGTAGAGAGTCCAGCCCCTCTCAAGGAGATTGGTTCCAGAGTCCAAGCTGTGCGTCGAGGTGAGCCCGACTATATCTAACCAGAACCTCTCAACCTCATGCACTAGCTCAGGCTCCTTCCCCTTCAGAGAGGTGACATTCCACGTCCCAAGAGCCACCTTCTGTAGCCGAGGATCGGACCACCAAGGTCCCTGCCTTCGGCCACCACCCAACTCACACTGCACCCGACCTCCTTGGCCCCTCCCATAGGTGGTGAGCCCATGGGAAGGGGGACCCACATTGCCTCTATGGGCTGTGCCCGGCCGAACCCCATGGGTGCAGGCCTGGCCACCAGGCGCTCACCATCGAGCCCCACCTCCAGGCCTGGCCCCAGAGGGGGGCCCCGGTGACCCACGTCCGGGTGAGGGAAAACGCTGTCCAAATTGTTTGTTCTTCATTGGAGGTTTGTTGAACCACTCTTTGTCTCATCCCTCACCTAGGACCAGTTTGCCTTGGGTGGCCCTACCAGGGGCATAAAGCCCCAGACAACAGAGCTTCTAGAATCATTGGGACACATAAACCCCTCTACTACAATAAGGTGGCAGTTTGAGAAGGGGCAATTAAATACCAGTCTGGCATTATTATTGTGGTGAACAAGACGGTGATGGATATTCCAAGAACTGGGAGACTCACTTGCCTCTAAGCTGGTAATCTTCACAACAAAGTCTACAAGTTTGTTGATCTCTCTAATATGTTTACAAACTTTTTCAGGAACTGCCATTAGTCACCTTTTATTCCTTTGCAAAAGGCTCATTATTGCTGTTGGAGATGCATGAAGAAGGGGAATGGGTTTCTTCCATAACAGAGGTGTGGCATACCTCTGCACTCCATTAACTTTAAATTGGGTAGTTCTAGTTTCAAGTTATCTCCATAGCTTCTTTGTCTAAATTAGACTTAGTCACTTCTTTCTCCAGACAGAATGGAAGGGTGTCTAGTTGCCACAGTCTCTCTACATGATAATGGAGGTCATGAGTAGGCTTCTGAATTGAACATGAAATCTCACCATAAGGCTGCTGGAGTAATTCAGCTGGGCCTTGTAAAATCCAGTCCAATTGGGTACATACAGCAACTGGTCCACCTGGGGGTCCCTGGCGGACTGACTTAATGAGAGCAATTAGGTGCGGATGGTCAGACACAATTAGAGCCATTGATTGAATTTGTATATATGACTTAAGGTACTTATACTTTCTTTGAAGGGATTCTACAGGGCATGATTGTTTTGCCAAATTAGGTTCGTCAGCAGTAAATGCATTGCTGATACTGTACTGTTTTCTATGATTACTTACCACTGATATTGCAAATTCCACTGTAGCACCTTTTAATTTTACAATATCCTGACTAAAGGTTCTCTATTCTAAAAGCTTCTTTCTTTCATCAAGACCATGCTGTCTTATAACTGTTGGTGAGATAATTGTGCGTTCAGATCCATCATCCAGTACAGCATAAATATTAAGGGTCTGTTGCCATTATACAATATTATCTGGACAACTTTTAGCATAACCATTCTGGAGTGATGGCTCTGATTGATGTACAACATACTGGAGGAGACAGTGATTGTAAGAATATTTTGATTGCTAACTTGTAATACATCGTGGAGAACCTGAAGATGTTGTTCTCCACAGATAGAACATGGCTTCTTCAGTGTAAATTTGTCTGGTTTGTGTCCTCTGCCATATTTCCAGCATCGTTTATTAACTACTCGATCCGATGGGCATTGTCCAATTTGTTAAACTCTAAGTAAGCATTTAAATAATGCTCTTGATTATTACAATGAGGACAGAATTGCTTGAACTGCTCTCTTTTGATTGGCTTTGGAGGTATGCTTTCAGGTCCCTGTTGCGCCTTTGGGGTATTCCTTTCACTGCCAACATAAACTGTGGAGACCTTGATAGGTGATATTTTAGCAGGTTTCATTCCACAGCATTTAGTTCCTTGGAATGAAGCTTCATATAAAGCTGTTGCCCTTCATGCCACTTGTAGTATATGTGCTTTCCTTTCCAGCCAGTCAGCAAAGTCAATGAGTGTATAGGTTTGGCTACTTTCACTCAATATGAAGCCACAGCATTCTGCAAAACAGTCTCTATAATTTGGTGGCAATTTTGTAAACTGCCTATCAACATGAGATCCACACTGAAGCTCAATGTCAGCAGCACCTCCTAATGAACTCAGAAAACCTACTAGTATGCTGACTGAACGTGCAATGTACTCAGTATTTTTACCATCCCCTGATCTTACTGCAGGAGCATTCAAAATGACATCCAGTTCTGCCTGAATTAATTGCCATGGATGACAATATCTCTGTTGTAGGGCATGCATATTTCCAATAGGGGGCGATATAGCTCCCTAGTTGGAATAAGTTCTTTTGTAATTGCGGCGTTTTAAGTAACAGAAAACTATATAGATATATTAAAAGGTGATATCCCTCCCATAGTGATACGGCGGTAAAAATCACATAAGAGAAAATAACTTAGCTTTCTTTAGTGATGATTTACGTGGCATAACAGACGAGGAAGCCAAATAGCAAGATAATACCAAGGTGGGATCTTGATCTATACAGTCTGCCATTTTTCGTTGCTGAGCTGGAAGGGTTTTCAGGACGGATGACGATATCACCCATCCGTCTGTCGACTTTGAAGTATTTGGCTGCTGTCCAAGTCTTTATATAGTGTCTTCTCCACGTGCAAGCCCTTACTTAGGTTCCAAACAAGGAAAGAAGAGGATTCGATTTCATCTCTAACATACAGAAATAGTTCAATGCCCATTTTCGTAGTTGTACCTTTCTCTCTTCAAATGCTTACCTAGCAGTTCTAAATGCAGATAACCGTTGTGTGCTAAATTTGGCCTGTCCTATACATGTGAATAGATTTATAAAATAATTCTTGTACAGAGCACAGTGACATTCTTATTACAGAATAGCATTGGTATAAGGTTTGGGATTATGCAGATATCTCTTTGTGGCCTGTAGCGCTAAGGGTTACTTAAGGTGATGAAACAATACCTGATATTTGTAGTCTTCTTTAAGGTAAGAATGAGGTTCCAGAAGGCTGTCTAATCCCTTTTTCAATAAGATAAATTCAGTCTCTTCACTTGAGTTGAATGCAGGGAGATTGGATTTTAGAATATCAAATGATGACAAGGTGACTATTTGCATTAAATTTGTAAATTAGGTTCCAGTACTAGCTGATTAATTTCTTTAGCTAGTCTTTGTACTTGTGGAGTCTCTGTGACCTGTTTTAGATGCTGTATGGATGACAGAAGCACATAAGACTGTTCTAGCTGAGCTACAGAATATACAGGTTGCTGTAATTATGGCCATTGCCATGAGGCTGGAGAAGGGACATAGTAAGAGTCAAAATTTGGCTGTTGCAGAAATGACTCCTTGATGGGCTGGTGATTCACTCTTGTAGAAGCTTGTTTACGAGGGGTCTACACGTTTGAGAGGCACTGTGATACCTCTTCAACTGACTCACAGACAGGAGCACCTGGCTGTGAATGAGGACAATTATGCAAACACTTCCACTGGGTATCCTCTGGTTCTCTAAGTTCAGCTGTTTCATAATCATTCCTGGTATTGTAACCAAGTATGTAACCCTCCAGATGTCCTGGGACATGATGGGTCCAGCTTGGACAGAGGTTACATATTAGTGGCTTCTCCCATTTCTCTCTGGATGCTGCCATGGATGCTGATAGACACAAGTAATAGTTCGAAGGACCACTTGTTAAACAGTGTGTGCGACAAACTGGTGTATATGTCACACCAAATCCTAATCCCTGGAAAACAGGATGAAGCAGACCAGAGTTGACTGACTCAATTAACTGCCAAACATTTTCAAAGAAGGATTTGTTTCAATGGCCTTGTAAAAATAATATTTATTTGCAGATATGTGTGCAGTGTCTGAAACAGAACAAATGCAATAGCATTAAATAATGGTTACAAAAATAAAATCCTATAAAATACAGTACTATCAAAGGTAATACCCAAAATGGCCAGTAGATGGTGGCAGAACTTAACAACGGTATGACGTGCCATCATAGGAAGAAACGAAGTTTACTAAAAGAGTTAAAACTGTACAGATATTGACCAAGCACAGTCACTACTGAAACGGTGATTACAAAGTCAGTTTTGTCGAAGAACTTATATATGAATAAGAAGCAACTTTACTTAACGTACTTTACACAATTTTAAACATTAAATTGAATACACTTTGATATAAAAGCCTTTTCCACACGGACGTCTGAACTGCGTTTTACTGCCTTCTGTAGCATCAGGTAAACGCGGATTCTGCTTATTGCTGCGAATCAGACGGTCTACACTAGCTTTCGCCACTTGCGTTCAGTCTAATACTAATACTAATAGCTAATCCTTTAGCTACTATGGATTGTTAATGTAGGTAGGTGAGTGCATACTCCAGTACTGTTTGAATATTTGCTTACTTCAAGGTGACAAGTAGCCGCCTTTCAGAGCTAGCACTGACTCGCATATTGGTTGACCGGCATGTAATATGGTGGTCTTTTTTGCATTTCTTCATAGAATACACATACTGTACGCTGTGCAGTCAGAGGGTGAACCCAGCAGCGGTGGCGGTGGCGATGTTTTCTCTGATTTCATCACTGTCTGAGGAGGATTTTTAACTCAAGGAGGTCAATGTTCAGGTCTAATAAAGCTAACTGATCCATATATCGTGAACCCAATGAAGCATGAACCTCAACCCCTGCAAGTTAAAAAAAACTCTGGACTGTCTGGTAAATGTCCCATACAGGAAAACACACGAAACTGCAATCTGGGCTGCAGGTTGGCACCAGAGGCAAACGTACTCGAGTGTAACGTTATATTCAAGTCAGTTAAGCGGCATTATAAAACTCAACTTTTAAACACCCAGGTCACTTATAGCGCGTTCATTTAATCAAGATCTGAACGCCCGTGTGGACAGAGCCAAAAGGTTAGCATGGGAAAGGTGCTATATAAATAAAATGTATGATTATTATTATTATTATTACTACTTGCAGAAAAAATTGTGTTATATTTCCAAAGTAACTAACAACTAAAATGTGTAGCTTACATCAAAACAGATGCACACAAAGTTAACAAATTATTGAATAAGTGCTGCAATGTGCAGTCTCTGTGAAGTACAGTACTGCATTTCAGGTTATCAGGCACAAAACTAACACATGCGCATGCTCAGCCATATCCAGTGTGCGTTATGACGCAACAGGCAGCGTACTCAGACTTCTCTACAAAGAAAGTATCCCTAGGGCTCGTTTATACTTCACGCTCAGAACGCGGACGCATTATGGATGCCACGCGTTCCCAGCACTCATCTGACACGTCCACTGAGCACATCTTCAGAATTTAATGTGACGTGAGCGCGAGTTGCAGTACCAGCAAAAAGTCGGAGGCACAGTGTGATAAAAGTCAGAATGTGACATCAGTCTCTGTTTACTATCCTCTGGGCCTGATGTGTGTGCTTCGATGTTTGATGAATGGTTCGATGTGGTGAACAAATGCATTTGTGGTGCTTTTATATTTAAGCGTTGCATATTCCCCAATGCAATGACACGATGCATCCTTTTTTTTGCATCTTCACAACAGCATCAGAATGTATGGCATCGTATTTGAGACACATATAAAAAAAAAAAATTAAGAACATGGTGAAAAGGTCTATTTTGTGATAATCATAAATGTCATCTTAAAACTGACTTAGTTGTTAATTGCTACATGCTTCTGGGTTTTCCTCCTGACCTGACAGCAGCGGCAACCAGCAATAGATAACCACACAGAACACATTAAATTTATGATATTCCAACTCTCCGCACATTTATAATCCTTGAATGGATGGATTTATACTTGATATCACTTTCATGATGAAGTGCATTAAACTATGTATATTACATTTTACAGATCAATCGTTAATTTCATTTAAATAATGAATACTGTTAATAATTACACATGTGGGGGCGACATGGTTGCGGAGCGTTGCTGTCGTGCAGGGAATCACATCCTTGGTGTTCCCTGCCTGGAGTTTGCATGTTTTCCTGGTGGGTTTCCACAGTGTGCTCTGGTTTCCTTCCAAAGATATGCAGGTTTGGGGATCTGGTGATGCTAAAATGACGCCTGTGTGTCTGTGCTTGTATTCACCTTACGATGAGCTGATGCCCCATCCAGGGATTGCTTCTGCCTCGTGCCTGATGCTAGCTGGAAGGGGTGCATCACTGGATTGATGGATTTAATTCTTAAACATCCATCCAAACATTTTTAATACCATCCCCTGGGTTTATAATCTGGGTGTATCATCTTAATGCACTAAAATTGCTGAAGACTATATATATATTTTAAGTGTAAAACTCCTTTTTTTTTCTTTTCTTTTCTTTCTTTTTTTTTTTTTTTATTTTTAGAGATATCTCTATCTTTTAACCCTTAAGCGCCGCTGCATTGGAGCTTGTTTTGCTTTGGACGTACTCTGTCTCTGGGTATGTCAGAGGACTGGGACTGTGTGAAGTGGGTTTTACCCTCACTTGGGGAGGCAAAAAGGGAGGGTGGGGGGTTAAGGGGGG
>JANRMT010062806.1:5679271-5697427 GCA_026402145.1 Polypterus bichir lapradei | reverse complement strand
ACTAGTACGAACGGAGATAAAATCGTCGAACACCAAAATATAATGCACACTTTCAGAGACTACTATAAATCCCTATATACTACTGAGTTTAAGGAAGACAATACACAATCTAATGCATTTCTGGATACATTACAGATACCACAAATAGACGCTTTTACTGCGGAGGAACTTGATAAACCTCTGATGTTATCAGAATTACTAGATGCTATAAAATCACTCCAAGGCGGGAAAGCAGCAGGCCCTGATGGTTAACCTGCAGAATTTTACAAGAAATTCTCCGCTCAGCTAGCCCCCCTCTTATTAGCAACATTTACAGAAGCCAGAGATCCAATCTCTTCCACAAACCTTTCGCCAAGCACTAATCACTGTCTTTCCAAAACAAAATAAGGACTTATTACAATGTGCATCATACAGACCAATTTCACTTCTGAATAACGACGTTAAAATACTCTCTAAAATCTTAGCCAGAAGGGTGGAGAAAGTGCTCCCCTCGGTAATATCACAAGACCAAACTGGATTTATTAGGGGCCGGCACTTATCTTCCAATCTTCGACACCTGTTTAATGTAATATACTCACCAACTAAATCAAACACCCCAGAAATATTATTATCATTAGATGCAGAAAAAGCATTCGACATGATTGAATGGAAATACCTTTTTATTATATTGGAGAAGTTTGGGTTTGTGCATGGATTAAATTACTGTATACTAACCCAGAAGCTTCAGTTTGCATCAACAACATTTGCTCAAACTACTTTAAACTAGAACGTGGCACTAGACAAGGATGCCCCTTGTCACCGCTGCTGTTTGCGATTGCCATTGAACCACTGGCAATACATTGTCGAAATACTGATCAGATAAAGGGGATTAGCAGAGAAGGACTGGAACAGAAAATCTCATTATATGCAGATGACATGGTACTGTATATATCAGACCCAGAAAATTCTGTACCTGCAGTCTTAGCAGCACTCACAGAATTTCAAAAGATCTCTGGTCTCAGAATTAATCTGAATAAAAGTGTACTCTTTCCAGTGAACTCTCATGCATATAATATTAGATTAGATACCCTACCTTTTATCATTGCAGAACAGTTTAAATACCTAGGGGTAAACATCACAAGTAAACATAAAGCTCTATATTAACAAAATTTCGCCGTTTGCATGGAAAAAATTAAACAAGACTTGCATAGATGGTCAACCCTTCATCTCACACTAGCTGGAAGAATTAATACTGTTAAGATGAATATTCTTCCTAAGCTCCTTTTTTTATTTCAAAACATCCCAATATACATTAATAAATCATTTTTTAGGCAATTAGATTCGACAATAACCTCATTTATTTGGAATTCAAAACATCCACGCATCAAAAGAGCGACCCTACAAAGACAAAAGGCAGAAGGCGGCATGGCTCTACCTAACTTCCAGTTTTTTATACTGGGCAGCAAATATACAGGCGATAAGAACCTGGACACAAATAGAAGAACATACACAGGCTTGGTCCGCAATAGAATTAAATTCCTGCAGTACTTCTTTGTATTCCTTGCTCTGTGCTCCAATAAACACACGTTATCGGCAATACACTAATAACCCAATTGTGCTCCACTCACTTAGAATCTGGAACCAATGTAGAAAGCATTTTAAGACGGAGAAGCTTCTATCTGTGGCACCCCTGCAAGAGAACCACCTCTTTCAACCCTCACAAACATATGCAGTTTTTAATATCTGGAAAAAATTTGGAATTAACTTGCTTAGAGATCTTTATATAGACAACGTCTTTGCATCCTATGAACAATTACATTCCAAATTTAACATTCCAGCTACACATTTCTTTCACTATCTTCAAATCAGAAACTTTGTTAAACAAAACCTTCCAGATTTTCCTCATCTTGCACCCTCATCGCTGGAAAAAATATTGCTCAATCTCAAGGATTTAGACTCCATCTCTACAAGCACATCTGTCTCGACTAAAACTTTCCAAAATGTTCCCAGGGCATGATCCAACCTGCGAACGTTGTAACCAAGTCCCAGCCTCACTAGGTCACATGTTCTGGTCCTGCACCAAATTAACATTATTCTGGACAAACATTTTTAATTACCTTTCAGATAGCCTTGGACTTACAATCCCTCCAAATCCATTAACAGCTGTGTTTGGTGTTCTTCCAGATGGGTTTAAAGCGGAGGAAGACAAACAAATTGTGATTGCATTCACTACACTTTTGGCACGTAGACTTATTCTCATAAACTGGAAGAACCCAAACTCTCCTCTTTTAAGTCAGTGGGAAACCGATGTGTTATATTATTTGACGTTGGAAAAAATCAAATACTCAGTTAGAGGATCCGTACAGACTTTTTTCAAAACATGGCAGGATCTAATCAGTAATATTTTAAAATAAGTTCAAAAGGCACAGAGAATTTATTAATTTAGGTATGTCTCCAAGCCTTAAATTTAACGCCGTTTGGCTTGCTCTCTCTCTCAGGGGTGGGGATCGATTTGTTCTTAATTTTTCTCTTTGTAAAAACTTGATTGCTTTGTATGGATTGTAATAAAATTAATAAAAAAAAATAAAATAAAAAAAAAACAAAACATCCATCCTTGTCAGAGATATTGTGGAAAGGTGTCCTTGGAATTCAATGGGTGTTTCAGGCAATTCACAACACAGTGAAGCCGAACCTGTTCTCACTGAGATGATATCTTGCACTGCCACCTGAGGCAATCTTCTAGATTTATGTAAAGTACGCATTCAAGTATAAACAGTACAATGCTTTCGTAGCAGAAGCGCCGGCTGGAGAAGGTGTGGGGTCGTGTGAAGTTTAGACCCGGCCTAAGAATGGACAGGATGACTTTTCATTACAAAGTATAGAACCCATAGTGTAAGATCCATTTGCTAGTTATTTAGGTTATGTCAAGTAGATAGAAGTATTTGCTTAGTTAAGTTAAATGTTTGCCTATAAAAAGTGCATAGTCTACGAGAGGTTCATATAAACCCCAGAAGCTAAATTGAATTGGTATATTCTGTTTCTTGTCCCTCTGACTACAGATTAGTCTCCTTGCCGTAAGTCATGGTGGGTACACGGTTTCAAACCGTGCCCAATAGTATGTAACACAACGTGGTCTGTTGAAAGTGCATACATTTGGAATGTACTAAAGGTGAAGTACAGAAAACAACTGAAGTTTAACAAGGAAAGGTTAAGTTTAGAGAAGAAACTTTTTTTCCATTTTTGTTGCTTTTTATTCTTCGTGTGTAACAACCTTTTTCTTTAGTCTTGTGTGGACTGTTTGCTTTGAATTTTCACTAAACTTTTTAAAACAAACTTTTGGACTGAGAGATTAATTTTGGCATGTGTTTGACTCAGTTACACATAGACTAATAAAAGGGACTCAGACTGTTCTAAAACTACGAGTAACAACTATCTGAAAGGACTCTCTGGCAAGTGGAGTCAAAGAGCTGTAAGTTGCTTATTTGATTTGTATTTTTTTGACATTTAAGAAGACTATTAAAACTTAACACACTAGGCTGGATTTGAAAATATTGTAAAGAATTTGTGCCATTCCCTTTTAGCCACATACTGTACTAAACAATGGTAGAAACAAATTAAGAGAAAAGAAACTGTGTAAAATACACAGGATGCCAAAGGTAAATAAATATATACAGAACACACAAACTAGTATGTGAAACAATGAATACAATGGTAGTGTTATCAATTACAGTACATTAGCAGATGTCTTATCAGCATGCAAACAATGATACACAAATATCTTCAGACACAGTATAAAACATATATTTATATTACAAATAGCATTATATAAAGGTAAATCTGGCACATACAGTAATATATATACAGTGCCAAGTTTGCAGCCAAGAGCAGGAGAAAACTGGATATTCCAGAAGACACATGGGTCCAATAAGGTTATAAAGTACTGATATTCTGAACATTACAATATTAAATTGAATCAATTGCCCACTTCTGTAGCTTGCATTTCTCCTTACTCAGCCACTGGAAACAAAATATATTCATTATGCCAGCAGGTGAGGAGGATGCTCCAAAAGATAAAGCAGCACAACAGAGAGTTGGCTGCATAAGAATTTATATAGTAGTATCATATAGTATAAAGTGCTATTAAAGGCCAGCGTAAAAGAGAATTAGACTTTCTGTCATTATTGGACTCATTTGATTTTATTTTGCATATTAATGCTTCAACTCATTCTCGTGGTCATACCCTTGATCTCGTTCTTAACAGTATTACAGTTAATAATATTAAGATATGTGATGTTCATATTTTTGATCATATTTCTTTAATGATGATGAGCCAAAACAAAGTACCACATTTCTCAAGGTCACTGCGCAAGGTAAAGGCAGCCGAGGGGGTTGGGTTGGGGGTCCTTTGATAGGCGATTCCTTGTAGTTTTCAGTCAGCAACATGCCTTGGTCCAGTGCGCACCGTGTTTTCGCTGTCGAAGCGTTCTTCAAAAACAATGAATCAATCATCATTATGCATCGCACCTTCTGAATGCACTTCAGCATTCCTCCTAACGGTGACATACCAAATCGGAAAATAATTCTTCAGTGGGTGGCTAAATTTAGACAGACGGGTACAACATTGAAGCAAAAATCTCCAGGTTGTCCTCGGAGTATACGATTGCCTGAAAACATCCAAGCTGTAAGGGCATCAATTTTGCAGTCTACTAGATATTCAGTCCGCAAACATGCTTCTATGTTAGGCATTTCCAGCACATCTTTGAGGAGGATTTTGCATGACGACCTCAATTTCCATCCATACAAAATGATGGCATTGCAGAAACTCACTGAGAGAGACTGGGAGAACCATAAAGAGTTGTGTGTAAACATTCTACAAACCGTTCATCGAGATGCCATTATCATGTGCAGTGATGAGGTACATTTCCATTTGAATGGTTGAATGGTAAATAGGCAAAACTTTCAGCTATTTGGCTGAAACCAACCCTTGTGAACTTCATCAGAGACCCCTGCACAGTGAGAGTGTTAGAGATAGGTGCGCTATTGCAGAATTTGACACTGCAAGCCATTACCTTTTTGAGGAGTAGGAAGCAACATTCACCATCACTTCAGAACATTACATTGAAATGCTACAGAACTTTTTGTGGCCCCAAATGGAAGAAATGCAGAGACCCATGCACGTTTTGCGGGAGATGTTTCCAGGGAAGCTGATCTCCCTGTGCGGCAATGTCAGGTGGCCTTCATGTTCACCTGATCTCACTCCGTGCAATTTCTTCTTGCAGAGCTATCTCAAGTCGAAGGTATACACACCGACCTCAAAACCTTAAAGCCCTCAAGGATGTTATTAACCACGAAATTGCCGCTATTCCCCTTGAAATGGCTGAACGAGTCAAGTGAGCACTCAGAAATTGTCTTGAAGAGTGTATTGCTAATGATGGCCACCACCTTGAAGCCGTCATTTTTAAAACACAGTGAAAAAAATCTATTTTGTATACCCTTTCTTGTGTTGTAATGAAATTTATTTTACCTTGTAGTGTTTTTGTAGAATAAACATTTGAAATGTGGTACTTCTTTTTGGCTCTCCCTGTACAAGCTGTGTTCCATGCCATTCTCATATTTTAAATTCTTCTATTATATCTGATTTTAAAAGTATGTGTACCAGTCTGGATCTACAAGGCAAGTGTGACAGTATTGACAATTGTTTTAGATTTTAATTCATCTTGTAAAACCATTTTAGACTCAATTGCCCCCCTCAAAATCTGCTGCCAAAAGGGAGGACCAGATTCATGGTTTAGTGACACCACACAGCATCTGTGCATGCCTGTAGGATGGAAAAATTTTTAGGACTGATTTTTAGGACTTCTCTGTTTAACTTCCAGGATGCAGTTTAGAAATATAAACATGATTACGACTCTGATTTGGTATCCTGTCATTCTAAGAAATCAAGGGTCTTATTTAAGGTAATTACCTAATGCACCCTGTGGCGGGCGCACCTTCTACATATACCCCGGGGGAGCAACCATGAGCGTCTCAGTACCTCCCCCGGGTTGCTTGTTGGCAACCTCCCTGGCTGACAATGGTGCCTCAGTTTCCTGCAGGTCTCCATGGGAGATGGAGTTCTCCACAGCCCTTTTGGGATCTGGGATGGCCACCAGGGGGTGCTGCATGGGTCCCTGAACTGCCCTGGACAACTATACTGCCCCGCCTGGAAGTGCAATCAGAAACAGGTGCACCTGGAGCACTTCTAGGTGGGCTATAAAAAGGACCAGCAACCACCACTCAGGAGCCAGAATTGGGAGGAAGAGGACGAGATTCCCAAGGAGGAGTGGTGGTGCCAAACAGGAGTGTTGTAGTGATTTGCTTAAAGTACTTTGGGACTGTGTTGTGGCTAGGGGGTTCACGGGGAAGATGTGCCCTCCAGCTGAAGAAAAATAAAGTCTGGTTGTCTTGTTACACGTGCCTCTGTGTGAGTCTGTGCCGGGTCGGGCACTGTATAGCGTCTAATTCACAACCCCTATTCAGAGATGGGTACTGATTATTCATGTGAGCGTTTTTTTTTTTTTTTTTTTGTCAGCAAAATCGATACTATCTGCTCTAAAATTCTATCAACTGGATAAGTACTTCCTGTTGTCAATTGTGATATTGTTTTGGGCTCCTTTGATGTTGTTTCACTGCAGCTGAAAAGTGTTATTGACAAACTTTGACCCACTTTTTGCCCAGTTGATGTTGTTCTACCATGACTTTTAATGGGGGTTTTTGATGACCTTAGCCCACTATAGTTGGTAATTATTAATGGTTCTATTAGTAAGGATGTTGTACCCTCATTGTTTAAAATATGAGGTGGTGCAACTTTGCCTTAAAATGGTCAAGTTAGATCATAGAGTGTTAGCCAATTTTCACCCAGTTTCTCAATTGCCATATTTGGCTAAGATATTATAATTATTTATGATCAATTGGTTGATCTTAACTCTACTAATTTATATGAGATCTACGAATCTGGCTTTAAGTGTTATCATGGGGTTGGGGGAGAGTGCCCTCCTGAAAGTATTTAATAACATTTCTCTTATTACTGACTCAGGTGGGGCAGCAGTCCTTGTCCTAGATGTTTCTGCAGCTTTTGACACTATTGATCATTAGATCTTGCTGTTGCAGCTTTAGCATCCGGTGGGGCTTAAAGGGGCTGCTCTTGAGTTGTTTATGACATATCTCAATGGTAGACATTTTTCAGTGACTCTCAATTCCTCTTTTTCTTCTGTTGTTCCTGTTAAATGTGGTGTTCCGCAGAGATCCATTTTGGGTTCTATTTATTTTATATATATCTTCATCCTATAGGAGCTATTTTTAGGAAATTTAATCTTTTTCATTGTTATGCTGAGAACATAAAGGTTTATATTTCTGTGTGCAACTCTGCACAATTATCTTGAAGAATTAAGATCCTGGAAGGCTGACCATTTTCTTGACCTCAATCATAAAGAGGAAGTAATAATAGATGGTTCTGTAGCAAATGCTCAAACTGTCAGTGAACTTCTTGGCACTTTTGTGGACTTTTCTAAACCTCAAGTTAAGAATCTTGTGGCTATTTTTGTCAGTTACCTCTCCTTTGAGAAACAGATTAATTCTGTGGTGAAGGGTTGTTTTTCCAGTTTTGTCTTTTAGCCAAGAGGTTGGGAACATGCGCTGATACAAGGTTAAGCTTTTTTATCTCATAGGGATCTTGAGAAATTTGCTCATGCTTTTATCTTTTCTCAGCTTGATTACTGTAACTCACTGTATTCTGGAATCATTAAATCTTTGATACTCAGGTTGCAGTTGGTTCAGAATGCGACTACTTGTTTTTTGAAAATGAGAAAAAGAGGAATTGAGAGTCACTGAAAAATGTCTACCATTGAGATATGTCATAAACAATTCAAGAGCAGCCTCTTTAAGCCCCACCAGATGCTCAAGCTGCAACAGCAGCAGTGTATCTGCTACAAATACATGCAGCAAAGTTCATCCTTCTTGTTTAAGCCTTTGGTAGCAAAGCGGGTAGGTTTATGTATGTAAAAGTTTACTGTTCTGTATTGCTACTTACAGTTTTAAAGCTGTTACCAAGCTATTTTGTTATTTGTGTGTTGATTACTATGCATCTTCAGCTAGTAGTTTCACACCTGCTCATTTTTAATAAACTGGAGATTTGTACACCTCATGTCAAGCAAGTCTTCAAGTCATTATATTGATAAGGGGAGGAGTTAAGCTGCCTGAATATCTATTACAGTAATCCCTCCTCGATCGCGGGGGTTGTGTTCCAGACCCCCCTGCGATAGGTGAAAATCCGTGAAGTAGAAACCATATGTTTGTATGGTTATTTTTATATATTTTAAGCCCTTATAAACTCTCCCACACTGTTTATAAATATTCCCCGCAGAGTTATACAGCATAATCCCTTTGTATTCTCTTAGATATTAGGTAAGATTAATTGAAATTATGTATATAAACACACTGTTTATATACAGTAAAACCTAAATATTATTTTAAAGATATTGAGTGTCTCCGATATCACATATGTTACAGCCATTACGATAGACAGGCCACCAGCAATAAATATGTACAATGCAAGAAAAATAGTATGCAGTAAATGAGTGTACAGTGACACTAAACGTACGTACATGTACTAAGCACTGTAAGAAGAAAATTAATTATGGTTACTCACCAACAATGACACGATGACTTGTCCGATAACAATGAGTTTAATTTTACTGCACAACAAAGGAGAGCGTTACAGCCCTTGTAAAGGAGCCACTTCAGGCGATTCTGTAGCACTGCCGTTGTTCTTCTTCTGGCAGTCTTCAATCCAAATCCCTAAAGCAGGTTTCATCCAGACTACTGCCTTATTACATCCACTTACAACTCGTTTTGCACCCTGGTTAAAAGGACACTGCGGCCATAGATCTTATATTCCTTTCCTACTTTTTAAATAAAAAGAATCGTAGCCTTCAACAAATCCAAAACGTTTACCTTTTCGGCAATCGTTAACATCTTCTTCTTGCGCTTGTGCACGGCCCCTGAAGCAGTAGCAGATTGTTTTGGAGCCATAATGAAGGGCTTGACTATGCACAAAGATAAACAAAAAAGAGCACAACTCTTTACACAGCGAAACACGTTGATGCTGAATGAGCGAGACGAGACTTCCTGGTTAACACTGCATTCAGCACGCAGGAACTCAACTGCGTGCTCTGATTGGTTAGCTCCTCAGTCAGGAGAACTTAACTGCGTGCTCTGATTGGTTATCTTCTCAGCCATCCGCCAATAGCGTCCCTTGTATGAAATCAACTGGGCAAACCAACTGAGGAAGCATGTACAGGAAGTAAAAAGACACATTATCCGCAGAACCCGTGAAGCAGCGAAAAATCCGCGTTATATATTTAGTTATGCTTTCATATAAAATCCGCGATAGAGTCGAAGCGCGATATAGCGAGGGATTACTGTACATTGCAATAATGTGATCAGAACAGTGAAACGGCTACTTACTGGCGGGTTTTATAACGGGTTATGGATCAGACTGAACAGAACAGATGCTGCATCTGTGTCGCTACAAAGTTGTACAGAAGTTACGCAGATGAGCCCTCCAAACAATATTGGAGAAATGTTTGTCTGTTTTTGAGACCAGGTCCCGTGTGTCATGCTACTGAAAATACTCAAACGAGTCTTCTAGCAGCACAGCAACTGGCACAGTTTGTTCAAAGGCTCAAGCAGCAAAGGAGCAAGTGGAGTTTACTGACGAAGAAATGCAGATACAAACAGAGAAAGTGTGTATAGAAGTCACTTTGGAAAAACTAGTGAGAAAGAGAGAAGTAGCAGCAGCAGTGGCGGAAGCTGAAGTGATAGAAGCAGCGGTCGTTTCTGAAATGGAACTTACAAATAAGGAGGCAGAATGAACACTGTCCAAAAGGAAGGTCCAAGAAACTCTAGGCTTAACGTGCATCACAGGAAAATTAATGGAAGGAATTATTAAGGTTAAGATTAAGCAGCATGTGGCAAGTACAAGAGTTTTTTCTGAATAGCATGGGTTCAGAAGAGGGAGGTCATGTTTTACCAACATTCTGGAATTCTATGAGAAAGCAACCAAAGGATATGATCAAAGTGGAGCATATGATATTATTTATCCTTACTTTCAGAAAGCATTTAATAAGGTGCCACATGAGAGGTTAGGCATCAAACTAAAAGAAGTGGGAGTTCAGAGTGATGCTTGTAGATGGGTGCAGAATTGGCTCAGATACAGGAAGCAGAGGGTTATGGTGCGATGAACCATATCAGAATTTGCTGATGTTAAGAGTGGTGTTCCACAGGGGTCAGTGCTAGGGCTGTTCCAACTTGTTATATAATGAATGATTTAGATAGGAATATAAGTAGCAAGCTAGGTGGATTGCAAGATAATTTGGAATCCATTAAATCATTATAGAAGGATTTGGACAACATAAGACTTGGGCAGATTTGTGGAGGATGAAGTTTTTTTTTTATTTTATTGATTTTATTAAAATCACACAACATTCCATACAAATAAATAAATTTTTACAAAAATAAGATCGAAAACAAATCAACCCCCACCCTTGAGAAAGAGAGCTAAGCCAGTAAAGTAAAACTTAAAGCTAGTAAAAATAAGTAAATAGATGAATTCATCAGTGAATAAAGATAAATGGAGACGAAAAAAAAAAAAGTCAAGAGAATCTGCTTCCTCAGTTCTTTAAAAGCTTATTCTAAAATGTTACTGATTAGATCCTGCCAGGTTTTGAAAAAGTTCTGCACAAATCCTTTATGTACGAATTTGATTTTTTCCAGTTTAAAATAGTATATAACATCAGTTACCCACTGACTTAGAATAGGAGAGTTAGGATTCTTCAAGTTGTGCAAGATAAGTCTACGTGCCAATAGTGTAGCAAAGGCAATTACAGTTTGTTTGTCCTTCTCCACTTTAAGCCCATCTGGGAGTACACAAAACACAGCTGTTAATGGGTTAGGAGGGATTGTGACACCAAGGCTGTCTGATAGGCATTTAAAGATTTTGGTCCAGAATGATGTTAATTTGGTGCAGGTCCAGAACATGTGACCCAGTGAAGCTGGAATTTGATTGCAGTGTTCGCAAGTTGGATCTTGCCCTGGAAACATTTTGGACAATTTTAAGCAAGACAGATGTGCTTGATATATAATTCTATGCTTTGCGCATATGGAGCTTGAATGAATTCTCTGCATTGCTACCTTCCACTCCTGTCTAAATCTTTGAAACTGATCAATATTTTTTCCAGCATAGAGGGAGGTGCGAGGTGAGGAAAATTGGGCAGGTTCTGTTTAGCAAAGTTTCTGATTTTAAAAATAGTGAAAGAAATGTGTTGCTGGAAAGTTAAATTTGGAATGTAATTATTCGTAAGGATGCAACGACGTTGTCTATGTACACATGTCTTATTGATTTAATCCCAAATGTTTTCCAGACATTAAAAACTGCATATGTTTGAGAGGGTGGAAAAAAGGTGGTTCACGTCCAGAGGTGCCACCGATAAAAGATTCTTTATCTTAAAATGCTTCCTACATTGGTTCCATATTCTGAGTGAGTGAAGCACAATTGGGTTGTTAGCACATTGGTGATAACTTGCATTTATTGGGACACAAAGCAAAGAATATAAAGAAGTGCTGCAGGATTTTATTTCTAGTGTGGACCAAGCCTATTTATGTTCATCTATTTGTGTCAATGTCGAGGTTTTTATAGCTTGTATATTTTCTGCCCAGTAATAAAATTGAAAGTTAGGTGGAGCTATACCATCTTCCGCCTTAGGTCTTTGTTGGGTCGCTCTTTGGATACGTGGATGTTTTGAATTCCAAATAAATGAGGTTATGGTTGAATCTATTTTTTTAAAAAATGATTTATTGATGTATATTGGAATGTTTTGAAATAAAAAGAGAAGCTGAGGAAGGATATTCATCTTAACAACGTTAATTCTTCCAGCTAAAGTGAGATTAAGGGTTGACTATCTATCCAAGTCTTGCTTAATTTTGTCCATGCAGACATTGAAATTTTGTTGATAGAGAGCTTTATGTTTACTTGTGATGTTTACTCATAGGTATTTAAACTGATCTGCGATGATAAAAGGGAAGGTGTCCAATCTAATATTGTGTACTAGAATTCGCTGGAAAGAGCACACTTTTAGTCAAATTAATTCTGAGATGACTGACTGACTGACTAATTCTGAGACCAGAAATCTTTTGAAACTCTGTAAGTGGTGTTAGGACATCAGGCACATATCTTTGTGGATCTGATATATACAGTACCATATCATCTGCATATAGAGAAATATTCTGTTCAAGTCCTTCTCTGATAATCCCCTTTATTTCATAAGCATTTCTATAGTGAATTGCCAGTGGCTCAATGGTGATTGCAAAAAGCAGTGGTGATAAGGGGCATCCTTGTCTGGTACCACGTTCTAGTTTAAAGTATTCTGAATTAATGGTGTCAATACAAACAGAATCTTCTGGATTGGTATAGAGTAGTTTGATCCATGCACATATGTTCTGGCCAAACCCAAATTTCTCCAATGCAGTAAAAAGGTAGTTCCATTCAACCATATCAAATGCTTTTTCTGCACCCAACGATAATAATATCTCTGGGGTGTTTGACTTTGTGGGTGAATATATTACATTAAACAGGCATTGAAGATTGGAAGCTAATTGTCGGCCTTTAATAAATCCAGTTTGATCTTGTGATATTAACAAAGGTAGCACTTTCTCCATCCTTCTAGCTAGGACTTTGGAGAGTATCTTAACATCATTATTCAGAAGTGAAATTGGTCTGTATGATGCACATTGTAATAAGTCCTTATTTTGTCCAGGAAAGACAGTGATAAATGCTTCTTGAAAAGTTTGAGGTATAATTTTATTCTCTCTAGCTTCTGTAAATGTTGCTAATAAGAGGGGAGCTAGCTGAGTGGAGACTTTCTTATAAAATTTAGCAGGGTAACCATTGGGGCCGGCTGCTTTTCCACTCTGAAGTGACTTTATAGCATCTAGTAATTTGGTTAGCGCCAGAGATTTATCCAATTCCTCTGCACTAAGAGTACCTATTCGTGGTATCTGTAATGTATCCAGAAATGCATTAGATTGTGTCTTGTCTTCTTTAAACTCAGTAGAATATAAGGATTTATAGTAGTCTCTAAATGTTTGCATTATATTTTTATGGTCAATGATTTTGTCTCCGTTTGCGTTGGCGATTGCTGGAATTGCATTGCGAACTTCTTGCTTGTGGATCTGTTGAGCTAAGATCTTATTAGTTGTCTCTCCATGTTCATAGTAATGATGTCTTGATTTAAAAATGAGTTGTTCTGTTTCTTTAGTTGTCAAGAGGTTGAGTTCTGAATGCAGAGCCTGCCTTTTCCTATGTAGAGCCTCACTTTGACACCTGGCATGTTCTTGATCTATTCTAGTAATTTTGCTGATTATCTCTGATACCTTCTTGGTTTACATTTTTTTCTGTGGGACAGATATGAGATAATCTGTCCTTTTAATAAGTCCTTCAGAGTTTCCCAGAGTATTCCTGCAGAGACCTCTGAGGATGTATTTGTCTCTAGAAAAAAACTGATTTTTTTTGGATATAAATTCTGTACAGTTCTTGTCTGCTAATAGAAGTGGGTTAAGACGCCATCTGCGAGATGAGTATGTGGGGCATAATGATTTTAGCTCCAAGATCAAAGATGCATGGTCGGAAATAACAATAGTGTCATACTTGTAAGATTTAATCGTAGGCAAGAAATAAGACAAAGAAATAATACATTCTTGAGTAGCAATGATGTGCTGGTGAGTAGAAGGAATATGATCATGAGTTTGGGTTTAGAAATCTCCAGGGGTCTGATAGGTTGTGATCAGTTACAAACTGTGTGATTGTCTTTGCAGTGTTAGATGTCATCACCCCTGTGACAGGAGACCTATCTAAGTCTGGATTTAAAACACAATTAAAGTACCTAGCCATTATAATTTTATGAGTGTTCACATTGGAAATGGATGCAAATATATTTTTGGTATGTGGTGGATGAAATTTAATGTCAGTAAATGTGAAGTATTACACATAGGGAGTAAAAATGGTTTGAATACACAATGTGAGGTCTGAAAATTGAGAGTACAAATTATGAGAAGGATTTAGGAGTCGTAGTGGACTCTATGCTGTCAACTTTCAGACAGTGTTCAGAAGCCATTAAGAAAGCAAATGGAATGCTAGGTTATATAGCATGATATGTGAATACAAGCCCAAGGAGGTTATGCTCAAGCTTTATAATGCACTGGTGATGCCTCATCTAGAGTACTCTGTTCAGTTTTGGTCTCCAGGTTACAAAACTGACATACTAGAAAAGGTCCAGAGAACAGCAACTAGGTCCCTTCCAGGGCTACAGGGGCTGAATTATGAAGAAACATTAAAAGAGCTGAGTATTTTCAGTTTAAGCAAAAGAAGAGGAGACATGATTGAAGTGTTTAAAATTATGAAGGGAATTACTACAGTGGATCGAGACTGTTATTTTAAAATAAGTTCATCAAGAACATGAGGACACAATTGGAAACTTTGTTAAGGGTAAATTTTGCACAAACATTAGGAAGTTTTTCTTTAAACAAATAATCATAGACTCTTGGAATAAGCTACCAAGTAGCGTGGTAGACAATAAGACTCAAGGGACTTTCAAAACTAGACTTGATTTTTTTTAGAAGAATTAAATGGATAGGACTGGCGAGCTTTGTTGGGCTGAATGGCCTGTTCTCATTCGATGGTTCTAATGTTCTAACGTACCTGAGAGTAAGTACTTGAACACAAGAACCTGCATTGCATCCCACAGCTGATTTTAAATGTAAGGTGTATTCCTACCACTGGATTGGCCTGTACATACAACCAGCTATAAATTAAAGATGGCAACCTAGTCTTACATTTTAATGAAGAATCAAAATTTCCTACAACAATCCCTTCATACAGCAAATGCAAAGACCTTCAAGCTACTATATGGAAGAAACTCCATACAAAAGTGAAAGGTATAATAGAAGTGTTTTTTTTGGAAGGAACGTACAATAGTACTCCAGCCACTCACTTAAATGTTCATCAGACTCCTTCAGACACTGCTAAATTCTTTGCTAGTCGTGAACATGTCAGTAAGGGTCTCACAAAATTTGATGAACACCCTGAAAACTATTGAGCCTTGTGATCATCATTCTGGAGTGTAGTCAGAGACTTAGACCTGTCAGCCAATGAGGAGATGGACCTTTCAGTCAAGTGGCTCAGAAATGAATCAGAGCAACAGGCAAAACACATAGAATGATAAACATAAAACATTCAGTCACTGGACTGAGAATGGTCTGGGCAAGACTTGGGGAATGTTATGGCTCACCAGAGTTGATCGAAAATGCATTCTTCCAACAAATCAATGACTTCCCAAAATATGCAGCAAAAATTACCAGAAGCTTAGAGAGTTAGGTTAAATTTTGTAGGAACTTCAGGTTATCAAGGCTGAAGGAGATTTGCAGGGTCTTACATATCCTGCATGTGGTGTCAACTCAGTTGTTGAAAAATTGCAATACAATCTACAAAAGAAATGGGCAGCAATAGAATTCAATTATAAACAGCAATAGAGTCTCCTCCTCTAGCGCCCCCCCACCCCAACCCCCGTTTTCATTTTTTATGTACTTTATTTATGAACAATCAAAGGCTAAGAAAGACCCTGACTTTGTTTAAAAAATATCTAAAATTGCTTGCTCCAAAGCTGAGAAGTTTTCTACCTCAAACACTTACTGGAACATAGCTGTAGCAGCTCACAAAACAAATAAAGCCTCCTCTGAGCCATTGTGCAAAGCCTCCACTTCTAATTCTGCA
This sequence comes from Polypterus bichir lapradei, assembly GCA_026402145.1. NCBI lineage: Eukaryota > Metazoa > Chordata > Cladistia > Polypteriformes > Polypteridae > Polypterus > Polypterus bichir. The sequence continues at coordinate 5,681,586 of JANRMT010062806.1, read as the reverse complement.
ATTGAAGCTGAAAGGTCTAAAATAAAGGACCCAAGCAGACAATGCCCTATACATTGGAAGCCTCATCTGCCCCAGACATGCTGTGCCTTTAGGGAGAAGTCACTGGAAGACCACAAAGCCTTTCTCAAAATCAACAATATATGCTTTAATTGTTGCTCTTCAATATCCTATCTTGCAAATAACTGTAAAGCCAGTGTGAAATACTCAGAGTGTGACAGTGACAGTCATAACGCAGCTTTGCACCCTGACCTAGCACCATAGACTGCACAGGATGGAGACCAGGTCAGAGAGAATGGCAGGGAGAACCAAAACACTCCCCCCCCCCACACACACAAGGTAAACACTAATGTACTGATGTTTATAGAGGGTGCCAAAGGCAGATCTTGCTCTAAGATTTTTCTTGTGAAAGTAAATCCTACATGCCACTTAAATGAAGGGATACGACTTTATGCTTTGCTTGATGATCAAAGTAATAAGTCCCTAGCAAGCTCAGCCTTGTTTTTTTTAGCCTTTTTAAAAGAAATGACTCCTGTACTCCTTACACTCTTAAAATCTGTGCAGGAGTAGTGGGGACAAATGGAAGGAGAGCATAATGTTATCAGATTGAGTCACTTGATGGTCAGCTATGCATGCTCCTGCAAACGTTAATCGAATGCAGTCAGATTCCTGACAGCAGATCAGAGATGGCTGTTCATCATGTGCTTTTAAAACCTCTAGCTTCCCAAATCCCTGAACTTGATTCGCAGGCGCAGATACTATTGCTCCTTGGGAGAGACATTATAAGGGTTCATAATGTTAGGAAATTAATAAATGGTTCACACAATTCTCCATATGTCCAGAAACTGGGCCTAGGATGGCTTACAGTAGATAATGTTTGCTTGGGAGATGTGCACAAGCCTTCAAGTATAATTTCTCTGTTTACCAATATGTTGGACAATGGCCGTCCATCCCTTTTTTAGCCATGCCATAATGATCTCCATGTGAAAAAAAGTACAACACTGCCAAGCAATCCAGCCAGCTCCAGAACCCTTATGGTGGTCATTCACCCTGTGATGGAGATGAGAGTCATTTAGGGTGCACAGTTTTCCTGAGGACAAAAGAGGAAAACAAAATTGACCTTTCTATTGAAGATGAAGCCTTCCTGAAAATCAAGAAGGTGGCACTGTTTAAGGATGCCTCAAACAGCTGGGTGCTTCCACTCCTCTTTAAACCACAGAGACAAAGCCTTCCGAACAACAGGGAATAAGCCTTAAATTGTTTCTCTTCGATCAGATATGCATTCCAAAAGAAACCAGAGATGAAAGAGCACTTTTTTCCCTTATGGAGCAAATATTTGAAAATAAGCATGCGGAGACTGCACCTAGCCTTAAAGAAAAAGAACATTGTTGGTACCTTCTGATATTTGGGGTGTATCACCCAAAGAAAACAGAGAAGATTAGAGTAATTTGACCCCAGCTCTAAATATTGAGGGGTTTCTTTAAATTATGTCCTTCTTACTGGCCCAGACCTGAACAATAAACTTGTGGGGGTGCTTATCCAGTTTCACAAAGATCCTGTAACCTTTATAGCATGCTCCATTGTTTCATTGTCAGAGAAGAAGACAGGAACTTCTTAAGGTTCTTAAGTTTAAAGATAATGACCCCTCCGAAGACATAACTGAATATCAAATGCTGGTACATGTATTTGGAAACAGTCCTTTGTCTTCAATTGCTATTTATGGTTTCAAATGGTATATGCAGGAAGGTGAAGTACAATATGGAAAGGACGTTAAGCATTTTGTAGAGAGAGATTTTTACATATGTAACAATTCCCCTAAACTCAAAGAGAGAAATGCTACACTGTTGATTAACTTGTTAAGTTCTTGTTATCACAGCAGACCTGGTTTTTCTACCACTTCTCAGAAAACAAAAACGGTCCGCTACATCATCTCCGGCTAAGAGCAAAATGGGGAGCGAATGTACGAGTGTGAGTGACGCAGATCACGAAAGCTCACCGATTGGAGAAGATCATCTGAAACTGGAAAAGGCCTTGCAGTCCACTCTTTCAACTACTCCACGTGAGCCGGGAACGCCGGCTGTAATAGAGCCAACCGCCTCACCTACGGTGCACGAAAGCAGAAATGATCTGTCTGAACTGAAGGTGATGATCGCTGAGCTCAAGCAAGCTCAAGCAGAGCTCAAGCAAGAGAGAAAGAAAGATATAAGGAAAAGCGAGAAGGCAAGTGAGAATGCAAATGAGAAGCTGCGACGGGAGCTGCAGCAGGATAATAAAGACTTGGAGAAACGCATATATATTCACTTTGAGGCAGTCTTTAA
>JANRMT010062806.1:5659259-5675648 GCA_026402145.1 Polypterus bichir lapradei | reverse complement strand
AGACAGGGATGCCCCTTGTCACTGCTGCTATTTGCAATCACCATTGAACCACTGGCGGTTCACTGTCGAAATCCTGATCAGATAAAGGAGATTATCAGAGAAGGACTGGAACAGAAAATGTCTCTATATGCAGATGATATGGTACTGTACAGTATATATCAGACCCACAAAATTCTGTGCCTGCAGTCTTAGCAGCACTTACAGAATTTCAAAAGATCTCTGGTTTCAGAATTAATCTGAATAAAAGTGTATTCTTTCCAGTGAATTCGCAAGCATATAATATCAGATTAGACACCCTACCTTTTATCATTGCAGAACAGTTTAAATACCTAGGGGTAAACATCACAAGTAAACATAAAGCTCTTTATCAGCAAAATTTTGCCGTCTGCATGGAAAAAATTTAAAAAAAATTAAAAATTAAACCCTTCATCTCACTCTAGCTGGAAGAATTAACATTGTTAAGGTGAATATTCTTCCTAAGCTTCTTTTTTTTATTTAAAAACATTCCAATATACATCAATAAATCATTTTTTAAGCAATTAGATTCAACAATAACCTAATTTATTTGGAACTCAAAACATCCACGTATCCAAAGAGCGACCCTACAAAGACCAAAGGCAGAAGGTGGCATGGCTCTACCTAACTTCCAGTTTTATTACTGGGCAGCAAACATACAAGCTATAAAAACCTCGACACAAATAGATGAACATACACAGACCTGGTCCACAATAGAAGTAAAATCCTGCAGTACTTCTTTATATACCCTGCTTTCTGCCCCAATAAATGCAAGTTATCGGCAATACACTCATAACCCAATTGTGCTTCACTCACTCAGAATATGGAACCAATGTAGAAAGCATTTTAAGATGGAGAAGCTTTTATCTGTGGCACCTCTGCAAGAGAACCACCTCTTTTAACCTTCGCAAACATATGCAGTTTTTAATATCTGGAAAAAAATTGGGATTAACTTGCTTAGAGACAACATCTTTGCATCCTATGAACAATTACATTACAAATTTAACATTCCAGCTACACATTTCTTTCACTATCTTTAAATTAGAAACTTTTTTAAACATAACCTGCCAGATTTTCCTCATCTTGCACCCTCCTCCGTGCTGGAAACAATATTGCTCAATTTCAAGGACTTAGACACCATCTCTGCAATATATAAAATTATTTTACAGTTCCTCCCTTTCAAAGATGCAAGAGGACACTGGGAAAAATACCTCTTAATCAATATATCAGAAAAGGAGTGGAAAATAGCAATGCAGAGAATTCACTCGAGCTCCATATGAGCAAAGCATACAATTATTCAACTCAAAATTATATATCGAGCACATTTGTCTCGCCTAAAACTCTCCAAAATGTTTCCAGGGCAAGATCCAACCTGCGAATGCTGCAATCAAGTCCCAGCCTCACTGGGTCACATGTTTTAGGCCTGCACCAAATTAGCAGCATTCTGGACCAAAATTTTTAATTACCTTTAAGACAGCCTTGGTGTCACAATCCCTCCTAACCCATTAGCAGCTTTGTTTTGGGTTTTTCCAGATGGGTTTAAAGTGGAGAATGACAAACAAACTGTGATTGCATTCACTACACTTTTGGCATGCAGACTTATTTTGCTAAACTGGAAGAATCCTAACTCTCCTCTTTTAAGTCAGTGGGAAACCAATGTTTTATACTATCTGAAACTGGAAAAAATCAAATACTCAGTTATAGGATCTGTACAGATTTTTTTCAAAACATGGCAGAATCTAATCAATAATATTTTAGAATAAGCTTTTAAAGCACAGAGGAAGTAATTATTTCTGCATTTCTTTTTCTTCTCCATTCATCTCTATTGCTTATCAAACTCATTAATTTAGGTATGTTTACAAGCCTTAAGTTTTACCCCATTGGCCATGCTCTGTCTTTTAGGGGTGGGGGTCGACTTGTTCTCAATCCTACTTTTTGTAAAAATTGATTGATTTTTATGGAATGATTGCAATAGAATTAATTATAACAAAATGAGAGATGTTGTGTATTAATGTGGATATAAACTTGTTACGTTACCACATTGAAATTTTAATAGCAAATACCTTACGTTGATAGTGTGTAGCTATAGTGCCACCTATTGGACATTTGTGTATTGCATAGTGAAATAACATTTATATATGTATTAAATGTCTTATTTTGTTGTTTGCCTGTTAGAACCACACTCATACTCACCTACCTGTACAGTTGTTTTACTTCTTGTGAATTTTGGCTTTTCAACATTAAAGCAATGTTCTTGCAATGGTTGGATTAGTTCTTGTGTTCTAACCGACACACCAGAGCAACTACAGCAAATTGAAAATCTGCCTTCTCAACTTCCTTTCCAATACAAAAGCACCAACCAAATAAAGTCACCTTTAGCTGCTCCTTAGGCAAGTTCCCATCTCTATATACATAAAAATCCCCAAAACACACCAATCCCCACTTTTAACTAAATTGCACAAAAAACTTAAAGGAACACTTTGAAAACACATCATATCTCATTGGGACAAAAAAATCATGCTGGATATCTATACTGCTATGGACTGGGTTATGTGTTAGGAACTAAAGCATGCCACATCACTTAATGGAAATGAAAATTATCAACCTACTGAGGGCTGAATTCAAAAACACCCCAAAAATCAAAGTGAAAAAATGATGCAGCACGTTAGTCCATTTTGCCTAAATTTCATAGCAGCAACTCAAAATCATACTCAGTAGTTTGTATGGCCCCCCACATGCTTTTATGCATGCTTGACAACATCAGGACATGCTCCTAATGACACGACAGATAGTGTCCTGGGGGATCTCCTCCCAGATCTGGACCAGGGCATCACTGAGCTCCTGAAAAATCTGAGGTGCAACCACATAATGTCCCAGAGGTGTTCTATTGGATTTAGGTCAGGCGAGCGTGGGGGCCAGTCAATGGTATCAATTCCTTCATCCTCCAGGAACTGCCTGCATACTCTTGCCACTCTCTCATCTTGTTTCTCCTTGCCCAAAGGAGCAGATACCGATCCTGCAGATGAGTCAAGGACCTTCTATGGCCCTGTCCAGCTCTCCTAGAGTAACTGCCTGTCTCCTGTAATCTCCTCCATCCCCTCAAGACTGTGCTGGGAGACACAGCAATCCTACTGGCAATGGCACATATTGATGTGCCATCCTGGAGAAGTTGGACTATCTGTACAACCTCTGTAGTGTCCAGGTTCAGTGATACTGACCATAGCCAAATTCAAAACTAGTGAAAAAACTGTCAGAAAAGATGAGGAGGGAAAAATGTCAGTGGCCTTCACCTGTTAAACCATTCCTGTTTTGGGGGTTGTCTCATTGTTTCCCCTCTAGTGCACCTGTCGTTAATTTCATTAACACCAAAGCAGCTGAAAATGTTTAACAACCTCCTCTGCTACTTAACTGGCCAGATCAATATCCTAGAAGTTTCATTGACTGTATGCTATACTCTGATTAAAGTGTTCTGTTAATTTTTTTGAGCAGTATATAAAGGATGGCCCGTATCAACAAACCCCCACATATATACACATACATGTACATGATACAAAACTTAAGGAACAAAAGATGCTCCCGATCAGGTAAGGTACATATCTCTCTATTATAAAAAAAATCTTGGAAGGCGACAAGACGTGATTGTCTCAGAGACACTTTCACGTCCTGCAAGACGAGTCTTCGTGCCAAGTGATGTAACCATGACCGGGGCTGGAAGCCCCGCGAGTCAAGAGATTATGCAAAGAGATTTGGAAAAGTCCTGCATGATTATGTCTGACACATTTCTTATACGTTGCATTGTCGCGATGTAATTCCAAACACAGGATCAACATTCAGTGCGATATTAATGAAAAGGTAAAAGCGAAAAGAGATTGAATATATGGACATAGGTGATATGACAGAAGTGTGCTGAATGAAATGCAGATCACGCAGAATTGCAGCAGCAGTGAGCCAGCAGCTGATCGAGCAAAGAGGAGGTAAAAAAAAAACTTTGTGTTTCCCATTGTATCATTGTTTAAGAGGGGGTGTCGGAGGAGCGATCACATCTCCTTGGGGTGTGTTCAGCCCCCCTCTTCACAACACGAGTGGCACAGGTGCGAAGTGGTTGGCGCGTAGCGCAGGCGAAAGAGGGGGGGGATTGTGTAAAGGACACATGATGCTTCAGCAGGGCTTGAATCACAGCATTTGCGTGACTTTTATTTTGATAAGTTATTGGGTGTCTTTGGTTTGCATAATTAATTGTGCAGTTTTTGCCGGGAATAGAAAAGGAAAATGGCGATATATGGGGTTAACAAACAAGCTCCTCGCTGAAAAGTGAACAAGGTAATAATTTCTCTGTGTTATATGTAAAACAAAAGTTATGAATGTTTATGTTAAGTTACTTACATGCTTTTTGTTTTGTACTTTGCCTTTATAGCTCTTACGGTGTGTTTATGAAACAAGGTCACAGAAACGGTAATAAACATTCATAAACCATCAGTCTGAGAGTTGACCATCATTCAGCCGGGGTCATTACAGTAAGAGCTTGACCACTCATCGTGTCCTGTTGCTGTTGTCCTGTCGAATTGAAGTCGTGGGTGAAGTGCTGGTGATTCATACCCATCGTAACGGAGTTAAAGGTGAAGCGCCGGTGATTCATCTGATTTGCAACGGAGTTTAAAGGCAAAACGGTGATGCTCAGTTTCCACTTTACAAAGGTAAAGAAAGTACAGTTTAAGAATTTCAATACAAGGACTTCAGCAAGGGATTATTAAATATTAGCTGCAGCTGATGAATGGATTTTGGTGTGATGGTCAAATGCAGGCATAAACGGTTGTAACGTTACCGTGAGTACTGTTAACATTAAAAAAAAGAGGCTGTATATATTAGTATGGTTAAGAGAAAACCAAACGGTTTATATATGTGTGTATATGCATGAAGTGGGATTAATAATGACCCTTTGATAGAATTTAGCTTCAAGGACTATTCTGTAACCACTGTTTAAAGGTTTAGTGTTTGCTCTTACAAGGGTACTGTGAAATACCGGACTGATTATTGTTAATTTGCAATTTTTTGGACAGAGTCAGAGTTAATTCAAAGCTTGACATAATTCTTTAACAGTATTACTAAGAGATATTGATATCTTTGTATTGTATTAGGTTTATTTGTGTATACAAGTGCCTTTTTTTTTCTCACACTGAGTGTAAGATGACAGAGCCAGGTCCTATTCTTTCAGATGTGGGAGCGTTGCAGGAGCAGATTGGTAGTCTCCAGTTAAAGGTTTTAGAGCCAGATTGTTTGCTTCAAAATGAAGAAAAGAGTGCACAGAGAGATTGCTTAGAAGAAGTGATTCAAATTAGTGAAGAGATGCAGATTAGCATTCAACAAAAACTCCAAAGGGCTGACCCTTGTAGCTCTGGTCATGAGCGAAAGCCCACAGAAAAAACGGTTATATTTCAAAGTAGAAGAAGCTGAAAGGAAGGAAAAAAGGCTAAACTATTTGTATGATCAGTGGAAGATCCAAGCTCGGTAAGTAAGAGAACAGCTTAAGACAGACATTACAGAAAGCCAACTATCTGTACTGATTAATGAACTTGAAAAAAGAAAAGGTGATGTCATAGCCATTTATGTAGCAATTCGAAATAACATCACACCGTCTTCAGATTTAAGACACAGAGTAGATGCATGTGAAGCAGTGATGGCTGACATTAACAAAATTGCATATGAGAGGTTAGCTGGCATCGATGGTGAGTTTAATGCTGAATGAGAAAAATGGCGTCTTTGCCAGCTTCTGCATCATGAATATGCTAAATCCATTTATGGTTCTACAGTCTCAAGAGTAAGCAAAAGATCCAGCAACAATTCTGTAACTTCATGCATGGCAGCAAAAAGGGTCAGATGCTGCAGCAGAGTTAACAGCAAAGGAGGCTGAATTTACAGTTATGCTGGAAGAAAAGAGACAGCAAGAAAGAATACAGCAAATAGAAGAACACCAAAGAAGGGAGCTAGAGACCCAGAGGTGTGAATTGGAGCAATTGAAAGCTGAAGCAGCACATGCTAGGCTGGAAGTTTACAACCATGAGGCTGCAATAGAGGCCAGCATCCTGCCAATTGACTACAGCATAACAGAACAAAGACACATTCCTGCATCAGTCACTTGTCAGTCCTCCAATGAAGTAACATCTCCTCATGAAAACACAAACTCGTTTGTGCAGGCCTTACAAAACAGCATAACACTGAATAGGCTTCCAGTGGCAGAGCCATCTGTTTTCAATGGAGATCCACTGCATTTTATTGAGTGGAAGGCCTCCTTTGTATCGCTTATTGATGGAAAGAACGTTTCTTCAGCTCATTAGGTTTACTATCTCAAGAAATATATAGCTTGTTCAGAAGTGATGATGAAGCTTATCAGGATGCTTGGAACAAGCTAAACCATCATTATGGTCAGCCATTTGTCATTCAGAGAGCATTTAGAGAAAAACTGGCAAACTGGCCAAAGATCCAGTCAAAAGATGCTATTGGACTTAGGGATTATTCAGACTTTTTAAATGCATGTCAGGATGCAATGCCTCATGTTAAGGGTCTTCAGATATTGAATGACTGTGAAGAAAATCAGAAACTTGTACAAAAACTACCTGATTGGGTAGCATCTCGGTGGAATCGTCAGGTCACACAAACCCTAAAAGAGACTGAACATTTTCCAGGCTTTAAGGAATTTGCAGCTTTTCTGTCAACAGAAGCAGAGATTGCATGTAATCCGATAACCTCTCTTATTGCTCTTCATGCTTTGGAGCATAAGGATGAAAAACAAAATCTCAGAGAAACCAAGAGAAACATGGCCAGTGTCCTTAACATTCAAAGTGTTAGTGAAAATAGTGACAGTCAAAGTTTGACTAAGATCAGTATAGGATCTCAGTGTATGTTCTGCAGTGATGATGGTCGTCAGCTCCATAGCTGTTTATGGCTGATGTCCAAGCCTTTGGAAGAGCGACGAAAATTTGTGCAGGAAAGGAAACTTTGTTACGGGTGTTTGATGCATGGACATAATGTAAAAGAATGCTGTCGTCGTCACTCCTGTGACCTCTGTAAGAAAAGGCATCCCACATGTCTTCATGATAGTAGCTATGTGCCAAGGGCAAGAACATCAACTTTTGAAACCTCAAATGAAGTTAATAGCAATGAAATAACTACTGCAGTAGCACTCACTATGACAGAAGGAAGACATTCTACAATTACTTCCATAATTGTGCCAGTCTGGTTGTCATCATGTAGCCACCCAGATGCTGAAAAACTTGTTTATGCTCTGCTTGATACTCAGAGTGACACTACATTTGTAGACCAAGGCATAAGTGATGCACTAGAAATAGATAAATTTCCAGTGAAAATAAAATTTTCTACCATGATTGGAAGAGACACACTTGTGAAGAGTGAAAGGGTCTTTGGACTTCATGTTAGAGGTTATAACTCCCAGGTTTATTATTGAGCTTCCTTCTACATACACTAAAGAGTGCATGCCACTAAACCATTCCCACATTCCTACATGTGAAACATCATAACAATGGAATCATCTGTCAGAAATTTCAAATGAAATCCCACCACTGCAAAACTGTGAAGCTGGGTTTCTTATAGGCTATAACTGCTCAAGAGCATTAATGCCTAGGCAGGTAATTGACGGTGAAAATGAAGAGCCTTATGCAGTGTGCACTGACTTAGGATGGAATATTGTAGGGCCCTCATCACCACATATGGATTCACCTAGCAATATATGTCTGTGCTATAGAGTCACAGTTAAAGAGTTCCCCCTGATGACACCTGCAGATGTAATTCATGTTTTGGAATCAGATTTCAAAGACACCAGTGAGGAGTAAAAAAAGGTCTCTCAAGATGACATCCTTTTTCTGAGAAAATTGCAAGAAGGTATTAAGAAAAACAGCCTTAACCACTATGAAATGCTCCTACCATTCAAGAAGAGACCCAGTCTACCAAACAACAAGTCACTTGCAGTTATTCGGCTTGATCATCTGAAGAGGAAATTACAAAGAAATGATATGTACAAGGAACACTATGTGAGTTTCATTGAAGACATCATAGAAAAGGGTGATGCAGAGGAAGTTAAAGATGAGGACAATGAAGGTAAGACTTGGTACATGCCTCATCACGGCATTTATCATCCTAAGAAGACAAATAAATTGCATGTTGTGTTTGATTGTTCTGCCAAATATAAAGGAACTAGTCTCAATGACCATCTTCTCACTGGGCCTGATCTAACGAACAGTTGGTTGGAATCCTTATTCCATTTTGTCAGCACAGTGTTGCTCTTATGCGTGATATAGAAAAGATGTTTCATCAATTTCATGTATGTGAGCCTGACAGGAATTATTTGCACTTCCTTTGGTGGAAGAAAGGAAATCTGCACATAAACCCTCAAAAGTTTCGAATGAAAGTACATTTGTTTGGTGCTACTTCTTCTCCTGAATGTGCAAACTATAGGCTGAAACATTTAACAAAAATGAACAGTGTTCTATATCCGCTAAGCTCCCAATTTATCCTAAGAAATGTTTATGTGGATGATGGAATTACAAGTGTTAACAGTACAGAACAGGGCATTAAGCTTGCAAAGGAGACTCAAGAACTTTGTGCCAAAGGTGGTCTCCGGCTACACAAGTTTGTATCAAGCAACAGAACTGTCCTAGACAGCATACCAACCACCCTCTGTACGTACAATTGGTGTAAAAAATTTCAGTCTTGCATTTGATGACTTGCCAATAGAAAGAGCTTTAGGAATTCAGTGGCATATTGAATCAGACTGTTTTAAATTTAATTTTAGTCTCAAGGATCAGCCTGCAACTCGTCGGGGAATTCTTTCCACTATTGCCTCTTTGTATGATCCTTTAGGTGAGCAAGGATATGGACATTCAACTCTCCACATGCTTCACATATGGGAGGGGTGTATGGCTCAGAGAATGCTTGACTCCATATTTTTGCAAGCAGGGATGGCAAGATTCACTCATGATTCTCTTGTAACTTTGATGGCTTCAGTAAAGACTATTATGAATGGCAGACTCTTGACATCTGATGACCCAGAGGACCCACAGCCTCTAACTCCTTCCACACTGCTCACCCAAAATGTTGGCCTGATTGAGGCTCCTCCTGGTGACTTTAACACAAAAGACTTGGACAAGTGCCATTGGAGACAAGTGCAGTGTTATGGCTAATGCTTTTTGGGATAAACTTAGAAAAGAGTACCTCTCCACTTTGCAGCCACACAGTAAATGACAATCTGGAAGGTCAAACCTAAAACCTGGAGATGTGGTTCTAGTGTGAAATTGTCAGTCTAAAATAATGATTGGCCTTCTTGCACTGGTAACTAGAGTGTTTCCTAGTGAGTATGGTAGAGTTCATAAAGTAGAGGTTAAAGTTTGTGGAGAAAGTGAGACCAAACTTTACAACAGGCCTATATCTGAACTTGTTCTTCTTATTTCATCATAGTTGTTAAGGATGATATCATCAGTATCAGGCAGGGAGTGTAATATTTGTAAAGATGGACAAAATTTTTAAGTATTAATAATTTAAATTTTTGTAAATTGTTGTCATGTTCAAATATGCTTACTTCGTGATATTTGTCCTTCCTGAGTCATCTTACAGTGTGGCATTCCCAATATAAGTAGTGTATCTCCCACGAAGTTCATCCTTCTTATTTAAACCTTTGTTAGCATATCCGGTAAGTTTATATATGTAAAATTTTACCATTCTGTATGGCTACATACAGTTTAAAATCATTTCCCAACTTGGGAGGCGTTTAGCTGGCTGAATGTCCATTACATCATAATAGTAAGATCAGAACAACCATACTGTAGCCTTTGATAAGAAAGACTTTTTTTCAACAGCAGAATTAGAGCCTATTATGCTTACAAATTATACTGTACCTCTCAGTGACACTTCCATCTACTACTGTGCCTCAAGCCCCAAAGTAATGCTTTCTGCACAAACACTGAACACAATGCAATAATATATTGTGGTATTCCATCACGAAAATCTGACAATGATTTCAGTTGAAATTACTCACTATGTTCCAATTTGGCAATTGAAAATTCACTGTGGCTGCAGATTCTCTTTCAGTATGAAAATCTTTTAAACAAATTACTACTTGCAGTATTCTGTCTTCATCTTAGGAATTTACAACTTGTCAAATTTTATCTGTACACAAACAATAAGGTCTTGTTTATATTGCACTCACTTTTACATTTCTTTCATTTGTTTTAATGAGATTTTGAGAACTTAATTAGTTCAATTTTCTCAGGAAAATAAATTAATGAAATGAAGAAGCTAATTTAGATCAATTCAGCTCAGAAAGAATATTTAATATAGACTAAATAGTACCAGATGTTATTAAAAACAGTAAACCAGAAAGTAAACTTCTTCATTTTTGGTAAGTTAACTAAATTAAGTTAAGAGATTAGAGGTTATAAAATCAGATATAAATTGAATGAAATTTCTGACAAGACACACTGAAAGCTGGAACAAGTTGTCTGTTCATCTAAGATCATCTAAGATCAAGACCCCATCTGACCATTACATAAATTTATATGTTACATTAATATTTTTAAAAGAAAGATGGATGTTTTTACTTAAATATACCATATTCATTTATATCTATTATTTTTAACTCATAATAATATTTATGGGCCATTATGGTGAAGTACAAAGTGATGTTGCCTAGTTATCAAGTTACAGAGACCAGGCTATAACTGCTTGCCCAGTTACTGTCTGGGTATAAACTATGGCTTTCCCCCAGGTACTAAACTGGCCCAATCTAAATGAGTGTCAGCTTTATGCCATTGGTCCTGCTTTGTACAATTAGTACTAAAAAGAAGAAGTTAAAATTTATTGTCATGTTGAGTATGTTCTCATTTGTTTGAGTTATAAAGTCAGGATGTAAATGAAATAATTTTGCTTTGATTTATACATTTACTTACAGTAAAAATGTATTTGATGTTCTTTACAGCATTAATGTTTCTTAACTCCATCCTTTCGAAAGCTTCTGACTAATTCTGGAGATGCCCTACACTTTAAGCAGATGTCTCAGATACACTAAAGCAATAAACAAATGAAGAGATTCTGGCAGACAGAGTCCCATATTTACAATATCTAACAATTGAAGAGATATGGGGCTGATCAGTTTTTCCAATGGTGCGCCAGGCCTGGATTTAGACTGCTCAAGTTGGGAGAGACAAAGAAATTTTGAGTGGGCACCTTTTCACACAATGGCCAAAAGTATTGAGAATGACAAAAGTATTGGTTTTCACAAAGTTTTCTGCTTCAGTGTTTTTAGATCTTTTTTGGCAGGTGTTTCTATGGTATACTGAAGTATAATTACAAGCATTTCATAAGTTTCAAGTAGCATGCTTTTATTACAATTACATTACATTTATGCAAAGAGTCAATATTTGCAGGGTTGGCACTTCTTTTTCAAGACCTCTGCAATTCGCCCTAGCATGCTGTCAGTCAACTTCTGAGCTAGATCCTGACTGATAGCAGCCCATTCTTGCATAATCAATGCTTGGAGTTTGTCAGAATTTGTGGGTTTTTATTTGTCCACCCGCCTTTTGAGGACTGACCACAAGTTCTCAATGGGATTAAGGTCTGGGAAGTTTTCTGGCCATGGACCCCAAATTTTAATGTTTTGTTCCCCAAGCCACTTAGTTATCACTTTTACCTTATGGCACGGTGCTCTATCATGCTGGAAAAGGCATAGTTCATCACCAAACTGTTCTTGGATGGTGGGAAAAGTTGATCTCTGAGGATGTTTTGATATCATTCTTTATTCATGGCTGTGTTCTTAGGCAAAATTCTAAGTGAACCCACTCCCTTGGCTGAGAAACAACCCCACACGTGAGTGGTCTCAGGATTTTTCACTGTTGCATTGACACAGGACTGATGGTAGTGCTCAATTTTTCTCTTTTCTGGATGCCTCAAACAATCGGAAAGGGGATTCATCAGAGAAAATGCCTTTACCCCAGTGCTCAGTAGTACAATTCCTGTACCTTTTGCAGAATATCAGTTTGGTCCTGATGTTTTTCTTGGTGAAGTAGCTTCTTTGCTGCCCTTCTTGACAGCAGGCCATCATCCAAAAGTCTTTGCCTCACTGTACATGCAGATACACTCACACCTGCCTGCTGCCATTCCTGAGCAAGCTCTGCACTGGTGGTGCCCCGATACTGCAGCTGAATCAGCTTTAGGAGATTGCCCTGACCCTTACTAGACTTTCTTGGGCACCCTTCTTCACAAAAATTGTACCTGTCTATTCTAACTCAATTAATATAACAGAGTGATCTCCAGGCTTGTCTTTGTCAACACTCTCACCTGTGTTAACGAGAGGGTCCCTGAAATGATGTCAGCAGGTCATTCTGTGGCAGGGCTGAAATGCAGTGGAAATGGTTTTTTAGGACTAAAAAAAAATAAATGTTCAAATCATAAACAAACTGGTTTTTCAAACAAAAGTGGATACTTTGTTTATTTGATAGGCAAAAGTGGAAAAAAAGAAAGCTACTAATGCTGCAATCTCTAACCAGGCTCTTTAAAGCACCAGTCTTACATTTTTTGGGTAAAACCACTAACAAACTCTTCCATGTCAAAATCAACAATCTTTTTTTCCTGTTAGGTAGCATGGTGCAACGGAAAGGGGTCAGGACACATGAGAGTGTAGAGCAGGGGTCCCCAACTCTGGTTCTGGAGTGACGCAGTGGCTGCAGGTTTTCATTCTAACCCTTTTCTTAATAAGTGCATTTTTTCCTGCTAATTAACTTCTTTTGAATTAATTTTAATTGACTTGTTTTTTTTTAAAGATCTGTTTCTTCATCGTTTCTCTGAATTGCTTCATTTCTTTCCTTAAACAGAAATGAAATGTGAAGAGAGTGAGCCAACAGAAGACCAACTAAGTCAGGGCCTCAAACTCCAACCAATTTCACCGCAAGCAGTTGCTTCATTAGGTGTTGATTCTTGCTGTTAATTAAACCCATTTTTTAAATTCAATGGCTTGTTGCTGCTCTCAGTGGGCAATAGCAGACTTTTATGAAATGGTTGATTTTCTCTTTTCTAAGAGCACTGGTAAAATGTTTTGTGGACCTGAGTACATCAGCATTCCTGAGACCTTCATCTTTCTTTATTTTCAGATATTGTATGACCGGCACATTTTGTTCATCGTGTTTTGTATCTCATTATTTATTTGGCTGCTAATTAAGGAAAAAGAAACAATTAAGGGGTCTGAGTCTTCAAGAGCAAGTCAAATAAAATTAATTCAAAATAAGTTAATTAGCAGCAAAAACAGGTCACTAATTAAGAAAATGCTTAGAATCAAAACCAGCAGCCACTATGGCCCTCCAGGACTGGAGATGGGGACCCATGGTGTAGAGAATGAACACTCACATGCAGCTGAGGTAACCCATTACCATTGCAGTTACATACATTGCATGAAGTTTAGGAAATGCTTCCTTAAGATCTGCATATGTTGGCACACAGTTGAAAGGCTTACATAATTGTCATTGGAGAATTTCTTTAGCATGACTTATGCTAGGTGAATGTCATGTTGTAGGCTGCTGGTTGAAGCATCCATATCAGCAAGGAGGGGGGCCAAAAGTGTCAAATCTAGAAAATAATTTGACTTAGGATGAAGACAATTTACAGCTTTCATCAGGTGAAGATTTGTATTTGAAAATCTATTATCCATTTCTTCGAAACTCCTTCCAGAATGTTCAGAAGGGATTTCGTCAAAGACTGGCTGGGAGTGCTTAAAGAATCTGAGTCACTCTAACCAAGAGTGGAGAGAACAATGCTGTCTGTAAGCAGTTTGGTCATCGTTCTCTTTCTCTTTGCAGCACTTGGGTATCTGTTTACATTTAAAATCATCCCATGAACCATTTCTTGGGATATTTATCAGTGCTTCCAGAGAAGCACTAATGTCCTCCTCAGCATGACACATATCTGTAGACTGAGCTTGCAACATGGAATTTACAGGCTTCAAAATACTAAGGTTTTTTCAAGGAATTTTATAAACTTTGTTTACTTTGTGACAGACACAGCAAATAGGCCTTGTTGGAGCCAGGTCAGTGGCCAAGTTATAATGTTCCCTGCATTACCCATTGGGCTACAGATGTGTTGCATGTGGAGGAGGTGATCTTGCAGTTGTCTCTGTGGTGCTACAGACCTGCGAGGTGCTGCTAACCTGTGATTGAGGACCCCAGCCCTAGCAGGTCTATGAGCGGAAACAATCTGAAAGTTGGGACACGCTCTGCAGAACTGCTCCACATCACGGCACATATTCAGCCAATAAGTGTTTGAAAATGTGTTCCCTAATCCTCTCTGTGCCGAGATGACCACCTAAAACGTGACTGTGAGCAATTTTTAAAACAGTCTCCCTATGCCTACTTGGCTCCACCAACTGCTCGAATTGCCCATCTCCCATCAGAATCAGAAATCATCCATCAGTGTGGGGTTTTAAAGTTCGAGTCCCCACTCTCCAGAATGCAAAATCTAAGTTGCTATCAGCTCATTACAGGCAGGCAAACTTGTTGAGAATTTTGATCAAGGATAAATGCGCTGCATTATTAGTTTTTGTACTCTTAGCTATGAAAAGTTTAGGCCTGAAACAACACTAAAAGGACACCATTTATTTTGTTAGAAAGGCCTCTTGCCTACCTGTCCTTCTTACTTGCTTTGTTTTTGAGTTTCTGCAAGGCAAGTTGTGAGACGAGGTCATCCTGCTCTCGGAGGAAGTAAGCAGGCAAACTTTGCTTTGAAAAATGCAGGAGCAGAGTTTTTTAAGACTAAACAAACTGCATTGAAGGCCTTTATCTCTGTCAGTAAAGGGTAATCTCTTAAGCTAGTGTATAAAACATATAAGCAATTAAATGGCACTTAGCTGCATCAGAGCTCATGAATACCTTAGGCAATAAAATTAAAACACAATGCATTATGATATTAGTTAGTTTTGAACACTATAGGGACTTAAGAGTTGATTATTGAAAGCTAGGGGACTTTTTCCTGAACATGTGCTGTGACGTAAGCAGTAGCTTGGCCTCGGTCAGACCACTGTGTAGCTGTGTGCCATGACTTGACAGCGCTGCTGTCTGTGCTCATGAGCTTTTATATTAGCATGCACGTATATATTTTACAGTAGCAGTTAAGTTTATATGGCAATGTTTCTTTACAGTATATAGTTTAGTGATGATAATAATAAGATATAGTAGCACATATGAGTGAGCTTAAAGAAGCACTTCTTGGCTTGTCTTTTTTCTTTTCCCTCAAGCGTGAAGCAATGTGTCATGTCAAGATTGTTCACAGCTTAGCCCTTATCAATGAAGATGTGCGCTACCATTCACTGGCACAGTTGCCTGTTATGTTACCCTTAGCCTTACAGGATGCTAGTGCAACAAGTAATCATTTCTTTAATTATTAATTAGGCAGTCCAGTTTTCATCTATGGGTCCTTCTGATCTCAATTTAATTACTTCTCAACTTAATTGTTAAATTGGGAATTGATTAACAACTAAAAGGCCATCAATCTTAACAGCTCAGGATTAGGCCGTAAGAGTGAAGGAAGGGGTAATCAGGAGATGCTTATTGCTGGATGGAAAATACGTTATGGCAGCAAAAATATTGTTATTGAAAGAAAACTGTTATGGGGATGTATGCAGGGGCAAGAATATTGCTATGAGAAGGTCTGGAACACCAGGGGCCTCATGTATAAAAGGTGCGTACACACAGAAATGTTGTGTACGAATGTTTCCACACCCAAATCGTGATGTATAAAACCTAAACTTGGCATAAAGCCAAGCACATTTCCACGGTACCTCATACCCTGGCATACGCAAGTTCTGAGCTCGGTTTTGCAGACTGGCGGCACCCAGTGTCAAAGCAGTGCTACTGTTCCTGTGTGGTTACCCTTTCTTCCCACATTCCTGATAGGGCTTTATAAATACACTGAAACTGACTGAATATTGTTTATTAGTGTAATGCATCTGATTGTAATTAACCTGTAACAATATAATGGTCCTGGGAATAGTCATAGTATTTCAAATACCATAACTGCTTTAGCATTGTTACTCTCACTGTACTTTCTTTTTCTTCTTTCAGTTGCTCCCGTTAAGGGTTGCCACAGCGTGTTATAATAAGTTTGTTATAATATTAAGAATTTTGTCACTGTATCTGTTTTAGATCTTTTTAATGTATTTTCATTCTTTTTCTGTGTACTATGCCATGAAGAGCTGAGCCATCTGATTTTGCACAGAGTGTCAGCAGTCAGAATTGCTGGGCCAAGCAAAGCATAAAGACAGACAGGGACAGCTGTTGTCAGCCCTAAAAGGACTAAGTGTTATTTGACCTGCCTGTTTGATGCTCAGCA
>JANRMT010062806.1:5597460-5628831 GCA_026402145.1 Polypterus bichir lapradei | reverse complement strand
TAATACGGTGTTTGACCCCATTTCGCCTTCAGAACTGCCTTAATTCTACGTGGCATTGATTCAACAAGGTGCTGAAAGCATTCTTTAGAAATGTTGGCCCATATTGATAGGATAGCATCTTGCAGTTGATGGAGATTTGTGGGATGCACATCTAGGGCACGAAGCTCCTGTTCCACCACATCCCAAAGATGCTCTATTGGGTTGAGATCTGGTGACTGTGGGGGCCATTTTAGTACAGTGAACTCATTGTCATGTTCAAGAAACCAATTTGAAATGATTCGAGCTTTGTGACATGGTGCATTATCCTGCTGGAAGTAGCCATCAGAGGATGGGTACATGGTGGTCATGAAGGGATGGACATGGTCAGAAACAATGCTCAGGTAGCCCGTGGCATTTAAACGATGCCCAATTGGCACTAAGGGGCCTAAAGTGTGCCAAGAAAACATCCCCCACACCATTACACCACCACCACCAGCCTGCACAGTGGTAACAAGGCATGATGGATCCATGTTCTCATTCTGTTTACGCCAAATTCTGACTCTACCATTCGAATGTCTCAACAGAAATCAAGACTCATCAGACCTGGCAACATTTTTCCAGTCTTCAACTGTCCAATTTTGGTGAGCTCGTGCAAATTGTAGCCTCTTTTTCCTATTTGTAGTGGAGATGAGTGGTACCCGGTGGGGTCTTCTGCTGTTGTAGCCCATCCACCTTAAGGTTGTGCATGTTGTGGCTTCACAAATGCTTTGCTGCATACCTCGGTTGTAACGAGTGGTTATTTCAGTCAAAGTTGCTCTTCTATCAGCTTGAATCAGTCGGCCCATTCTCCTCTGACCTCTAGCATCAACAAGGCATTTTCGCCCACAGGACTTTTCACACCATTCTTTGTAAACCCTAGAAATGGTTGTGCGTGAAAATCCCAGTAACTGAGCAGATTGTGAAATACTCAGACCGGCCCGTCTGGCACCAACAACCATGCCACGCTCAAAATTGCTTAAATCACCTTTCTTTCCCATTCTGACATTCAGTTTGGAGTTCAGGAGATTGTCTTGACCAGGACCACACCCCTAAATGCATTGAAGCAACTGCCATGTGATTGGTTGATTAGATAATTGCATTAATGAGAAATTGAACAGGTGTTCCTAATAATTCTTTAGGTGAGTGTATATAGTAGTTGTTGCATTAAATATGTATTACATTACTCCAATACCCCCACTCAACAACTACCTTTTATATCAGTCCCATTCTGGATCTTAGATCTAGGAATTTGTTTCTTGCGAGTGGTTTTGTCATAGCATTTGCAATCATTTTATCAGTCTCACAATATGAAAATATAATCACTTTTTGCTCTATTAAATAATGAATGTAATGGTGTTTGACATCAATATGCTTTGTTCTTGCATTAATCTTTTCACTGGTTGCAAGCTTAATGCATCCTTGATTGTCCTCATATAAGACTGTAGGATGGGTCATCGGCTTTCCAAGATCTTCTAGTAACTGGCGTAACCAAACAATTCCTTGACTGGCATAGGCAGCCAAAATGTATTCTGCCTATGTAGAAGATGAAGCCACTGAAATTTGCTTCTTGCTGGACCAGGATATAGGACTCTCTCCTAATTTGAATAAGTAACCACTTGTAGATTTGCGAGTGCTGAGGTCACCTGCCCAATCAGAGTCCACATTTCCTATGATGTCGATATTACCAGTTGCAGACAATTTTAAACTCAAATTCTTTGTTTGTTTGAGATATCTCATGACCCTCTTGACTGAGTTCCAGTCTCTTTGACGGGGTTTACTTACACATCTGCAGCGTAGCAACATTGCAGCTGCGATGTCTG
Organism: Polypterus bichir lapradei; assembly: GCA_026402145.1. Lineage (NCBI taxonomy): Eukaryota > Metazoa > Chordata > Cladistia > Polypteriformes > Polypteridae > Polypterus > Polypterus bichir. The sequence continues at coordinate 5,626,993 of JANRMT010062806.1, read as the reverse complement.
GACACAGGGTGGTTGCAATATACAGAAGTGCCCCCACTGCTTGTCTATACTGTTTGTTAGTAGAGAGAAAATCTTCTTCTTCTTCCAACTTTGGATATGCTGTGTCCATGGGTGTGCTTGTTCCTTTGGCTTCAGTCATGTTGAACTGCTGAAGAATTATATCAATTTTTGCACTCTGTTTCAACAGGAAGCTGCCATCCTCTTCATACTGTATGTTGATTCCTAGGTAATATGTTACTTCCCCAAGGTCTTTAATATCAAAGTGTTGGTTGAGCACAGCAGTTAATTTTGCAACTTCCTTGTCCTTTTTATGAGCAATTATCAAATCATCCACATAGACTAAAAGATACATTTATTCTTCATTTATACATTTAGAGTATAAACATGAATCAGCTTTCCTTTGCGTGAATCCTTCATCTATCAGAACTTTGTTTATTTTTGAGTTCCACACTCGAGCTGATTGCTTAAGTCCATAGAGGGATTTTTGCAGTTTGCAAACAAGATGCTCTTCTCCATTTTTTATATATCCTTCTGGTTGTGTCATATATATCTCCTCTTCAATATCACCATTAAGAAAGGCTGTCTTGACATCAAGATGTTTCACAATCATTTTCCTTTGAGCTGCTGCTGTTATCAAGGTTCTGAAAGTACTTTGTTTGGCAAATGGAACAAAAGTAGCATCATAATCCTCGCCAAACTTTTGTGAGTATCTGTTAGCCACTAATCTTGCTTTGTACCTATAGACATTGCCTTCAGAGTTATATTTGGCTTTGAAAACCCATTTAGATCCAATTGCATGCTTGCCTTGAGGTAGCTCTGACAGTTGCCATGTCTGAAGATCAATAAGTGATGCCATTTCTTCATCAGCAGCTCTAATCCACATTTGCTTCTCATGTGCTGGTAGCTTTCACATTTCATCCCATGAACCAAACAGTAGTGTTGTGCGAGCTACATATAAAAGACATTTAGCTGGAATACCTTTATTACTCTGTGAGGATGTTCTAACTGAAGTCACTTGTGATTCAGCATCTTCTTTTTCCATATTTGAATATTCTGCATTAATTTCTATTTCTGTGTCACATTGTTCTTGTACCACTGATGTGGATTTTTCCACAGTCTGAACGTCTTGCATTGGTTTATATGCATTTGAATACAAAGAGGTTTCATCAATAATTACACTTCTGCTGACTGTTATCTTATTTGTGTCTTGATGTAGTATTCTGTACCCCTTTTAGGACTCACTGTGTCCCACAAGTACACCTTCTTTTGCAGAAGCATCCCATTTTGTACGTTTTTCCTTCAGAATATGCACATAGGCTTTACTTCCAAAAATTCTGAAATGGCTCAAATCTGGTTTCATTCTGTTCCATAGTTCATATGGGGTTTTCTCAGTTGCTTTTCCTGGTAAGCGATTTTGCAGGTTGCACACTGACATAATTGCCTCTTTCCAATATGCTGTTGGCATATCGGCATCAAAAAGCATGCACTTTCCACTCTCACATACAGTACGGTTCATTCTTTCTGTAACTCCATTTTGTTCTGGATTATATGGTACAGTGGTTTGGAACATAATTCCATGCTTTCTGAGAATGGCTTGTGTAGGGCTACTTGTACAGGTATATTCAGTTCCATTGTCTGTAAATAGCACTCTTGGCATTTTGCCAAACTTATTACTTACTTGAGCTGGATATTGTTCAAGTTTCTCTGGTATTTCATCTTTGTTGTGCAAGAGGTACACTGTGGTATATCTGGAATAATCATCAATGAATGCAAGAAAATACTTCTTCTTTTCTGGAGTCATGTTTTTCATTGGACCACAAAGATCTGAGTGAATTAAATCCAAGGGTTTTTGAGCTCTGCTGTTACTCTGCTTTGGAAAAGGTTTTCTTGTCATTTTGCCCTTAATGCAGCTGACACATTTCTTTATTTGATCATACAGGTTAATTCTTATACCATTTGCATACTGATCCTCAACTATTTTCTTTATTGTATCTGGGCACATCTGTGTTATATATGGATGCAGTTTAGATGTTTTTCTTCTTTGGCAGTGTTAACTATTTCGTTGCAGCTCAGCTGGTACAGCTCATCTGTAATTTTGGCCTTTGCAAGTAAGCAATCCCCTTTTGTAATGACACAACTGTCATCTTGAAATGTCACTACATTGCCTTACTTTGTGAGCTTCTTTACTGACAAAAGGTTACTTTCAAGAGCTGGCACATACAGTACATTTTTCATGAGTATCTTTCTGGTGATATCGAGAGACAGGACAGTATAGAAAACCATCTCCCATTCCTTCTGATTTTATTAATTGTCCATTGGCTGTGATAATGTTCTCTGTCTTGCTTTGATCAACCTCAGTAAATGCCCCGTTGCTCCTGAATCAATACACCATGCCTGCAATGATGAGATGCCACATTTGGACGGAAAAGCATACTCAGTATCTGAAGTGGCACCTATTTCTTCTTTAACATCTTTGCCTTTTGTTTACTTAGATTTCGCAGACTCTGCAATCAACTTTTATATGGCCTGGCTTTTTTGCATACAAAGCATTCACGGGTTTCCACCTGCACATCACTATTCTTATTACAGTTTTTCGTCTTTAAAGCAGATTTTCCACTCAAAGTACTTTCACTATTCATACTTTTTATTTTACGCTTAAATTCATCCACAAGCTTGCCTTTAACATATTCAAGTGTTAGTTCATCATCTGGACGTGCATCAAGTGCTGTAACAAGTGTTTCATAACTTTCAGGTAGACCACTAAGCAGCAGCGCTGCAATATGAAAGTCTTTTACTTCCTCTCCTATGCCACTAAGCCGTTCACCCATTTCTAAAGTACACCTTATATAATCTTTCATATCCTGGTCTTTCATCATCTTGGTCTGGTATAGCTTTCTAATTAAATAGTTAAAAAGTTTATTGCTGAGATTAGCTCTTTTGTGCACTTTTTGTAACTCCTCCCACATTTCTTTAGCAGTTTCATAGTTACATATACTCAGCAAAAAAAGAAACGCCCCTTTTTCAGGACTGTGTATTTCAATAATAATGTTTTAAAAATCCAAATAACTTTACAGATCTTCATTGTAAATTGTTTAAACAATGTTTTCCATGCATGTTCAATTAACCATAATCAATTAATTAACATGCACCTGTGGAATGGTCGTTAAGACCTTAACAGCTTACAGAAAGTAAGCATTTAAGGTCACAGTTCTAAAAACGCAGGACACTAAAGAGACTTGTCTACCGACTGTGAAAAACATCCAAAGAAAGATGCCCAGGGTCCCTGCTCATCTGCGTGAACGTGCATTAGGCATGCTGCAGGGAGGCATGAGGACTGCTGATGTGGCTAGGGCAATAAATTGCCATGTCCACACTGTGAGACGCCTAACACAGCGCTACAGGGAGACAGGAAGGACAGCTGATCATCCTCGCAGTGGAAGACCACGTGTAACAACACCTGCACAGGATCGGTACATCCGAATATCACACCTGCGTGACAGGTACAGGATGGCCACAACAACTGCCCGAGTCACACCAGGAACACACAATCCCTCCATCAGTGCTCAGACTGTCCGCAATAGGCTGAGAGAGGCTGGACTGAGGGCTTGCAGGCCTGTTGTAAGGCAGGTCCTTACCAGACATCACCAGCAACAACGCCGCCTATGGGCACAAACCCACCTTCGCTGGACCAGACAGGAGTGGCAAAAAGTGCGTGAGTTTCTGCATGACAGCAATGTCAGTGTTCTGCCATGGCCAGCGAAGAGCCCAGATCTCAATCCCATTGAGCACGTCTGGGACCTGTTGGATCGCAGGGTGAGGGCTAGGGCCATTCCCCCCAGAAATGTCCAGGAACTTGCAGGTGCCTTGGTGGAAGAGTGGGGTAACATCTCACAGCAAGAACTGACAAATCTGGTCCAGTCCATGAGGAGGAGATGCACTGCAGTACTTCAAGCAGCTGGTGGCCACACCAGATACTGACTGGTACTTTTGATTTTGAGCCTCCCTTCATTCAGGGACACATTGTGAAACATTTTTAGTTTATGTCTTATGGTGTTGACTCTTTTAGTGTTCATACAAATATTTACACATTAAGTCTACTGAAAGTAAAAACAGTTGAAAGTCAGGGGACGTTTCTTTTTTTGCTGAGTATATATGTATAATTTGATCATCATCTATGCAAAGGGAAATCGTGCTCTGAGCTTTCTGATCATTTTATATCCACTCATTTGTGGGTAAAGCTTCATTTACACATTTCCACGTACCTTCTCTTATTAGCAACATTTTCATTTTAAACTTCCAAGATTGATAGTTCTGGTTTGTCAGGTTTGCTATTGAAAGCTTTGTTGAAGCACCGTTAGTGGCCATCATCTTTTGCAGTAATCCTTATATGTCATTATACACTTATTTACTGTAGCTGGTTGTGACTGGGCCCATAACCTATTGGGAATTCTTGAAACAGTACAGAAAATAAAGTGAAATGGTATCAATGATGTTAACTGAACATGGCTGCAGCCTACCATATGTGTTTTTATTAATAACAGCAGGATAAACAACGACAAGAATTAAAAAGGAACATTCCACATTCTTCCAGCAAACAGTAATAATACACTGTCACCTAGTGGTAAGATAAACAGTAACTTCTAAACTATATATATTGTAGTTGTTGCATTAAACATGTTACATTACTCAAATAAAAAGCATGCTGGAACTAGGTGTTATTGAGGAGAGTCATAGTCCCTGTTCCAGCCCTGTTTTCTTGGTCCCTTAGCCTGATGGGAGTTGGAGATTTTGCAATGACAAAAAGGGTACTGGCAGTTTCCTTTAATGGACTCTGCAAAGGCTAAGACTGTGTTTAGCACCCCCAGTGGTCACTGGCAGTATTGTCTTATTCCATTTGGGTTACGTGGGGCACCAGTATCTGGTAGATAAAGTGCTATATCCTCATAACTCCTATAGTGCTGCCTACCTGGATGATGTGGTCATCTGTTCCAGCACCTGGAAGGAACACAAGCAGGTCCAAGCAGTGCTAGAGACATTGGAAAAAGCTGGTCTTCAAATTAGTCCAAAGAAATACTTCTTTGGATTAAATGAAGCAAAATATTTGGGTTACCTGTTGGACTGGGATACTTTGAAGCCACAGTGTTCCAAAGTAGATGCCAGATGGCCTCGTCTGAAGACCAAGAGGCAAATCCAAGCCTTTCTTGGCATAGTGGGTTACTATCACTGGTTTGTGCCCAGCTTTTCCGAAGAAGTGGCAAAATTGACAGAACTGACAAAGAAGGGAGTCCCGAATACTGTGGTATGGAATGATAGTGCAGAAGCTGCATTTAGTGACCTAAACCAGGACCTAACATCAGCACCGGTATTGAAAGCTCCAAACTTTTCTTTGCCTGTCATTCTCCAGACAGACACTTTAGACACAGGTCTTTGTGCTGTGCTGAGCCAAAGTGTCAACAGTATTGAACACAGCATCATGTTCATAAGCCTGAACCTGCTGGACCGGGAAACCAGGTATGGGGTGGTGGAGTGGTAAGCCTTGCTGAATAAATGGGCGATTATGCAGCTGAGATATTATCTCCTGGGCTGTGAGTTCACATTGGTTATAGACCATGCACCGTTATCACGGATGGCCTTATACAAGAAATCGAGCACGTGTGTCACAAGATGGCTTTTGGACCTGTAGCCTTACAAGTTTTTGCTAATTCATCATTTGCACTCTCTCCATGCCAACACTGAAGCTCTTTCTCAGGTTTCCAACCTCTCAGTTAGGACTGCCCTACCCAATGGGTCTGGGCTGGGGAGCTGTATCACACATTTGCACATAGGAGGCAGAAAAAGGGCTCAAATGATAGTAATCCCAAGCCAGGCCAGGGGGTGGCAGTGTGCACTAACCCTTTCTCTCTTTCTCCTGCAGACCATCTGTGGGAAATTCTGCCTGGGCCTGTTGACATCTTTCCTGTTCTGGGCCCAATGAAGTCACTTCCTCTACCTGACTTTAACAAACACCGTTTTGTTAGCCATCAGTTCTGTTTTGAACTCAACTCCGTAAAGACCAATTGATGATTTTTTGCTATCCTTCTCTGGCCAAATCTTCAAGTATAAAAGGGTCACTACCCCAAACCTTTTTGTGTTTTCTTCTATTTACAACACTCAAAGAGGGAAATGCTCTTCCCAGACTTAAACAATGTTTCTAACAAAATCAGCCAATGGCAGTAACCTATGCAAATTATTTTATTCTGAATTATCATACACCAAACATACTTTTCTAGATCTTTATTTATTCATTCTAGCAAACTGTTCAAAGCACACTTATTCCAATTGTTTCACAAAAATACCTTCAAAATCATGATAAAATTGAGGACTGTGGTCAGAATTAATGGATTTAGGGAAACCATGGACATAAAAAAACTAGACTTGATGTTATTTTGGAAGAATTAAGTTCATATGATTGGTGAGCTTTGTTTGGCTGAAAGGCCTGTGCCAGGTCGGGCACTATATAGCGTCAATTTCACACCTGTTATCATTTATTTTTTTTCTAATTGATAAAAATCCTTTAAGAATATCTTTACAAGTTCTTTGGCTAAGGAGTTTCTTTAAGAGAATACAATGAGTACATTGCAAAAACCTGTCCACAAACCAAACTTTCAGTATTTCAGTTCAAAGACTGCAAGTTAATGATACAGTCCATTAAAATGGGACTGTAGTTCGAAGAAGACAAAAAGGGTAAGCAGTGCTTGATTTGGCACGATTACAGACTTCATAAGCCAGAGCATATGATTTTATTTTGTCATTCATTGAGGGAAACCAGAAATATCTTTGGAATTATTCAACAGCTTTAAAATACCAGTGTATTTAGCAAGAAGAGTATTATGCATCCAAAAACCAACTTTCTTTTTAACAGGCTTAGTAGCAAACTTTAATTCTTCAGGGATGGAACTAGAAATCTTGTAATGTAATTAGACTAATTTTACCTGACTAATTTCTAGAGTAACCGGAAAAGATCAGCATATTGGTACGCTTTCGAACTGTGAGTGCAAATTAGAGTCTAAATAGAGATACTCAAATACCAGGAGGAATATGCAATCAATGATCTGAATTTGCTGAAAAGAAATACAAAAATCACAACTCATTTCAAAACATTTGCAACATAACTTGTATTTGCACATTAGCTCTTAAAATCAGTTCTCATGTGTAATTGTCTATTCCACTGTGTATGAGTGTACAAGTAACATCACGCATTGGAGTTAAAAACAGCCTTGTGGGGGTGGTGTGTAGGCTACTCCAGTTAATTATGAAGGTCTGATTTTCTGTTTTCCCTGTCATGGACAGCACAGTTATTGTAACTATCAGAAGTTTCATGTGCAAAAGGTGAGTGTGTCTGGTGGTTAAACAACAGGCATGTCATGTGCTGCTGTGATCTGGATTCAACAGATCAGTGCTTACATCAAACCAGTAAGCTGTTCACTGCAGAGGATGATGAGCAAAACACAAAATCTCAAATACATACAATGTGATATGAAATACAGGTCTTGTTATAAATTTGCAGTCAATAAAATGAAGGTATTTTGTTTAGTTCACTTAGCTGTCAAGGCTGACTTTTTGTCTTTCCAGGAGGAGGACACAGCCACTTTTATGTCCCTTTTTCACGCCAAGACAAGACAATCAAACATGTACCTGTAGATCACCTGCAGTATTTTTTTCCAAAACTATCATGGATGTAAGTCAAGCTTTTTCCCAGCACTTTCCGAAAATTCTAATACAATGCATGTAAGGTGAAAGTCAGCAAATGTACTTAAGAGAAAAAGCCACTGAATGCCTGAAAACTGTATTATGCTGAATAAAAAAATGAATAAATAAAAATTAACTGGGGTTATAATTTAGGTGAAAATGCAAGGCTTGTTGAAAGAGATTCCAGCTATTGCACTTTTCATGCTATGGCATCAAACAAGGCATTATGACCAACACTTCAATAACTACATATTTTTTGTGGAATTAATAGAAATAATACTCATAGACTGTATTGTTTCTGTAATATTCTTGCAACTGCAAAAGTGTAAGTTTGTGATTCAATACCATTCAAACAGTAGCCTACACACTTTATAGGAAGTTGATAGCATACGACAATAAATCACTGAGTGAAGGTATGAAGGCTCGGATACATGCTGTTATGAGCAGCATACCTGTGAGTGACAGAAAATTGTCTGAAAAAAACAACAAACTGAACAAAGCTCACAGGTTAATATGCTCAAAAAAGGGAACCAAAGAGATGAGATCTCATAATTTAATGCTATCCTTTTTAAAGGGAAAAAAATAAAAATTGCGCCATCTGCCTTGAGACATGAAGTGCTTCAGCACATACACACTGGCCATATGGGAAAGGAAAGCAGCAAAGAAAGAGCCAGAGACCTTTTGCAGGGAAATTTAACACCTGTCCCCAGTGCAGAAACTCCCACTCCAAGGAACCAACGATCTCAAATTAAGGTCCTGAAAGGTCATGGCAAGTCATTGCCAACAACCTGTTTACATGGAATGGAGAAGACTTTATAGTCACTGTTGATTACTGTAGTTTTTTTTTTTGAAATAAAAAGGCTCCATTCCTCAGATGCAGCAGCTGTAATTTGAAGGCTGAAGGCCATATTTGCTAGGCACGGAAATTCCAAGAAAGTGATGTCGGACAATGGTCCAAAATATAGTTCACATTAGTTTACAAACTTTGCAAACACCTGGGATTTTATACACATTATAACCTGTCTGTATCACCCTACAAGTAATGAGCTTGCAGAGAAAACAGGTCAACAGCAAAATCCATACTTGACAAAGCTAGAACTGAGAAGAAGGATCTATACCTGAGTCTACTGGAGAAGAGAAATACATCAGTTGATTGTTTTAAGTCACCATCATAACTCTTGATAAGCTGAAGATTACATTCAATCCTTCTTATCATAGGTACACACCTGCGACTGAAGACTGTCTGCAATAAGAGTGTGTGCGCCAGAAGGAAACAGAAAATAGGACAGAGGTGGTATTATGATCAGAAAGCAAGATGCTTACTTACATTGGGAAGAGGTAACATTAATTTCCAAATGGACACTGGGCAATCGGAGCCAGCCACTATTATTCAGCTTATGTCAGAAAAAAGGTCTTGTCATTTGTACTAGTGAAGGGAAAACTTTTCGCTGCACCCGTCTTCATCTCCTGAACACAAAAGGCTGCCAACGTATGCCAAATAAGAAATGCCAACGAGGTGAGGAGTCCACCATGACTCAAGAGTCAGAGCAGAGCAGTAGCCAGCTGCAGTGGAACTCTCTTGGCACAGATGCTGAAATGCATATCAATACCACAAACTAGTTTGAACGTCAAGTAAAGCCTAGATGTATACTTGATCTTTAACTGGAAAATACAAATACAATTATTAGCTTAGTATACCTTACTTAACAATATAAGTATGCAAAATTGCAACTTAATATACTGATATGTGAATAGCTTAAAATGCATGCAACATGTTTGGATCAAATAATAAAGTTTTGTTTGTTATTTATGAAAATTGGGGATGTAATATTATGTCTTGAATCTGTAGTAAAGAACTGCATTACCCATGACGCCTAGGGAGAGCAGGGTGTTTTCTTGAATATACATGATTGGTGCTGAGTAAAAAAAAGAGGGACACTTAAACTTGCACCCCTGGTGTGGTGGTGTTCTTAAATAAAACATATCCTATTTCTTTCTGAGATAGTAAGCAGTAGCCTCCCTACTAGCTTTACCTTGACACTTTGCTTATCCATGACTTTTCCAAACTCTAAAGGAGTCATGCATGTATATTCTGAGTGATCGATTTAGTCTTAGTCTTAAGAATAGGGCACTTCAGCAAACTGAAAGTTGTGAACCCACCCTTTCTGAACAACATGCACTTTACCATGTTGAAGTGCATGCAAACTGTTGCAATATCAATGTAAACTTTGTAGTCAGAACTCAAGTTTGAGGACACCGCACCTTTGCCTTAACATTTCTCACACCCCTAGGCTTGTAACAGTTTGTGTATTTTTAAAACATAACTTAATTGACAGAGGACAATGTTCTTAATACTCTAAAATACTTCTCCTGAAGATCTTTTTGTTTTCTCCTTGTTAATGTATGCACATTTTAATTGTGTTTGCCATTAACTTCTTTTGATGAGACATACCAGTTTCTGTGTTTTGTTTAGCTTAATTTTTTCTTTCCTTTTTGAAAATGCTAAATATATTTTTGTGGATATCTGATGTGGGCAAGTATGCATCTCTGCAGCCCGAAGCATCTACTAAGGAAATTCAAGTTAGTGGAGTCTGCTCTAAGTGAGGGATGTTCAGGTCTCAATGCCCCTGCACTCTTCCCAACACCATCCGGTGCTTCTACTACAAGTGTGTGCTGTTGTTTGGCTTATGGCCTATTCGCTTCAGCTGCTACTCGCCATTGTTTAAGTGCAGGACTGCAATCAGCAATTCGAAAGCTCACCGTTTCAAACTGTGTGACCAATGACTACTGTTGTTAGAACTTGTTAGACTGGAGAAGCCAGTCACAATCCTGATCACTCATGCTTGCTGCATTAACTGGTAAATGTGAAAATGGTGGGAATTTTTTGGGGGTTGAGGTTAAGGCACCTCAGGGTCTGGGCCCATGAGATTTCTCACTCATTCCATCTGGCTGCTACACTGTTTCTGAAGTGCAGACGGGCTGTTGTAATACCAATTACAAATTGTAGTAAATGCTGAAATTGTGACAATATGGCATCTTTGCTTTAACATTTCTGGCACCCCTCAGCTTCTGTAACAGTTTGTGAAACAATTCAATCAAGTGAGGACTGTCCTCAATATTCTTAGAAACTTCTCCTAGCCCTATAAAGAACTATTGGATCTAGAAGTAATAGTCATGTATGGGAGTGTAAGTGCTTCACTAGAATGGACTTTTTGCCCTAAAACATTATCATGATGGTGCAACTCATTATGTAAATATTGTTCTATGTCATATATTTATACAAGCTGTAACAGTGACTGACATGCCAAAGGGCAGAGACTGTTGTAAAATCAATTAACACTTGCAGCAAAAGCTCAGGTTTGCCTTTACATTTCTGGAGCCCCTCTGCATCTCTAACAGTCTGAGAAAGGACAGTACTCTCTGTAGCCGCCGTTGCATAAGGCAACGGGTAAGACGCGTGTCAAAGAAATCTCTCAGTCCAAAAGTTCGTTTTAAAAATATTTAGTGAAAGTTAAAGGCAAATAATCCATACAAGAATAAAAAGAAAAATAGTTACACACATAGAAATAAGGCAAAAAAAGGAAAAATGTATCTTCTATAAACTTAGCTTTTCTTGAGAAGCTTTGGTTATTTCTATACTTAAAGGTTATTTATTTCTTCTTCTGTATGCTTTAAACATACGGTTCAAAACTCTTTTATTTTATGAGTTACTTCACACACAAAGGGCCCGTAGGCCGTTGGCACATGGACATGTAACCAGGCGCGGTAGCGTGCACAAGCACGAACGCGAGCACAAAAAAGAACACGGTTAAAAGTCCAAGTCTTTTTGATTAGACAATTTCTTGACATCTTTAGGGATGTTCTCCCTTTTCACTTGTACCGCGTTCAGTGTATACACTTCCGGTGAATCATAAAATGTATTTTCTTCTATCCCACAGACTTGTAACTCCGTTAAGACTATACACTTTACTAATTTCTGACTATTTACTGTGTCTCTTTCTACAGCGCTGATGTAGATGTGAGACTTTCTTCCAGAGAGATTTAACTGCTTTTGCAGACTTTCAATGCAAAATGTAGCTGAGCTGTCAGAGTCTTTTAGAGCCGAGGTTTCTACACATTTTTCACTCGTTTCGGACTTAACTTGAACTGGAGTCACAGCTAAGACACACTCTTTACCGGCCCTGGTGTCAGTACAAGTCTCTAGCGGTTCAACAGAAATATGGGCAAAGGAAATGTTTTTCTCTTCCAACATAACGTTCTCCTCTTTAGGAGGTGTGGCTTTATCGTCGGTGCCTTTTTCCTTATTCATATGCAGAATTACTGGATGTAACTGAGAGCATATTTGGCATTTAATCTTTTCTTCACAGTCTTTACTAAAATGTCCTTGTTTAAGGCACTTAAAGCATAAGTCTTTAGATTTCAAAAAGTCAATTTTACTTTCATAAGTTAATGTCTGAATTCCACTGCATTCGTTAAGATCGTGATTTTCATTGCAAAAAAGACAGTGCTTACCGCTTGTACGTCCAGCCGTCTCCGCCGTTTTGACTGAGGTGTCTCTATCCATTTTTTCGTCCGCTGCAGAAAAGTTTGTAACAAAGCTGCTTTCTCTCAGGACACCTTTCAAGGGATTCTTGTCTTGATCAGTTTTGTCCTTTTCCTTCTTGAGGGTATGGCTTTGTGGAGCTGAGCTGTACGCGGGATCCAAAGCTGATGTTGGCTGTTCGTTAAGAAAGTTCACTGGATCGGCGAGAGGTGTTCGCCTGCTCTCCTTACTTTCAATACTCTGTACTTTGCATTGCCACGGTGCTAGTAGGTCTTGAGGAGGTTTGGAGACTTTAGTAGGAAGGTTATCCTTACTTTCAAACCGTTGTCCGCTTTGTAAGTCGGGCATAATATTTATACATTCGCCAAGAAAGTTCGCATTATCGCTCTGTCCTTCTCCATCGTTTGGCTTTATTTGCGATCGCCCTTTCTCTTTTCTCATATAGGCATCGGCTTTCTGTAGCTGGTTTCCATAGAGACTTTCGAGTTTTTTCTGGCCTTTTGATAACCTTCTAATGGTGACAAGTGTTTTTAGTTTTTAACAATCTCGTGAGGTGAACCTTTAGTAAACTGTGCCAATAGGTCCAATTTATCTTGCGTATTCTCTATCGCCTCATCGATAGCTCGGTCAAATGCTCTTATAAAGTCCACATATTTCAAGGGATCGCCGTCAAATATTAGGACCTTTTTGTGTGGCACAGAAGGCGCTTGTGTCTTATACTGTTGTTCTTTCTGTTGATCGTAGCGCTTATCATAAAGCGATTGCTGAATAGGTGCTGGCTCTTTATTTTCCTGCTGATAAAGCGATTGCTGGGGATTTTTTTTACTTTCATTCGTATTTGTAAAGTTGTAACTGTTCGCATCTGACGACTTTTCAAATTTCACATCTGGTTTCTGACTCAGTCTATTAGGACTGCGATTGCGCCCTTTAAGTGCTTTTAATTTCGCTTCGGATTCTGCGATAGCTGCCTCCAGTTCTAATTGATCTCTTTTAGCTTTCAATTGAGTTTCTTCAGCTTCTCTTTTAGCTTTCAATTGAGCTTCTTCAGCTTCTCTTTTAGCTTTTTTCTGCATTTCCTCCATATCTAGAGCCTGTTGCTTTCTTTGATTCTCTGCTTTAGGCAACAGTACGGCGTGTGCTGCCTCTTGAGTTCTGTTGGCGCTCATAGAAGTCCCGGCTGAACTTGTACTACGTTTAGATTTTGCGGAAATTTGGGAGGCTTTGGCTGAATTTGCCGCCGAACTTATATGACTTTTACTTTGAATAGAAACCTGTGAGACACTATCTTCTGGAGAGACGTCAGGAAAGTCATTCGTAGTTCTGTAATCCTTGAATTGGTTAGCCGTAAAGTCAGGCTGCTGGTTGAAGCTTATATTTTGACGTACTTCAAAAACCCAATTCATTGTACATCCCGTAAATTTATTACAAATTTCCATTTTAGCATCAAAGTCCTTTTGTAGCATTTTCCGTGTATCTCCATTGCTCTGGAGGGATAAGAGTTTGTCACTTAACCTTTTATATTCCATTCTCAGGTTAAAGAACGAGTTCTCGATGATCGCTTTTATAACTTCACAGTTAAATTCATTTTTTTGTAAATCTTTCACGGTCTTCATCAGACTAGATAATTGTTTGTATTTGCAGTCCATTTCGGATTGAAGTTTAGTTGTTAATGAATTGGATGGCTTTTGTCGTCATCAAGATGATCCTTCATTGAAACATCATGATCGTCGTGACTTCCACTCACACCACTGTTACTTTCAATGGGGGTTCGAAATGTTCTCTGGCTCCCGGACTCAGATGCCATGGCGTTGAAAATGCAGGCTTGCTTTCTTTTATAATCCAAGGCAATTTTAAACTTTCAGTCCTTGACAGGTTCAGATCTTAAGCAGGTTTCAAAACTTCAGGCAGGTTTTTTAACTTTAGTGTAGCCGCCGTTGCATAAGGCGAAGTCAGGCACGGGTAAGACGCGTGTCAAAGAAATCTCTCAGTCCAAAAGTTCGTTTTAAAAATATTTAGTGAAAGTTAAAGGCAAATAATCCATACAAGAGTAAAAAGAAAAATAGTTACACACATAGAAATAAGGCAAAAAAAGGAAAAATGTATCTTCTATAAACTTAGCTTTTCTTGAGAAGCTTTGGTTATTTCCATACTTAAAGGTTATTTATTTCTTCTTCTGTATGCTTTAAACATACGGTTCAAAACTGTTTTATTTTATGAGTTACTTCACACACAAAGGACCCGTAGGCCGTTGGCACATAGACATGTAACCAGGCGGGGTAGCGTGCGCAAGCACGAACGCGAGCACAAACAAGAACACGGTTAAAAAACCGTATGCCTCTGTACCTTACACAAGGCGAGGCTAAACACTTACAGGAGAACATTGTTAACTCATAACTGTTAAGAAATGACAGGAAAATACCAACTTAATTCTATTCACGGGGGTTATAGGAACCTCCCATATTTTATGCATTATCATCTAATAAATATTCATACATTTTATAGAACTAGGAAAATGGCTCTTACACTCTCAATGCTCTAAAACACTTGATAGCCCTGTACAGAACTAGTAGCTTTTAAAAAGCCATGTTCACCTATAGAAGTGTGTGCTTGTTCTTCAACAGATTTGACAGCTTGATCTAAAATGTCCTGTAGGCACAAAAACAAACAAACAGAAAAACTCACAAAAGTTTATGTATTTTAACCAATCAGTGCAGAGTACTTGGCAGAAGAACTGAGCACTATCTGTGCAAACTATGATATACCTGCCAGAGGTTCCACCCTCTATACCCTACCCAATGTGCAAGGTAGTGCAACTTGGCTGCCCTCATGTCTTGCATCCATGTTGGCCATGGGATGGATGACAACAGCCTTGGAAGCATGTATGAAGAGAGATTATCACCTATGGGGGGAGCAGGCATTCAAGTCATAGGTGGTCACAGCTCAGATAACTCTTGGGACAGGATGTATGAGATGGCATTGGAGAGAATCTTACGCTCCCAAGGAGCCTGGAAATTTCAGTAGTGTGGCTCACAATCTCACCCACATGGACCTGTACATTTTTCCTCATACATATCCAAGCCCAACTATATTTACAAAGAAGGTGAAAAGCCATAGCAATGTGCTTTAAAACATAAACTTTATTGAAAGGATTCCAGTACCCGCAACTAGCATCTGTTACCAATTTGGCCAATATGGTATGCACTTGTTGTCTTCCGTATTTCTCAAGTGCATTTCTCATCTAAATGCTCAAACCAAAAACATAAGCGTACACACATGACTGAGCAATCATGTCCACAAAGCACAGTACCTTTTTCTAACAGAATATGGTAAAATCCTTTTATAGAATGTAATATAAAGTCACACTGGAGGGTTTTCTGTTTTCTAGCTGAAGAGTCAGAATTCCTTTGAAAAAACAGAAAAAAACAGAACAGTAAAATTAACCACCTGAAAATTAACACAATCATGAGTTGTTTAGACTGAATAATAGTTTTTTTTAAGCAAATGATGTATTGGGAAATAAGTTTGCAAGATTCTAGCAGCAGATATCAATCTGTGTCATTCTGCAAAGCCCAATATGTCTGCCATAACATTTTCGTATTTCTACTTTAATAGAAGGGTTCAGCCATATGAAATACAATGAAGGGTAATATTTAACTGTTGACAGATGCTGGCAACAGACTTGAGTGATTCCTCAGGATCCGATTCCAGTACAAGACTGAAATGCCCATCTGGAGATTTATAACAATCTGTATGCTAAACTCCTACTCTGTAGATTCACATAGCTGGCATATTAGGATATCAAAGAACTGTAGAGAACTATTCAGAGGCTGTGGTGATTGCTTGTTTAACAAAACATCAGTACTGATAGAGCAAGTATGCAATATGTTTAAAAAAGTACAAAAAACATTTCACAGGTCATTACAGGTATTGCGTTCCCTGTAATCTACAGATATCCCTATATCTAAGTAATTGAAAGATCACACTTAAAGATTTTACCTTGAGCTTCCTGCCTGAATTAAAAAAGGCTCGACATTGTTTAATAATTCCTCAACTTAATGTTGTAAACTATGTTTCCATTGATAAAGCCTTTCAAAACTCATGAAAGAACTTATCTCAACTTGAGTCCTCCACCTTCAATATGTTAAAATAAAACTGGCACCCTGCTTTGCATGACTGCACATATATAGACATGATTAGAGTTTTGTTAGTGAAGCTTGGACTCACCAATATCACTTTCAGAATGCTGACGCTGCTTCAGCTTGAATTCTGGACACTCTTGTGGCCTGATGAGTTTGTCTTTTTGGAATTTCCTTTATGAATAACAATATTAGTGTAAAAACTAAGAAAAAATGTTAAACATTTAACAAACAGAAGTATAGTTTACCTTTAGATTTTCTGCAGCATGAGTTAACACTCATTCACAGGCTTGTCATCTTCTAATCTTTATCACTGAACATGAAGCATACACCATATATTTCATGTTTTTTTTCATTAAAAGAAATGATGCCATTATACTGTGCCTTGGTTTGTACATTTCTGTTTTGAAAGGAAATGGTAAATATATGAAATATACATCATTGGGAGGATTAAAGAAGCTATATTTTTTCTGTTTACTGGTCATATAATCATTGTTTTGCATTTTTTATATAAACAGGCACTATTATGAAAATATTTTACAGTTCATAAAAAAAACTTTTGAATAGGAGAGTACTCTTGAAATGGCTGTTGCACACTTGAAGAACATTCACCCAGAAATCATCAGACTCAAGGCAGGAACACACAGACAGGAGAATGTGCAAGCACCCATTATTTGACGCCCCCCCCCCCCTTCCTTTTTTATTAAGAAGTTCAGTTATTTGCATGGAAATTTGCATATATTTACAACAACTCTGACCCATGTTTATGCAGCACTTCAAAGAAATTGGGAATTTGCAATACTTTAGATTTAAGTACACCAGCTAAATGACTCACACATATAATAATTCAAGTCACGGAGCTATTATAATGTGCATGGACATGACAAGCATGTTAAAGCTCAAAAGTGATAAATGTACAGACTTAGTTCCCTTTTTTACGAGAGCCTATGATGTGTAATTAAATCAGTTAACTTTTGTCACTATTAAGTATTAGAATACAAAGCTAAGTAAAAAAAAAAGAACACATATGATATACTTTCTGCATAAAGAAAGCTATAAAATCTAATGGCCTATAGCCTATTTATAGCCTACATTTTTTGACACAATAAGACTTGTTTGGCACTACTTGAAGACTATGCAAATGGACATATATGAATTGAACAAGCTTTTAAAGACCTTATTTTTTTACCCAAGATGATTGAGCTAATTCGGACGTTTAAGAGACCTTCTCTTGAAACTATGTGCTAAAGTGGTTCTGGCATTAGAAAGACTGACTGCCCAAAATTGGACTCTATCTGTTCATATGCAGGTTTTAACAGCTTTCTGGCAACAGCAAAATCTCAGCCAAGCATCAGCTCCATTGTGCCTTTTGTGGTGGAAGCTATAAAATGCTACGTTCAGTTTCAGCATTGTTCGGTTACATATGCCAACATAAAAATGGAATTTGCAGCAGATTTGTGGCAACTGACAGCACTCATATTGCAATAAGGGAACCTAACAAGAATAACTCTGCTTTAATTAAGTGTAAGCACTGACATTCCATTAATGCACAAGTCATCTGTCAGATAAGGCTGACAAATATCATAGCTTGGTGGCCTTGGTTAACCCAAGATTCATTTTGAGGCAATTTATTGTTGATGAGACCACTTGCTAAAGTTTCTGTACATGATGGCTGAATTGTTGGCTAGATAACAGATTGAACTTTCAGTATTTCATATGTTCTATACTATTCATTGCAACAGCAAACAAGTCATTACATGTACCAGGTGACAGTAGCTACCTACACAGACTCTTAACAACTCTTGACACCTTTAACCTTTCCCAGACTTCAGAGCATAAAAGAGAGGTACTTTGTGCAGTGTGGCATAGGACTCTTCAATTGCAATTGCCAGTGCCTGGATGTGTTAGCTGGGAGACTGCTATGCCAGCCAATGAAGGTCTGCATCACCATTATTGCTTATGTATGAGGTTAATTAGCATGGTCCATGTATGGTTATTCCAGGGAGGGTACCTAGCGTGGCTCAAGGCAGGTTCATGTTTTCACATTTACAAGATGATTGATTTATAAAGGTTAAATGTATGTATGCCTAGCTTTATAAATCTGATTATTTTCATAGAAGAGAGAGAATGTCTTGGATTGTAAGTGCTCCTCAAATATACTTTTCTGTTTATTTGGTTTAAACATTAAAGTCAAACAGAAAATATAAGATAACATCCTGCTAATATAACACAACCTTGAAACAGTGATACATGCTTTTATAACATCTTGTCTAGATTACTGCAATGCACTTCTTTTTGGAATTAGCCAGGCCTTCATTGCTCGCCTTCAGCTGGTGCAAAATGCTGCTGCTCGATTTTTAACTGCCACAAGAAAGCATAAGCATGTTACCCCGATTTTGGCTTCCCTTCACTGGCTTCCAGTTCATCTTCGAATCCATTTTAAGATCTTTGTATTTGTTTTTAAATCCTTTAATGGTTGTGCCCCATTTTATTTGTCTGAATTGCTGCACCCTGATGTACTGTCTCGCTCTCTCAGGTCAGCAGACCAGATGCTTTTATGTGTTTCCAAGGCACGATGCAAACTCCGAGGTGATCAGGCTTTTTCAGTTGCAGCCCGAAAACTCTGGAACGATTTGCTATTGAATGTTAGGCAGGCCCCTTCACTAGCTGTCTTTAAATCTTATTGAAAAACACACTTTTACTCCCTGGCTTTTAACCCAGTATGATATGTTAGCTATCTGTATACTTTTTATTATGAATCTCTTCATCTCTTATGTGTTTATGTGTTTCTGTTTCTTTTACCCTTTGGCTATCGTGTGTCTGATATGTTGGGTTTTTATTGTGCAGCACTTAGGTCAGCCTTGATGTTTTTTTTTAAAGTGCTTTATAAATAAATAAATAATAACTTTTTCAGCCAATCAAGGAACTACAGTACTGCCTAACGGTAGGCCAATTAATGGTGGTAGTCTAATGAGAGCAGGAATTTTCAGACTGTGTGTAAAAGGTCAAAATATTATGGTTGTGTCTGTAATAGTTAACTCCTGTGATCTCAAAATAAGGAGAAAATACACATATGAACAATAACACATTTGTCCACAAGGTATGTGCCAACCAATTGCTAAGCATTACATATATTTGATTTTATTCATTCATAGTTCTGTTGTGAGTTAAAAAGTAGAATTATTTTTTGTGGATAAAAAAATATACATATTGCAGCATGTGTATAAAATGTGTAGCATTTCATGAAAAACAGCTAAAACTTTAAATCCAAATCCACCCAAGAGTAACAACAAAAGTTAATATTCCCTCACTGCCATCTGTCAAACAATATAACCATTTGTATTTTTCCTTCATTTTTTTAAAATTTGTGCACAGCTAATAAAGAACCCCTCCCCCATGTGCCACATTTCTAAACCCCCTTGAAAATAAAATGAAACATTCTCCTGTTTGCTGATTTATGGGAGAGTTTATATCCAATGTTTTAAATTATATTGATATTTATTGATAAAATTTGAAACCTGTCTGAAATAACTTAACAAACATATGCTTGTGAATAAAGACAACTGTTTCACTATAGACTTTGTCATACACGCGCGATTAGAGGGCAGCCAAAGGATCCGATGTGCTGTGTAAACCCGCAAGACAGGGGAAGAAAACAGTGTACTAACCATTCTCTCTTTTCTCTCACAGGCAAGATGAACCACTAAAGAGCCCGATACCGTGAATTCACCTCCAGCCTTCCATTCAGACGGCCGGGCTACTTCCGCGTTCCTCAGTTGTGTGCCATCCCTTCCTGATGACGTCACCATCATCCCAGGATTACCGCTCCTCCCGACATCTTTTCCGCCATCCTTTCCTCCATAAATATGCCATCTATCCACCAGAAACTTGTCTGGTAAATGTCTACAGTTGTGATTTCACTGTCAACCTTGACCGCATTTCACTGTATGGGGACGGATCCCCAAACCTTAAAGCTGTATCTGTGTGCTTACTTTACAGTGGCATAGTAGGCAGGATAGAGTCCAAAGAACGTCCAAAGGACAGGATCTTAACATGGTGTTGAACACCTTCATGACTGGGCTCCAAAGTCTGAAGATGGAGATGGCGAGTACCCGGATTGAGCTCACGTAGACTAAGACACGGCTGGAGGCAGCAGAAGTGGTGCAACTGGAGCATGGCTTCCACCTTCTCAGTTGGAACCACTGACATACTCGGATGACATTGAGTCATTCTTGTTAATCTTCAAGAGGACAACCTCTCGAAATCACTGGCCAAGGGCAAATTGGGCCCACATTCTGGGGCCGTACCATGATCTCCCTGAGGAGGATGCCACCGATTATGACCTCCTGCGGGCTGAAATATACAAGCGCTACGGCGTGACCTCCGGCCAGCAGGTGAGGGAGTGGCGGCAGTGGAAGTTTGACCCAGAGCGCTCCGCAAGTACTCAGGCTTTTGAGTACTGGGGCAAACTAGGCCGCTGGCTACAGCCCAATATTAACAACGTGCAGCATGCAGTCAAACAGATGGCCTGTGAAGGGTCTGGTCCACGCCTTGCCTGATTACCTCGCCCAGCAGGTATGAATGGCCTGCTGGAGGTGCTAGAACTGCAACTGGTGGTCACCCGACTCGGGGACCTGACAAGGACACGTCGCTACTCCTGAACCCACCCATCGCGCTGCTGAGGCTCCAGTTAAACCCAAAGAAAAACGTCCCAGTCCTCCCCGCTGTTTCAAGTGTGGGGAGCTGGGAGACATCATCACCGCTTGCCCGCTGAACTTTGAACCAATGGACTGCACCTGGCTGAAGGGAGAGAGGTACTGTGCACTGACTAATCCCCTGTCTATTCCGAATATGGGAGTGATGTTGGTAAATGGGCACAGGTTGCTGGCCTTGTTTGACTCCGGGAGTAACCTCTCTATTGTTGCTCACCGTTTTATCTTACCACGACAGTGGACGTGTGTTCATGGGGAGACCAGATATTATAAGTCCGCTAAGTGCTTCATAACCTGGGAGGGTGAACCCAAACAGTTGTTAGTGGCTGTGTTACCCAAACCACCCTATCTGGTTATATTGGGACGAGACTGGTCGGAAAGCAAAAGCGGTAAGCTCTGCACCCCTCCAAATCCGAAGCTGGGTCTAGTAATGGACAGGCTGAAGTCTGTCCCAGCTGCTCTCACGGCGTGTTTGCTGGCAACTAGTGATGACGTTGCATCCCTGGAGACGGTCTTCACCGCTCCGGACCTTGACCCAGAAGTACCTCCGGCTGGGAGTCCACGAGTGGAGAGCCCACCCTTTATGCAGCCTAGACTTCCAATTTCGGTCTACGCCGGCCTCCTTTAAATGTGAGCAGTGGAATGACGATTCCCAGAAGTTTGCCAGGAACACAATAATCTCCATTGAGGGAACTCCCCTGAATACTCCCAAGCCACAGGGCCCCTACTTTGTCTTAAAGAATGATCTGTTATATCGGGTAGTGGAGCATGAGGGCGCTGTTGTTAGTACCACAGGCTTACCGGCAGAAGGTCTGTGAACTGGCACAAGCCCACCTCCTGGACGCCCACTTGGGAGCCGAGAAAATGCTGGAGAGAGTGAAGCTCCAGTTCTTTTGGCCTGGGACAAATGAGGTTAGGCAATCTTGTTAGTCCTGCCCGGAATGTTAACTCCGTTAGATACCCCAGAAGGACTGTGCTCCTCTTGTCCCTCTTCCCCTCATTGACATCCCCTTTGAGAGAATCAGTGTCGATCTCGTTGGCCCCTTACAGCCCTCAACAAGAGGCCATAAATACATCTTTGTAATGGTCGATTACGCTAGCATGTTCACAGAGGCTGTTCCCTTATGCTCACCCTATACAAATCGTATTGCACGGGAATTGGTAGGGCTCTTTTCATGAGTAGGTATACCTAAAGAAGTCCTCATGGACCAAGGTACACCATATACATCGGGTACGTTCAGGGAGGTTGCTAAGTTACTCCGTATTATGCATCTTAAGATGTCTATCTACCATATGCAGACAGATGGGCTGGTCGAAAGGTTTAACCAGACACTTAAACAAATGCTTCTCAAAGTAGTCATCGTGGAGCGTAGGAACTGGGATCAGTTCCTTCCCCTCGTATGTTTTGCATACCACAAGGTCCCACAAGCCTCAATGGGGTTTTTCCCTTTTGAATTATTGTATGGGCGATAGCCCCAGGGTATTTTGGATATACTAAAAGAGGGCTGGGAAGGAGAGGCCATTCCCTCCACTAATATTTTGGAATATATTGCACAGTTACGCAAATGATTGGCAAATATTCTGCCCCTGCTAAAAGAACACATGGCGAAGGCTCAATCAACGCAGGCATGGAATTATACCAGAAACACCTCCTTGCAGGAATTTCAGCCAGGAGACCATGTTATGGTACTCGTGCCCACTTCCCAGTCTAAACTGTTGGTCCATTGGCAAGGGCCCTACGAGGTTAAAGAAAGAAAAGGACTCGTCAACTATTTTGTCAAGCAACCAAATCGCCAACCGAGCAAGCGGGTTTACCACGTTAATATACTAAAACCGTGGAAAGAGAGGGAAGAAGACCCTAACTCCAGCCAAACCCACTTCCTTTTCTTGTCAATGCCCAATCTTAACCTCGGCCCCTGATCTGACAGTCCACCAAAGGCAGGAGCTGGAGTCTGTGATCCAGTCCATCCTGGAAGTGGTCAGTGAGGCACCCGGCTGTACCTCACTGATTCAGCATGACATATTGACGGACCCTGGGGTGGTCGTCAGAGAATGCCCCTAACGCCTCGAGGAGGCAAAATATGCAGAGGTAGAATTAGAAATCCACCATATGTTGGACATGGACATCATTGAGGAGAGCCACAGCTCTTCGTCCAGTCCCATGGTCCTTGTTTCCAAACCCGACGGAACATGGAGGTTCTGTAACGACTTCTGCTGTCTTAATCAGATCTTCAAGTTTGATGTGTACCCCATGACCCAGGTCGATGAACTCCTCGAGCATCTGGGGAACGCACGTTATTTGACTACTTTGGATATGACTAAGGGATACTGGCAAATTCCCTTAACGGCATCCGCAAAAAAGAAAACCACATTCAGCACCCCTAGTGGATACTGGCAGTACAAGGTCCTCTCATTTGGATTGGATTCCAGCATCCGGTAGATAGAGTGCTAAAGCCCCACAATGCCTACTGTGCCGCCTACCTAGATGACGTGGTCATTTTTTCCAGTACATGGGAGGAACATATGCTGCAGGTTTATACCATTCTCCTGACGCTAGCGAGAGACGGACTGTGCATTAATCCCAAGAAGTGTTTCTTCAGATTAAATGAGGCTATATATTTAGGCTACCTGGTGGGGGGAAGAGCAGTTAAACAACAGCGCTCCAAAATCGATGCCATTCTGGACTGGCCCTGTCCGATAACCAAGCAGCAAGTACAAGCTTTCCTGGGATTAGCGAGCTACTACCGCCGGTTTGTACCTTGTTTTTCAGAGAGAGCTGCGCGCTTAACAAATCTCACAAAGAAGCGGGCCCTGCTACATGTGGTGTGGGATGAGATAACGGAGTGGGCATTCTGTGACTTGAAAGTGACCCTGACTACGGCACCTATATTAAAAACCCCTAATTTCTCTTTTCTTTTTATCCTCCAGACTGATGCTTCAGACACAGGTTTAGGAGCCGTGTTGAGCCACAGCATCAATGGTGCCGAGCACCCCGTGATGTGCCTGAGCTGGAAACTGCTTGACCAGGAGACAAGGTATGTGGTGGTAGAATGAGAGGCCCTGGCGATAAAATGGGCAGTGACCCAAATGCAATATTACCGATTGGGTCGGGAGTTCACCCTCATTATGGATCACGCCGCTCTTCAGTGGATGGCTGTAAATAAGGAGTTTAACCTTGAGGTCACCAGGTGGTTTTGAATCTGCAGCCTTACAGGTTCACGGTCCTTTATTGTTGGGGGGCTCTCCAGGCTAATGGCAATGCTCTCTCTTGGGTATATGACCTCTCGGTTCGGGTCGCCCAACCCGATGGGTCTGGGCTTTCATCATGTCACACACGTGTGATTAGAGGGCAGCCAATGTGCCGCGCAAACCCGTAAGACGGGGAGGAAAACAGTGTACTCACCACTCTCTCTTTTCTCTGACAGGAAAGATGTATTACAAAAGAGCCCGGTATCGTGAATTCACCTCCAGCCTTCCATTCAGACAGCCAGGCTACTTCTGCGTTCCTCAGTCGTGTGCCGTCCCTTCCTGATGACATCACCATCATCCCAGGATTCCTTGCTCCTTCTGACATCCTTTCCACCGTCCCCTCCTCCATAAATATGTCATCTATCCACCAGAGACTTGCTGGTAAATATCTAAAGTTGTGATTTCACTATACAACCTTGACCGCATTTCACTATATGGGGACGGATCCCCAAACCTTAATGCTGTGTCTGTGTGCTTACTTTACATCTTCAAGATATTTCCAGTAAAGGGAAGGTTTGAAATTGGACAGCACACTTGTGTCAAGGTTTGTTTTGTTTATTATGAACTAAATTAACACCCAACACTTGGACAGGGCTCCAGTCATTCAGAGAGTGAACACACCCACCCAATGCAACAGCCAATTCAGTAATACTAGTTTCATCTAACCTGCAAGTCTTTGGACAGAGGGAGGAATCTCAGACACAGGAAGAACATTCAAACTCCATACAGAGAACACCAGTGAAAAGCATACTTTTTAATTTTAAATTGTACAGGATTGACTCCTCATTCCAACGTGGCACCTCAAAGACACCTCATTTCAAAGTGGCACCTCATGGACACCACATTCCGATTCCTTTAAAAAGAGTTGATTTACTTCTAATTCTTGCTTTTACAATCATTTATTTTTTAAATTCCTTATTTCACATTTGATCATTCTTTTTTCATAACTTTTCAAATATTTAACTTAACTCATTCCTATACACTGCAAAGATTGGTGTGGTGTAGAGGATGCAATTATCTATGTGTTCCACAATGTTTATTCTCACCTAGACAAAGCTAGCAGCAATGTGATGATTATGTTTTTTGTTTTTCCAGTGCTTTCAATACCATTCAGCCATCTCTGTTAAGGGGTATATTCAAATATGCACATGATGAGCCTATGGTGCCCTGGATAATGGACTCAGTGTTTCTGTTACAAATGTGAGCAACACTGGAACACCACAAGACATAGTTTAGTCTCCTTTTCTCTTCACTCTGTACACCTCAGACTACAAATATAACACTAGGTCATGTTACTTGCAGAAATTCTGATGATTCTACACTTATGGTGTGTAGAGGGAGCGAGAGAGTATAGGAGTCAGAGTGGAGAACTTTGTTCCTTGGTGCGAAAAAGAACTGTCTGCATCTTAATCTCTTTTAATATCAAAAGAGTCTTTACACCCAGTAACTACTCAGGAAGTACAGGTAGAGGTGGTCCACTACTACAGGTAATTAGGGGTCTACATTAATGACAAGTTGGACTGGTCTCATAACACAGACAAACTATACAAGAAAGAGCAGAGCAGTCCCTTTCATTAGGATACTGCATTCCTTTAATGTAGAAAGTGACATCCTTCACATCTTCAATAACTCTGTGACAGCCAGTGCAATTTTCTAGTCTGTGGTGTGCTGAGCTGGTAACATCACTTCAAGAGAGGCATGCTGAATAAAGAAGCGAACTACAACAGTAAGCTTAGTAATGGGACCCATTCTAGACCCCCTGGAGGTAGTAGCGAAGGAGAAAAGTAAAACAAAACTGAATGCCATTATGAACAATGCTGCACATCATCTTCGACACACTGACACTGAGTACTTTCAGTTAATGAATTATTCAGCAGAAGTGTCAAGAAACGCTATGGGTGTTCCTTTATACCAATAGCAACACATCTGCATAGTGCCTCTTAGTGCCTCTGAGACAGCAAAGTTGGAAGTTTTCCATCTTTTTAGTTTTTTTAAAAGTTATTCTGGTGTGTGTTCAGACCAAATAAAGTTGTCTCTATTTATAAAGGTTTTTGAACTGGTAGTTTTTTCCTTAGTCTGCTTAGCTTGAACTTGAATATATAGCATAATAGAGAAAATGGAATGCTCATAATTGTAACTTGTATGACAGTAGAATAGCCAATAGATTGAAATTAAACAGCTAGAAAGAAACATGAATGGTTACACAGATAGTCATTAAGGGCATATAGTTTTCTGACCTTTGTGTTGAATGTCACATAGAATGATACATAGAAATCTTAAGCAAGCAAGATATATGTCAGAAGACTGCCATAGGAGTATGGGAGGTATTTTCTGCAAAAATAAAAATTAAAATTACAATTAAAATTATAAAATGAAAATGCAATCACTATTTTGTATGCGCAAATTTAAATCAGAATGAAATACCCTCATTTGCAAATTTCATTTTCAATGTCTGCACATAAAAATGCTGCAAAATTTAAAACTAAAACAAAGTAGCCCAGGCGGCATGGTGGCGCAGTGGTATCGCTGCTGCCTCACAGTAAGGAGACCTGGGTTTGCTTCCCGGTCCTCCCTGCATGGAGTTTGCATGTTCTCCCCATGTCTGCATGGGTTTTCCTCCCACAGTCCAAAGACTTGCAGGTTAGGTGTATTGGTGATCCCAAATTGTCCCGTGTTTGTGCCCTGCAGTGGGCTGACAACCTGCCCGGGGATTTGTTCCTGCCTTGTGTTGGCTGTTATTGGCTCCAGCAGACCTACAATATAGCAGGTTGGACAATGACTGACTGACTGACTGACAAAGTAGCTCTATTTGCAATTTCATTTTCAAAAAATGCTGCCAAAATTAAAATTAAAATGAAATAACTCCATTTGCAATTTCATTTTCATCATGAATCAGAAGGAAGCAACAAAAATGAAAAGAAAAAAGCATTTCGACTTTACATTTTCATTTTTAAGTTCTCAACATGTAAATTGCTCAGATCCATGGGTGGGGTTTGTACCTTGATCGACAGAATACTTCTCACTTTGGCTGTGTTTAATTCACGTAATTTTGATCTTTTCACTAGTGTATTGCAAGCTTCACAGTGAAACTGTCTCACAAAATCCATGCATAACTGTAGTTCTGAAGTAATAAATGTGCAATTTAATTACAATATTTAAAATGACAGAAATTAGCCTTTATTGCATCATAGTTTACATTTATTTACACTGAAGTGGAAATTGGACACTTTGTATTTTTATAGTATTATAGTGTAGCGTCAGCACAGAGTACCGCAATGGCTGTCATATTAATATTGTAATCAAATCGCATCGAGCAGTTGACCTGGATGCTGAAGATGATAATCAAACTTCCAGACACCAAAGAAGCAGTCTAAAGATGTGTGCAGACCAACACCAGCAAATACGTTGAAATCGAAGAACCTGAACTAGGTTTTTTTCTGTGCATTTAGAAAATGTCCAGAGCAAGCACTAGGTAGAATTTGTAGTAAATCAAAAATGTTTAGCTATGGAAAAAAATATGGGCACTGCCTTTAGCATAATTTCTGAAAAATTGTATGGACAGAAATTTGCATATTTGTCATAATAAAAAGCAAATGTTAAGCTTCCAGTTTTGGGCCAGTTCCCTGGTACAATGTTACACAATGAGCAAGAAGTTAGTCTGCCACTGATAGTTGTGAAAGAGACAGGGCCAGAATTATGAGGCTGGAATTGGCTAGAGAAGGTTGTTTGAAATGGGAACAAATTAAAAATGAGTCTGGTGGGAAATCAAAGGAGCTTGTGTTTGGATGAATTACTCAACATGTTTCCAGAGGTGAGATAAACTTGGGACACTGAAAGATGATGAAGCTGTGATTTTAGTGAACCATGATTCACTCCCTAGGTTCTATAGAAGTAGACCATTACTTTTTGATATGAAGGAGCTTATTAATAAAGAGCTAGAAAGATTCGAGCAAGCTGGTATAATTACAACTGTGAAGCACAGTGAGTGGGCAGCTCCCATCGTACCTGTAGTTAAAAAAGATAAGTCCATTTGTATATATGGGAATTATAAAGTAACCATTAATCAAGCTGCAAATGTTAAAACATACCCTTTGCTTCATATTGAGGAAATATTAATTACAGTTCAGTATCTTAAAGGGGAAGGTAATGTAGTGTTTGTTATTGCCTCATGGAATTTTATTATGGTGTTTGGTCATGTGATTATTGTATTAAAATGCTTGCCACCGGTTGAATGTCCCACAGGTGCACATGTGTAAACTGGAGGAAGGAGAAAAGTATTTTTCCTGGTTGGGATTTAATAAAAGAGTTGGCTGACCAAGGTACAAGCAAGGTGCTTGTTTCGTTAATACATCACAACTATGAATTCTTAAAAAAACATAAAAGATAATACAGTAAGTTTTATAAAGTGCAGTTTGTGTTGATAAAAAGGATAATAATATACAATAAAATTAACTTGATACTATTAGAAAAACAAATACCCAATATATTGCGTATCATTGTATTAAAGTCTTTGTTTCATAAAATATTGATGAACAGACTGGAATAACACTGTATACGTTTTATAGAGTATTTATACTCTATCACTATCATCTATGGCTATGTACTTTATGGTTCTATCTGTTAATGTTTACTTGAGTTTCTTGAAAAGCACAATTACATTAATTGTATTACTGTTATTGATGTTTTAATTTTTTTAATTCCAAAATTTACTTTGGATTTTCAAAGTGTGACTGTAAGTTTGAAAATAAAAACACATATTATGTTTACAAACTACTGTAAAATAAGAATCTAAATAATACACAAATTAAATTCTGTAGGTGTAAAAAGGTTATTGCTATTCCTTGAGCAAGATTCATACCTGTTGGTAGGTTTTAAAAACTCTCCACATGCCACTTCATATTTTCTCTGCTTGCCTAGTCCACCTGGTGGTTTTAAGAGGTAGTGCAGCCACATTGCTGAAAATTTCAGAAGCCCTGTATTCTCTTCCTGTCTACTGCAGCCCACACACCTTGAAATGAGGCAGCTTTCCTTTGAATGGCTGGGTGTATATATTTAGAGCAACTGTTAAACCCTTTAAAAAATCAACTAACCTGTTAACTATTCTCCTCCTCAAAATAATAATAATAATAATAATAATAATAATAATAATAATAATAATAATAATA
>JANRMT010062806.1:5572585-5597450 GCA_026402145.1 Polypterus bichir lapradei | reverse complement strand
TAATAATAATAATAATAATAATAATAATAATAATAATAATAATAATACATTTCATTTTTATAGTGCCTTTCCATTCTGTTTTTTTTGCTGTGGGACTGTTGCACCACTATCTTCTCCTTTATGGCCCCAGGTAGAGATTTCCACAGATTTCATCAAAGACTTGTTGATTGCATCTTTAAAGGTGTGTATTTTGTCTGTGAAAAAAATCTTACTTTGGATAATTTTTGTTAATCAATTTTATTGCTTGCATTGGCACCCTAAATAAAAAATTTTGGACACAGGTCCACTATTAATTTCACACTTTTAACATTCATTTTGTACGCAGTTCGGCTTTTATTTGAATATAAATTCTGTGTATCATCCAGAGACTAATGGTCGGTATAATCACATAACCAAGTCCTAAAAAATATAGTTGATGTGTACTGTGAACTCCTCCCAGATTGACCTGTGCTTCTGCTTTTCACTGAACTATCTGCTCATACAAACATCCACTCTCACACTTGGCTAGTTTAGAAATACTAGCCTTGCGTGCATGTCTTTGGATTGTGTGAAGTAAACTGGTATACAACAAAAAATAACTCACACAGACATCAACCAGCATTCCATTATGTGTTTTAGATCTGGGTTGATCAGCTTGAACCAGTGTTCACAATAATATTTGATCTAATAATAATAATAATAATAATATTTAATCTCTCCTTAACAAAGTTTGTCATATCAGTATTTTCTTATATAATTGTCGCCATTGTCCCTGTAGTGGAACATCAAGTTCAGCCATGCCTGAATGACTATCATCCAATCGCACTAATGCCTATAGCAATTAACTGTTTTGAGAGGCTAGTCAAAAATTACATATGCTGTTTCTACAAATAGAACTCATGTTAGTAATGTTTCAATTCATTACAATTCACCTATTGCTCCAGTAGATATTCAGAAGATGCTATTACCTTGAGAGATAGCCGATATAGTGTAGAGAAGGAAGGCTGATATATACTGTGTGTAAGACACTAGATGGAAGGGGAATAAGGCCAGGTATATCAGAGGCAGGTTCAAATTGTTCTACCATGGTGTGGATGGGAGAAGAAAAGGGGTAGGGTTATCCTGAAGTAACAGCATGTCAAGAGTGTTTTAGGGGTGAAAAGAGTGTTGGATAGAGTGTTGATTATGAAGCTGGAAATTGAATGTGTGATGATGAAAGTTATTAGTGCATATGCCCTGCAAGTTAGGTGTGAGATGGATGAGAAAGAAGATTTCTAGAGTGAGTTGGATGAAGTGATGAATAATGTATCCAAGGGACAGAAAGATGTGATTGGAACGGATTTCAATGGACATGTTGGTGATGGAAACAGAAGTGATGAGGAAGTGATGGGTAGGTATGGTGTCAAGGAGAGGAAAGAAGAAGGTCAGAGGATAGTGGATTTTGCAAAAAGGATGGGCATGGCTGTGGTGAATACATATTTTAAGAAGAGGGAGAACATAGGGTGACATACAAGAGTGGAGGAAGATGCACACAGGTAGATTATATCATATTCAGAAGAGTCAATCTGAAGGAGATTAAAGACTGCAAAGTAGTGGCAGAGGAAAGTGTAGTTAGGCAGCATAGGATTGTGGTCTGTAGGATGACGTTGGAGATCAAGAAGAAGAGGAGGAGAGTAAGGGCAGAGCAAAGGATCAAATAGTGGAAGCTGAAAAAGGAAGACTGCAAGGTTGAGTTTAGGGAAGAGGTAAGACAGGCACTGGGTGGCAGTGAAGAGCTGCCAGACAGCTGGGCAAATACAGCAGAAGTAGTAAGAGTGACAGCAAGAAGGGTGCTTGGCATGACATCTGGACAGAGGAAGAAGGAAAAGGAAACCTGATGGTGGAATGTGGAAGTACAGGAGAATATACAGAGGAAGAGAATGGTGAAAGTGGGATAGTCAGAAAGATGCAGAAAGTAGACAAGAGTACAAGGAGAAAAGGCGCAAGGTGAAGAGAGAGGTAGCGAAGGGTAAATAAAAGATGCATAATGAGTTGTATGAGAGGCTGGACACTAAGGAGGGAGAAAAGAACCTGTACCAATTGGCTAGACAGAGGGACCGAGCTGGGAAAGATGTGCAGCAGTTTAGGGTGATAAAGGATAAGGATGGAAACATACTCACAAGCGAGGAGGGTGTATTAAGCAGATGGAAAGAGTACTTTGAGAGACTGATGAATGAAGAGAATGAGAGGTAGAGAAGGTTAGATGATGTGGAGATAGTGAACTAGGAAGTGCAACAGATTAGCAAAGAGGAAGTGAGGGCAGCTATGAGAAGGATGAAGATTGGAAAAGCCGTTGGTCCAGATGACATACCAGTGGAAGCATGGAGGTGTTTAGGAGAGATGGAAGTGGAGTTTTTAACTAGATTGTTTAATGGAATCTTGGAAAGTGAGAGGATGCGTGAGGAGTGGAGAAGAAGTGTACTGGTATCGATTTTTAATAAGGGGGATGTGCAGAGCTGTAGTAACTAAAAGTGGGATAAAATTGATGAGCCAGAGCATGAAGTTATGGGAAAGAGTAATGGAAGCTAGGTTAAGAAAGGAGGTGATGATTAATGAGCAGCAGTATGGTTTCATAGAAGGAAAGAGCACCACAGATGCAATGTTTGCTCAGAAGGTTTTGATAGAGAAGTATAGAGAAGGCCAGAAGGAGTTGCATTGTGTGTTTGTGGACATAGAGAAAGCAAATGATAGGGTGCCTCGAGAGGAGTTGTGGTACTGTATGAGGAAGTCGGGAGTGGCACAGAAGTATGTAAGAGTGGTACAGGATATGTACGAGGGAAGTGTGACAGTGGTGAGAACTGCGGTAGGAGTGACTGATGCATTCAACGTGGAGTTGGGATTACTATCAGTGATCAGCTCTGAGCCCTTTCTTATTTGCAATGGTGATGGACAGGTCGACAGACAAGATTAGACAGGAGTTGCAAGAGCCAATCTTAGAAAGTTAAAGTTTCGAGGTAAACTCATATTAATGTTTGCTTAATTTGAATAGAATATAAATGTCTTTCATAGTCATAGCTTATGGTATAGTCTTTTCCCCTTATAAGTTAGCAAGAGATAGAACCTTCTTACTATAACTGAGTAACAGTGTGATAATAAGCTCAGTTTGTTTAGAACAGGTCCCAGTAAAGAGGGACTTGAAAGACCCATTTTAAGCTTAGTTTTCTGACCGTTTAGAAAAGGTCCAGAAACGTTTAGAAATGGTCCAGAAACGTTTAGAAATGGTAACAATTTGAGATGCAACAAGATTAAGCCTAGAACTGAACTTTTCTTAACATTAATTTTTTCTTTTTTTTGCTATTTTAATTTTATTTTTTGTGTAAACTGTTTTACTTTGAAACTTAACTAAACTTTTAAAAACGAAGATATTTTGTCTGTGGAATCATTTCTGCGCGTCAGGCTTTTGTTGAATCCCATTTTTGAGTTGAAGCGGCTGAACTTTGGTAATTTTGGGAAAACGCAGCTACATTTTCGTCAGAAAACTTGCTATCTAAGGCCTGAACTGGAATCTACCATCTGAGAACAGAGGACACTTCTGCTACAGAACTTGTCAACGAAGATAAAGAACTGAATCATTCAGAAGGTACTGTGCTCTTATCTAATATCTTCGCATGATCATAAATGAAAGCAAGGGCGCCATACCTTGGGAAGATTTGAGAGACTGTGATATTATAAAAGGACATCCTGGAAAAAGACATTTTGGATGATTGGATGTGCTTTTGCCTGAGTCATTGGAGCCTTGTTTCAAGGAAGTAATCTGCCTTGTTGGAACGTCCCTATTGTGACGAAATTGCTGTCAGGAAACGTCCTGTCATTTATTCGAACTGTTGTCATGGCAATGTCTAAACAAAACTCAAGTGAGATCGGCAGTGATCTGAGTACAGACTCGAAGTCAGAAAATATAATTAGAGATCTTAAAGATTACATAAGTCAGAGGAAACATAAGCTTTCCGTGTTCATAACTGAGATCGAAAGTCTTAAAAACATTCCAGGAAACTGCTTAATTGTAGCCAAAAGATTTGAAGATTTTTGTGTGACGCACAGAGAGATAGAGGAGTTACACAAAAAGCTTCTGTCTACTTTAAGTGAGGAGGGAGCAATTAAGACACAGAAAACAACATTCGCCGAAAGCTCTAAGAAATGGAATGAATTTACTATCGCTACTGCGGCATGGCTGGAAGACGCAAATAGACTGTTAGCACATAAAGCTGATGAACAGCTAGTTAATCAGTTCGAAGAGATGCAATTACAAAAACGGGTTCGTTCAAAGTCAAAAACACGAAAGACATCTCCTCAGTTAAAGCATGCCCTTGATATTAAACTTGATTCTTTAGCTCAGAAAACTGCAGCCACATCTTCATCTTCTACAGCAATGTTGATTAAACAAACAATCGACACTCAATAGTATCCTACAAACGCTACGTGAACTTAAAGTGGAAAGACAAGAACAATCCACAACTAGCACAATAACAGACACGCAGAGCTCCATAAATTATATACTAGATGTGCGGAATCAAATCGAATATCAGAAGAATCAAGCCGAATGTCAAAAAGGTCAAGTCGAATGTCATAAAGCAATCACTGAAATGGCTAAATCGTTAACTGATCAAAAGATAACACCTGCTCCAGCACCCCCAGCTCCGCGTGGTGAAGTACCTCACAGGTAGGTCCCTTTATTCTCAGGAGACCCATTGGCTTATGCAGATTTTATTAGGGCCTTTGATAATGCAGTTGGGGATGTGTTACAAAACCCTCAAGATAAATTAGATTATATGATCCAGTAAACCAGAGGTTCTCCTCAAGAAATGATTAAAGGTTGTTCACGAATATTACCAGATGCAGGCTATTTAGAAGCCAGAATGTTGCTTGAAAGATATTATGGCAATGAGTTATTCGTAGCAGACGCATATCTCAATAAAGCATTGAAATGGCCTCAGATAAAGCAAAACAATGGAGAGGCTCTGAGAAATTATTCTAACTTCCTCTCAATCTGCATGAATACAATGAATGATTCAGGGAACGGTGGAGAATTCAATAATAGTCATAATGTGCGTGCAGTACTTAAGAAACTTCCATTTTCTCTAAGAAACGAATGGATGAGATATGTTTTCAAGCTTCGAGAAAATAAAACGAGACCTGGCATACCTGAACTAATTGATTTTTTGCGTAACGAAGCTGAAATGCTTTTAGACCCTGTATATAGTGCCGTTTCACAAGACTGCACCTGTATAGAGAAAAAAGAAAAAACCGAGAAAGCCAGGCCCCCTCAGAAGTACGGACAGAGATCAGGAGGTATTTTCACCACTAATATTTCTGATACAGCCGAAAGGGAGACTCAAGAAATCTCTGTCAAAAAGACTGTACATGTGTACATGTGTATTTAGAAAGCCTTGTGTATTCTGCAATGATCAGCATATTCTTGCTGAATATAGTAAAATCAAAGAACTGCCACATAAAGAAAGAATTGACTTTTTAAAATCTAAAGGTTTATGTTTTCACTGTCTCAAACAGGGGCACCTTGGTAAGAACTGTAAAAAAAGAATGAAATGTCAGACATGTTCTTTTCAGCACCCAGACATCCTGCACATCAAAAAAGACAGTGGAGCAACATCTAAAGCTACAGCCAGTGTGGCAACACCAACTGAAAAGGAAACGGAGACTGGAACTTGTGCCTTTACTGGGGCCGGAAAAGAATGCACACTACAAGTAGTTCCTGTTAAGGTAAAATCCAAGAAGAGCGAAAGGTATGTAGAAACATACGCCTTTATAGACCTCAGCAGTACAGTAACAATTTGCACTGAAAGGCTCCAGAGACAATTAAGCCTCCAAGGGACAAGAACACAAGTATTTCTCAAAACTATGAGTAATTATGATGATGATTCAAAGATGCTAACCCAATGTTCTGTCTTACCAGATTTACAAGTCTGTGGTCTCAATGATGTTGAATATATTGATTTGCCAAAGGTCTTCACACAGGTTTCCATTCCAGTGAACAGAGAAAGTATTCCACTACAAGAAGATATCGATAAGTGGGCATATCTTAAAGAGGTACGTCTATCTCATATTGACTCTGAAGTTGATCTTTTAATAGGAATCAACTATCCAGAAATGTTCGAGCAGTCACGAATCATACCTAGCCAAGGAGATGGACCTCACGCCATGAAGACTGCACTTGGATGGGTAGTTGGTGGACCATACAAAGAGATAGATGACCTCGCAAAACAAAGTGGTAAGATGCCTAAACATTCAATCAATCGTGTGTCAATAACAGAAATTGAAGATATGCTGCTGCAACAGTATAACACAGATTTTCCAGAGCGCAGCTGTGAGGAAAAAGAGGAAATGTCACAGGAAGACATCAAGTTCATGCGCATAGCTTCAGAATCTGCAAGACTGGTAGGTGGCCACTATTGTTTAAATTTGCCTTTGAAGGATGAAACACTTAAAATGCTGAATAACCGCTGTATTGCTGAACAGCATGCCATTGGACTTAAAAGAAAATTGAGCAAAAATTCAGGTTTCCACGAAGACTATAAAGCCTTCATGAAAGACATTATAGACAATGGTTATGCTGTTAAAGTACCCAAAGAAAGCCCGAATTGCAATGAAGGCAGAGTGTGGTACATCCCACATCATGGTGTGTATCATCCAAAGAAAAATAAGATTCGAGTAGTGTTTGACTGCACTGCCACCTACCAGGGGATTTCACTTAATGAACAATTACTAAAAGGCCCTGACCTAACTAACACACTCATTGGCGTCCTTACAAGATTCAGAAAGGAGCCAGTAGCCTTAATGGCAGACATTAAGTCAATGTTCTACCAAGTTAAGATACCAGACAAAGACACAGATCTTTTCTATGGTGGCCTGAAGGTAATCTAAGTAAAGACCTAGAAGAATTCAAAATGGCAGTACATCTTTTTGGTGCTACTTTTTCACCCAGTTGTGCTTCCTATGCTTTGCGTAGAACAGCCAAATTTTTTAATAATAATTTCCTGAGGAAGCTGTTAACAGCTGTTAACAGTTCTCAACAACTTCTATGTGGATGACTGTTTAAGGTCAGTGACAACAGAAGAACAAGCAATAAAGCTAGCAAAGGACCTCCAAGCTCTATGCCTTAAAGGGGGATTCCATTTGACTAAGTGGGTAAGTAACAACAGAGCAGTTTTATTGTCCATACCTGAAGAAGACAGAGCTCATGAACAACAGGACTTAGATTTGAGCCACAGTCTCCTTCCCACAGAGCGTGGGTGGGATGAAGAAGTAGAAGTCAAACACATTCAGAAATGGAAAAAATGGATGGATGATTTGAAGTTACTTACAGACTATAAAGTGAACAGATGCTTCAAACCTACTGGGTGTGGAACCATAAAGACAGCACAAATACACCATTTTGCAGATGCTAGTGAAGATGGATATGGCACTGTCACTTACCTTGTCTTAAACAATGAAGAGGGCAAAAAACATAGTTCATTCCTGATGGGCAAGTCAAGAGTTGCTCCATTGAAACAGGTCACGATTCCAAGAATGGAGCTGACAGCAGCCGTTGTGGCAGTAAATATGGACAAAATGCTTAAAGGTGAGCTTCATATGCCCTTACAAGAATCAACATTTTGGACTGACAGCACCACGGTGCGAAAATACATCTCAAATGAAAGCACTCGATTCAAGACTTTTGTTGCCAACAGAATCTCCGTGATCAGAGATCATTCACAGCCTTTACAGTGGAGGTATGTCACATCTGCCCTTAATCCGGCTGATCAAGCTTCTAGAGGGCTAAACATAGAAAACTTTCTCAAGAGCAGCACATGGTCACAAGGTCCAAGTTTCTTATTGAAGTCAGAACGTGAGTGGCCAAAAAGACCAGATCAACTGAATGATTCACTTTTCGACGATGAAAACCTTCCTACAATGATGTGTAGAGTGGAATCAATACTCAACAACAGACCCCTTACAAAGACATCAGATGACCCAAATGATTTGGAACCACTCACACCCAATCACTTGAAATACCACCTGAACTCATTTCAGAAAATGAACCATACCCAAGAAGACGCTGGAAACAAATTCAATACATGGCTGATTTGTTTTGAAAAAGATGGACAAAAGAGTATTTGCCAATACTTCAAGAACGTCAAAAATGGCTTGCACCAAGAAGAAATTTTGAACCAGGGGACGTTGTTCTAATCTATACTAATAAAAGGCAAAGCCCTCACTCACTCACTCACTGACTCACTGACTGACTGACTGACTGACTGACTGACTGACTGACTCATCACTAATTCTCCAACTTCCCGTGTAGGTAGAAGGCTGAAATTTGGCAGGCTCATTCCTTACAGCTTCCTTACAAAAGTTGGGCAGGTTTCATTTCGAAATTCTACGCATAATGGTCATAACTGGAAGGTATTTTTCTCCATTTACTGTAATGGAGTTGAGCTTGACCGCCGTGGGGGCGGAGTTTCGTGTGACATCATCACGCCGCCCACGTAATCACGTGAACTGACTGTCAACGCACTATGTAGAAAACCAGGAAGAGCTCCAAAATACGCTGAAAAAAACATGCATTATATAATTGAGAAGGCAGCGAAACAATAAGAAGCGAGCGAGTGACATATACTACCATATTCATCATTGCAGCTACTTCGGAAACAAAGAAAGGTATAAACCTAAACTTTAAATTAAGTTAATAGACAGGCTGCCGCTGGTGTTTTCCATGCCCACGGGTAATGCGGGATACAAGTTTAATGAGAGAACGCAGGATATAAACGAGAGTTTTGATCACTTTGTAACTAAGTTAAAATTGCAGGTGAAGGGGTGTGCTTATGCAAATTCCGAGAGACTGTGTTTGTGGGGGATTGACAGTTAAGGCGGGTGGAGGAGTCACGTCATCATCTCCCCTCCCATTTACCTCATTTCGCTCTGAGCTGAGCTCCGCGGCTAACGCCGTCTTCCGAAGCAACTTCGTCACACTGCCACCAAGTTAATACACACGCTGTCTCTAGACTGTCTCCACACTGAATCCTCCAGGCACTACTTACAAAAGGTTACATTGACAATCGTGTTACGTTATTTTTAAAATGTTTAATTTTCTTAGCACAAGCACAGCTGAGAATCTTCGATGCATGTGCTCCATGACGCGTTAAAAAATAATGCATTTAATCACACTTTGCATTACAATCAAAGGGGAACTTTTGTCAATGCATGATTTCCTGGTACACCGATTACATTGATCAGCGCATCCCAATTCATTTTAGCCTCGCACCACCTTGGTTTGAGAAGAAGTATGAAAAAATATGAGGTTAACACACAAAAACAGATCACCAATTCAAACTTTATGAATAATCGATTCGCCATCAATAATTGTTTTGGTAAAGCCATACTCAGTGTACTCCTTCTTCCATTTTATAATTTTTCCGCCACTAGCCATGATTAAATGAACGGTAAAAAAGTAAGAGCGAAGCGAGGGTGACTTACTGTATTTAGGCAGGCATATATATGACAGCAACACTCATGACAATCATGTTACGTTATTATTAAAATGTTTCCTTTTCTTTTTCATTACTTATTTAACCCACTACTTCTCCGCTGCGAGGCGCGGGTATTTTGTATATGAATGACCTCCAAAGAGCGCGGAGACTTTTGATCATGTGAACGTGTCTGCAAAAACTGGCGTCTCCTGCCCAACAAAAGTCGAGCAGCCGGTGCGTGCGCATAGCTGTGCCGGCCTTTCAGACGCTGACTGCGCTTCTGCGGCAAAATAATATTAAGGCGCTTCGCACTTTATTTTGCACGTATACGATTATGAGGTCGTCAGCTCGGATTATGAAGACACGCACAGGAGTGAAGGACTGACAGTGCCATCACAGCCGATTAATAGCTGGGACGTCTCACCAGTCTGCACAAGACCCACCGCGACTGTCCCCAAAAGGCGCTCATATCGTCAGCGAACACATCTCTCTATACTATATAAAAGAAAAAGGCAACTTTCCTTTCTTTACACCTTTTTCCTTTTATCCCAAACCAAAGCCTTTCTCTCTTAACACTGCAGAGGACACAAAACTAATTTTCTTTAATTGCTGGTAAGGCACATTACCAGAGGCAGAAATTTGAACTTTCACATAGAAAATGTAATTTCTATACCACAGCTGTCGTGTAGCGCCTTTCAAAAGGGATCTATTACCGAGAGATGATCCATATACATTTTACTGCTGTTAGTACTACTTACCTCTTCTGTTATACCGTCTTTAAAATGTTGTTTACCCGCAACCACTCCAGTAGTGCTCAATGTACCTTTACTTCTTAAAACGTTAATGTTTTACTGTTTAATAACTTATAGACTACATTTTATTATTTTTCCCTTGCACTCAGTGATCAAAGCTATACACACACATATAGACACATACATATATATATACACATATATTTATATATACCTGTGTGTATGTTTGTATGTATGTGTATACACACACACACACACACACACACACACATACATACATACATACACACACAC
The DNA here is from genome assembly GCA_026402145.1 of Polypterus bichir lapradei. Classification (NCBI taxonomy): domain Eukaryota; kingdom Metazoa; phylum Chordata; class Cladistia; order Polypteriformes; family Polypteridae; genus Polypterus; species Polypterus bichir. Next base: position 5,586,922 of record JANRMT010062806.1, on the reverse strand, counting down.
AAATTATATATATGTGTGTGTCTGTGTATGTATGTATATGTGTGTATATATGATGTAGATAGGTATGCATATATATATATATGTATATGTAGATATGTATATAGATATGTATTTTGCTATATATATATATATATATATACACAACAATTACATTAACAATCACGTTACGTTATTTTTAAAATTTTTCCTTTTCTTTTTCATACCTTCTTTAACACACTACTTCTCCGCTGCGAAGCGCGGGTATTCTGCTAGTTGTAGATAAAGCTACACCTCGCAATTCCTGGGTAATGGTTCGAGTCATCAAGACAATGCCAGATGCCAAAGGTGCAGTTTGTGCGCAGACCAAAACTAGCACACTGGACAGACCCATGAATAAACTGTGCCTGCTTCAAGAAAAAGCCAATGTTTGAAATATGAAATTTTTAAAATGTTTGTTTGCATTGTTATTGCTAATGATTTGAAAAGAATAGTTAATATAAAAGTAATTGGCTCATATTGAAGTAAAGTAATTGTCTCTGCTCCTGCATAGCCAATAGGGGCCGGAAATGTAAGAGCCAATCTTAGAAAGTTAAAGTTTTGAGTTAAACTCATATTGATGTTTGCTTAATTTGAGTAGAATATAAATGTCTTTCATAGTCATAGTTTATGGTATAGTCTTTTGCCCCTATAAGTTAGCAAGAGATAGAACCTTCTTACTATAACTGAGTAACAGTGTGATAATAAGCTCAGTTTGTTTAGAACAGGTCCCAGTAAAGAGGGACTTGAAAGACCCATTTTAAGCTTAGAAATGGGATAAGCATACAGTTTTCTGACCATTTAGAAATGGTCCAGAAACATTTAGAAATGGTTCTGAAACGTTATGAAATGGTAACAATTTGAGATGTATCAAGATTAAGCCTAGAACTGAACTTTTCTTAACATTAGTTTTTTCTTTTTTTTTTTTTGCTATTTTAATTTTCTTTTTTGTGTGAACTGTTTTACTTTGAAACTTAACTAAACTTTTAAAAACGAAGATATTTTGTCTGTGGAATTATTTCTGCGCTTTAGGCTTTTGTTGAATCCCATTTTTGAGTTGAAGCTGCTGAACTTTGGTAATTTTCGGAAAACGCAGCTACAGGAGTCCCTGTGGACTATGATGTCTGCTGATGACATTGCGATCTGTAGTGAGAGTAGGGAGCAGGTCAAGCAGACCCTGGAAAGTTGGAGATATACTCTAGAGAGGAGAGGAATGAAGGTCAGTAAGAACAAGACAGAATACATGTTTGTGAATGAGTGGGAGGGCAGAGGAATGGTGAGACTGCAGGGAGTAGAGTTGATGAAGGTGGATGAGTTTAAATACTTGGGATCAACAATTCAGTGTAATGGGGATTGTGGAAGAGAGGTGAAAAAGAGAGTGCAGGCAGGGTGGAATGGGTGGAGAAGAGTGTGAGGAGTGATTTGTGACAGACGGATATCAGCAAGAGTGAAAGGGAAAGTCTACAGGACAGTAGTGAGAGCAGCTATGTTATATGGGTTGGAGACGGTAGTACTGACCAGAAAGCAGAAGACAGAGCTGGAGGTGGCAGAGTTAAAGATGTTAAGATTTACATTGAGTGTGACAAGGATGGACAGGATTGGAAATGAGTACATTAGAAGGTCAGCTCAGGTTGGAAGGTTGGGGACAAAGTCAGAGAGGCAAGATTGTGTTGGTTTCGACATGAGCAGAGAAGAGATGCTGGGTATATCGGGAAAAGGATGTTAACGATAGAGCTGCCAGGCAAGAGGAAAAAAGGAAGGCCTAAGAGAAGGTTTATTGATGTGGGAAAAGAAGGCATGCAGGTGGTGAGTGAAACAGAGCAAGATGCAGAAGACAGGACATATGGAACAAGATGATACGCTGTGGCAACCCCTAACAGAGCAGCCAGAAGAAGAAGAAGAAGTGGGGGGTGTGGAGTACTCTCAGATCGAAGTGCACCAGATTTAATGCCATTTTGAATTTGTCCATCCACAAACTAAACAGCAAAGGCAAGCCTTTCTGGGTTAGGCGAGGTATTATCACCAGTTTGTACCTCATTTTTTTCAAGAGAGCTATGCTCTTGACTAATCTTACAAAGAAGCAGACTCCTAACATGGTGTTATGGGATTAAAAAAGAGAGATTGCATTTTGTGACTTAAAACACCAGACCCTTACATCTGCACTTCTGGTTGGCTCTTGATTTATTAGGAGCAGTGATTGACAGATATGTCCCAAATTATGTCACTTCTGGCTCCTCTCCTCCAGACTGACAGCTGGCTCTGTCACTATCTTGGAGCAGTTAGTTACAGACTCACATCTGAAAAGACGCAATGCTTAATTTTGCTTTCAATTTTGAAATGCAAATTATACGGGGATCACCACAGTGCCCCAACCCTTTATCTGGTTTCTTTTGTCATTCTTACACCATTTATATTCTTTTTAAATGCACAGTTACTGGAGTCTAGCCATTAAGTATGTATCTGGATATAGTCCTGTATGTATAATTTATATCTGGCAAATAAACTTAGTTTGATTTGACCAGACAAAGGATTCATATCTAGGTTGTATGATCTGTGAGACTTCAGGTCTAACCACCATGCCTTTGTGTGACCCCATTTATACATTTAATTTAATATTAAATTAATATAAGCTATTGTCAAAATCTAACAGTTGTTACAATAAATAATTTTTCATGCATTTTGATTAAACATTTCTATTTATAGGCAAATTTCAGGAAATTAGGCTAGATACAATATATATGCTAATACACAAATTATTAGCCAATCTTTTTATTCAGTCTACTTACTTGGTCTAATTTTATCACAGGGAGCCAGAACTTAACCTAACCTGGAGGGAACAGCATGGGACACTAGTCCATCACAGGGGACACTCATCCCCCACATTCACACTCATACTGGGAAAATTTACACTCTTAAGTTTACATTAAAAATATGTTCAAGGAATGTTCAAACAACATAGGAATACTTGGAAAAAAAACATAACCAAAAATTTGGAGATTTTGTAAACTACACACAGTGACCAAGTATGCTTTCAGCTGCTGCCTTCAGCCAAAACATTAGTAGTCTTTATTTTTTTTTTTTGCTAACATCAGTGTCAGTACTGGACAAAATGTATCATCATCCAGAAACTAGTATCAGTTGAGAGTGAGTGGAATAGAAGCTGAAAAGCTCTGCAGCTCCGAGTCACTATTTTCATTTTAATTAAATCAAACACATTTAATTTCTTAAGAAACCATTTCTTATATTTAAAAAAATTACAATACGTTAAAGTAATATTCATGTTTACCAAAATATATTAATGACACAGATATGATGACCAATACACCAATGAAGACAGAAGAAGATGAACAAATTCCTTCTTTACAGCTATCTGTGTTTAAGTAGAAAATCAATTTGAGTCTTACTGCCATTGCTGAGTTGTTCCTCTTCTTAATAAAAAGGCACTATAGTATTTCTGAGGGCGCACAACTCTGCTTATCATCTTACTGATTTAAAGGACTGTTGACAGTCTCTCTTTTCTGCTATGGTGTCTTCATTAGTCAGGCAGTGTGTCAAAGAGTTTAAGGTATTCGACTTTAAATTACAAAGCTGCCATATAAATGTCTGTTTCTGAATGACTTAAATCACTTAACCTGTGCCTCCTTCAATTGTAATAGCAACAATAAGAAATAAAATTATTTAACTACGTTCAGTATTTGTGAATCACCTTGGAATGGTGTCGACTATAAAAAGCTGCTACAAGGGTAGTGACCAACCTCTCTCTTCTAGCATGTAGGCTTCGTTTTAGTCTACTAAGAAAGAAAGAAGAGGAAAAAAAACTCACTATTTTGACATATGTACCTAAGGTACAAATCAATGAATTAACATATTCTGGCAAAGATGGAGGAAAGTGTTCAGTTCTTTATTTCAGGATCATGCTGGACAAACAGAAAGTAACTATACAAAAAACAAAAATTACTAATTTAATATACATTACTCGAAAAAGATGAATAATCTAGAAGTTTGGTCAACCCACAAAAAGACATTTTGCAATTATTGAAACATTAAAGATCATTATTCCCTTCTGGAAATTACTAGACTCAGATCCCAAAATATTTCTGAAATTACTATGGTTTTCTTAGCTTTGCTAATTTTGCATGTACATTTTGAATGCTAAGACTTCCTCAGATTAATCGGGTAAGTCTGATGACACGCCCAGTTCTTTCACCAGAATAAACTTGAATGCAAATATATACAAATGAAAGGTACTTCCAGATAAACCTACAGACCTGCTTAAATTCTTACATACATCAATGGGCCATTTTTAATTCATCTGGCAAGAAATAAATTGGGGAATAATTGTTTTTTGTAAATACAATAAAAATGGAAAAGTACTCTTTTTTTATGAGCTTTATTTTTATTGTTTCTCCAGGTACTGGATGTTAAATGCAAATGTTATTTTATGCTTGTTCATTTTTCACACATTTAAATATTTTTCTTACTTTCTTTTAGGTTTAACAACAGAAGATTCAGTCACTAATATTGAAACAAAAGCCTCAGGTTCAGAAGGAAATGGAGTGACACTCCAGTGCAGCTACTCAACAACGAATAGCTATGCTACTCTTTATTGGTACCGAAAGTATCCAAACCAAGTCATGCAATACATTCTGCAGAAAGGGGCCCGGTCAAATAGTGGATACAGCGATACTGCACATTTTGCTAAGGAACGTTTTTCTTCTACAGCAGAACAAGAATCTACTACACTTACAATTTCTACTCTAGTTCTGAGTGACACAGCCATCTATTACTGTGCTTTGAGACCCACATCACTTTATTCTCCTAGAACACTGAACAAAAAACTGCCTAACCACAGATCACAAAGATAAGGATTTCAGCAGTTATAATGTGGGTTATCGGATACCAAAATGTGACAATGAACACAAAGAGGGGTAAATGTTACATTGCAAATGAGAATTTCTAATTCCCACAGTGACAGATAAGTTAAAGCAGTAGATGCATTGACAGAAACGTTTAAGGACAACGTAAGACTGGAAGAGTGGACTTTGGATGTGAATGAACTGTGATTATCCTTTTGGAAGTACTTGAGTAACAACATGTGGTTACATTTTTTTAAACGTATGGTATCACCTTGAAACATTACTAACATGATTTCTGGTATTATACCAATCACATTTTTGGAAGGAAGATTTTGGATTATGACCACACAGACCTGAGAGAGAGAAGCACCGTCAGAGAGGCAGTGTCCTCCTGAGAAGCTGTGCAGGAAATATGCATGTGTGTGGGAGGAAGAGATGGAGAAACAGACACAGAGAGAGAGAGAGACAGAGCTCATCAACTACTTGAGCACACTAAAGGATTGGGGGAAAAGATAGTGCAGATGGTTTTGCTTATGACCATAAATGAGCAGTGTGAATGTGTACATGCAACGATGCGGGTCTCCTAAAGACTCCTCTTTCACATATGGGAGCCCCTATAACCCAACACCATTGATAGTTATAGCTGAGATGAGCTGACAAATGGGGACAAATCTCACACACAGCAAGGGGATGGTGGAAAAGTGGTTTTATTAAAAACCAAATCCAAACAAAACATAAAGTGTCCACACTGTAGAGTCCCAAATGTCCATAAATAAATCCATAAAACCTAAGTGAAAAGTGGGGGATAAAAACCATAATAAATAAATCCAATAAAAGCAGAGGTTAAAATGCAGTCATTAGCTCCTTCTGATCTCAGCCAACCTCCTCCTTCATCTTCCCGGCTGGCACCAATCCCGCTTGCTGATCGTTTCCTACTTTTCAGTCCTCACTGCCACCAAATTGTGACACCCCATGTAGTGGCAAGTTTGGCACCAGACTACACAGTGGGCATCTTGTAGTGCAGGATCAACCGGGATCAGATTTGTGAGAAGTCAGACATGGAGACACAGACACAAAAAGGTGGTATTTCCAAAACAAGAGTGGATTTATTTACAGGTGCAACAAAACAACAAAAATAATGTCCCAATCAAAAATAGTGAGCAATATATACAGTGAAGTTTCCAGTCCCCAATAATGAAAAAAAAAAGACAAAAATGTATATACACAAAAATGGTAGTCTTCCTAAATGTAGAAAATGAGTTCTGGAAGAAACTACATATAAAGTCCAAAGATTACCAAAAATTTTTAAAAGGGAAGGAAAAAAGAGGGTATATGAAAGAACAAAAAAAAAAAAAAAGTGCACCAACGCCCAAAATCTATATAAATATCTCCACCAAAATAAAGCTGCACTAGGAGATATCTAGAACATATACAGGGAATTTATAAAATAAGGCACAAGCCGCTGTTTGGTAAACTAACTGAAAACGGCATACTAACCACACCACCGAGTCTAAATACAGTCCTTCCGAGGCAGCAAGTGCCTCTTATAGTCTGGGCATAAATCTTTATCCAATCCCGCGGCACACTGCTCCCTTTCACCAATCGCGACTGACGCAGGTGCCTTCTACCTTTGCAAAGCCTGTAATAAACAGGGCTAGCGGCCTCACGTGCGCGCGAACTGGAGCACATCCCGACACGCTCACTCAGAAGAGCCGACCCTTAGCCAGCATAAAATACTAGGAAACGTTTGGGTGTGACACAAATATCCTCATGTTTGTTTCTTTTAAAATGAAGGACAATTCATCAAACTACTAACAATATCACGTCTGCTTCTGTCCGCAGTGATTCCACCCATTCCACTTCCACCTGCATAAATACTCCAACCAAAACAACTTATCACTCAGTCTGGAACACACGCACAATGAAGACAAAACCCTTCTCAGAGAGACAAAATCTTATAGTGACAACTTCTGGAGCTATTGCTCTTTGTCATCTAAATTATTGCTTCCGACTTACCGAACTAAATCCTGGACATTAAAATAACTCATATCAAATGTCTTGCTTCAAGAGTCTTTGCCGAACAAATAACAAAAAAACACTGTCTCGTTTATTAATACTTCCAAAACCCTTGATTTTCTGTGCAAATATTAAAGCTGACTATTGTAAAATTAGGGACACTAACAGAATTGTTCTTTAAATTCAAACAGCATGTCAAACTAATTAATCATAAGCGAACGAACACATAGAAATTAACAAATGGGGGAGGTATAGCAGGCAGTGGAATTTATAACTTTTAAATGTACCCAAGGCAACCACAGACATTAGAAGCAGGATGTTAGCATTGTTATGAGTGATTTCTTTAGTGGAAACATAACGTTTTTTTGGATTCAGTACACAGAATTTAATTAAATAATTAAGATAAAATACCACAAACAGTAATTCAGCTCTCTAGAGACATTTTCAAAGAAAACAATAGGATATCATCTCACTGCTGAAATATTTGAGGAAAAGTATTGCAGTTTCTGGAGGATTTAACTGCAGCAAAACTGATGGAATGAGGGTATTTTTGAAGGCCTCATGTATACACAGAATTAACTGATTTTAATCTATTACTTAACAGCTTTTATTTTTATAAATGCTTAAGGTATTGCTTTGCTGTTTTGTCTCATAACAAGTGTTACTTGATTGTTATATAAAGTAATTATAGTCATGTCATTTGGAGTAATTGTTAGTTACAAAATAAACGGTTTTACATTTTAATGATGGATGTTAGCCCTTTATAATCACCAATGTTAATTATTTCAAATTTTTGGTTCAGTTCTAAAAGTTAAAGTTTAAAGTATTAAAACTGATTTTAGTTATTGTTAGTTAAACAGAGGCTTATATAAATGCTGTAGCATTTTTTGTTTCATTAAAGGACTCACTCATGTATGATGCTAAGTTCTAGCAATTTCAGTGGTAAAACAATTTATTTTTGCTAAGGTTCCTGACACTTTGCAAAACTTCCTATTTTATTCATTAGAATTAAAAGAGAGATTCTTGAAAGTTGTTCCTCAGCAGATAATAGATTAATACTATGTTTTTTAAAAATTAGATATTTACATAAAGCCTCCAATACATGTAGTGTTTGTAACCACAATAATAGCACAATTCAACTATAACGTTATTCATGCAATAATTTATTAATCCTTTGTTATTTATGTCCCAGACACCATGTGCAGAACATCCTGTGGTAAGTATTTTAAATATTCCCTGCTTTACTATATGTATAGGTAATATGTACCTTGTATGTAAAGTGTAATAAGAAAACATAATCCTGTATAGTATGTAAAATGTAATGAGAAAATATAATACATAACTAACTAACTGTCATTTAAACAAAACTACAGCTATCAACATCGGCTTCTACTGTATAACCACCTTCATCATCAGCATCTTCTTCAAACAATTTGTGGGAGCACATAAACTTCTATGTTAGTGAGGCACAAAAGGTCCAAAAGGCCATTGCAAATGCCTCTATAGTGAAAACATACCTCCTCGAGTCATACTGAGGTCAGCTTGAAGATCAAGTAAAGTATTGTCAATAAAGAGCAGCTGGATAAATGAATCTTTAATCTCTTTCAAAACGTATCTGACTTTGCCAGGAACAACTGTTACTAGTAAACACATTCTTTCAAAATGTGGATAGGTAACCAGTAAATAAGAAGTTTTAAGCAGAGCAGATTAGAATAAATTATTTTCTTAAAAAAATATTAGTTTTCCTTTTATTATTCATAACTCGTGTTCAAGTTACATAAGCACAGTCCCAATCACTAACACATGCACTGTTTTGCATGCTTTTAACCAATCATATTGGCCAAAGTAAGAATGCATTCTACCTGATAAATTTATGTAAGCTTCAGTTCAAACCCCAAACATGCAATCTACCTATTGTTTCAATTATTAGCCATAACAAAAATTGAAGCACTCAGTCAAATCTGCATATCTGCATTTTGGAAAGGTAAAAAAGACTTCATTTTGATCTCTCTCTTTAATAAAAATCTCCATTATTTCATATGGATTGTCTATAATTCAACTTGTTTATTTAAATAATTGTTTACTAAATTTCTTTTACACTTTTTAAGATTTTTGAGCCCTCTTTGATATGAAAACAAAACTAAGCATCATGGTGAACAAGGTGTCTTGCTCCATATTAATACTTTATGTATGTAATATGTACAGTATTCCACTGTTGCCATTTATAATATGATAATTTGCACCATTCATTCAAATGTTATGATGCTCCATAAAGATACGTTTTGTACAATACTAGTCTGTAGAACTTCAAAGTGCAGAAGTTATGAAAGGTGCCTTTAGCTGGATGTCAAATGCACATCACCCCAGAGTTTGAAATGTTGGGATGACATGCACATTTCAAATGAAATGCAAACAGGTTTTGGAACCCTGGGGCAACATACTGTACTCAGTTAACATGAAGCTCAATGAACAATGGTTCAGAACCTTGGGGTGATATGTGCAGTTAACAACAATCTTGATGAATAAGGTTTCAAAACTGTGGAGTGACATGTACAGATGTCAGAGGGGGACATTTTTTTGTACACTGGGTGGTTCCATTAGGCACCCATTGTTGGGACTGGGGGTGAGAAGTTAAAAGGCTGTCTGCAGGATGTAGGTATTTGCTGTATTGCAAAGTAGTCACCACTTTGAAGTTTTTGGCTGGTTGAGATTACAAATAATACCAGGTTGTGATAACAGAACTGCTCCTTCCTTGGAGGATGTCTGTATTTACCTGACTTGGAAATTAGCATGTTTGACAATATTGGCTTCTAATGAGCAGATCTGTACTCATTAATGGTTGGTAACAATACATTTTGTTAACTTGTGTTTTCATTAATTGTTCAACCCAGGAAATGTAGATGTGCCATTGTTTAATCCAATTGTCCAGAACTGATAATGGCAGGGACTGAAGGAGATTTAAAATTCTGGGCAGGAAAAGGCAGAGGAGGGACAGTCCACTGAGAACGCTGCCAAGACACTCGCACAGAGCACAGGGGCTCGCAAGCAGACAAGGGTACGTGGCTGGCACGACGTGAGGCACAAGGATGGCAACACTTACTTCCAGGGAGGAAGAGACAGCTCCACAACGAGACGGCAGTTGTGGGTCCAGAGAGAGAGGGAAGCCGCATGAAAGGACTGAGCAAGGCTGGAAGACGAGAAATGAGGCGTGCCTAGATCACAGCAACACAAGGAGCCCAGAGTGGAAAAAAAGGAACGACGAAGAGACGCTGACAGGGATTCCACGATTTTCATAAAACCTCTGTTGGGAAACGAGTGTCCAGTGAACAGAGTGTACCATGGACAGCTGGAAGATTAGTTGTTGGGGTAACAGTGTGCGAAACGGACTCTCCACCAGTAAAGGTTGTATCCTCCAATCCTTGTTTTTAATGGACTTTTAGAGTGTGGACTCTGTGCTTTCCTTTCTAAAAAAGGAATTTGGTTCCCAATATTGTTAGATTTTGTTTATGTTCATTTATCTTTTTAATGTACTTATTATTGTCTTGTGTAATAGAAGTTACTGTTGCTTTTCCTGAAATTACTGTTGTGTCTTTCATTGTGTGTTTACTCACCGCCCAACTTAAAGAACCCTGTGTGCTATTTTCTTTAAATCTCAAGAGTTCCCAGTCTCTTAATAAAACTGGGTGACGTAATCAGATATTTTAAAGGTGTTTAGGTTTGATTACCTGTAAGTGTGACCAGACACCTGTCACACAGTTCAAACATAACATTAATCAGGTTAAGTAACCCTAAAGTGATATGTTCAGTTCAAACGAACCATGAGGGTTTCATAACATGTTATATGATATGAACATACCTTTTGAAAGCATTAAAATATTCAAAGTGATTGTGCTACAAATTGCCACCCATTCCCCTACTGAAATTTTCCATATTTCCTGTCAATTTGTAGTAACATTATACACTCCATCTATACAGATACTGTGAAGCACCAATGCTGATCACTGGTGACAATTTGTGATCATTATTGCCGCTGTAATGTGATGAAATTTGTTAAGTACTTAATATTGTAAAATAAAACCATATGAAGAATTTCCCTGAAAATTGTGACTCATATTTGAGTTTTTGGATGTGTTGGTGTAGAAAGATCAAGAGTCCCATCCAATATTGAATTTATATTTTGGAAAAATATGATATAAACTGCTGTCTAGCATGTTGAAGTGTGTTTTTATTTCTGGATACCAAAAATCTAACAAATCACTATAAATAGCTTCAGCAAATCAGTGCCTTGCAAACAGCATGACAGGATGATATTTTATTGATAGCAGCATTAGACAAGTTCTCCATTTATTTTTACTCTTTTACTATTTATCGTTAGGCATTTTAAAAGTGCTATTTAATATGAATGAAATCTAAGCAAGTGAAAAGTATTTATATCATGACATTAAATCTTGTTTTCCTTATTGTTAGAATTATTGGACTTATCAAAAAAAATGCAGTAATGATTTAAGAAATCTTGTCAAATACATTTTGCTTACCCCACTGGAAGACATTTTTTGCTAAATAAAAGCAAAACAGCTCAGATTTCAAGTATTTTGTCTATTATTTATATATGCATTTTTTGCATTATGGTGCTTACCTTATTTTTAAATTTATGTAGATCTTCTACTAAAAGGTGGAGTGGTGGCTCTGATGCCTAGGGATCTGCACTGGCAATCAGAAGGTTGCTGGTTTAAATCCCGTAAAACTTCAGAAAGTGACTTTACTCTGTTGGGCCCTTAAACTGCAATTGTGCCTTCCTGGGTATGGCATTAACCTTCATCCAGCCCTGCAACCAGGTCCTCCACCTTGCAAGAAAAACTTGGGGTTTGTGGCAGGCTTGGCACTTCAGCCCACTGTAAAAAAAAAAAAAAAAACTCACACTATTCCAATCCAACTAGTGTGGTGCTGAGGTGTTATACGTTGCAAGGCTGCACTCAGGTCATAATCTGGGATCCTGAGGTGGTTTGTCGTGGTGTGAGTCCAGCAATGCACTGCATCAGCACATGCTCCCAACCTCCATATACTGAAGCTGATACACTATTGTATATACTGGAATGAATAAATGTGACACTAGAATTTTGTCACATAAATGATATACTGAAATCCATACAACACATTATTATAATGTTCAGGAAAACAATTGTTCACTTCTTTCATCTTTAAGCATCAGAATTTCTCAGTGTTATTCTATTATTCACCAGTTTTCTCTAATGGAAAGATAGGGGTGGTGTCACTGAGTCCCAAACCCTGGACACATCAGACAAGGGCAAGGGTTCAAATATAATGATTCAGTACCTTTACAGACCCTTCTAGAATTTTCCATACAGCACATCACAACAATAAAGACTTTCCTCCATCTCCATCCTAGTGCTCTTCTTCCAAGCAAGCCAGTGCTATGGCAGGTGAAATGGAAATCCATAAAATTAGGGATTACTAATCCCAGCAGCTTCCCCAGGGATTACAGGTCCCAGCATGCCCTGCAGGTGCCTGTGTGGGAATTCTAACCCAAGAATGCTGCCATCTGACGTATCAGGAGTGCGCATGGGGGACAGTTTACAGGTTCAAATACTGATATTCGTCAGCCAGACCGGGGGTTGACACTCTCACTTAATCCTCTCTCCTCTTGTTCCTCTGCAGTTCACCAAAAGACCCAGCCTCTTGATGACATCACCACTGTTCCACCCACTGTTGACATCACTTCTGGCCAACTGTCCATCCACTGTGGTATGTACACTAGTCACTTATCACTACCCATATCTGCTGTAATACACTCCATATGTAGACATTTAAATAGGGACTTTTATTGAATTTTCTGTAACAGACTTGTGATTTTTAAAAAATATTTGGTATTAGTGCTGTTAATTTAATATGCCTAACTGGGAAACCCTATATTTTTAATTAACTAAAAAATGAAAAATTACAGTAAGGATGCTAATGCTCATGCTCTTTCTCGGGTTCACAACTTCTTGGTTAGGACCACCCGACCCAATGGGTCTGGGAGTTGGGTGGTGTCACACACCTCCGTATGGGAGGCAACTAAAGGGCTCGAAAGAGAACAATTCCATGCTGGACCAGGGGGTGGCAGTGTGCACTAACCCTTTCTCTCTTTCTTCTGTAGACCACCTAAGGGAAATTCCATCTGGACTGTATGACATCACTTCAGTTTCCTGGCCCGATAGTGTCACTTTTGCCAAAAGGCATTAAAAATGCCATTTTGTTAGCCATACATCAATTCTGTTTTGGACTCAACTCTGTAAAGAGTGCTCTGTTTTCACCCAATCTTTAAGTATATGGCATTGCTACCCCTAAACCTTTTCTGTGTTCTACGTTTTATTTGACAATTTTTACTGTAAGAGCTTATTGCATGGGGGGAAGCAGCTGAGAGAGGGAAAGAGAAGTAGAGGGAAAGGTGGAATAAAAGTGGAAATGAGAAGAAAATAAGTATGTTGTGTCATTTTGGTAAAATAGTTTTATAAAAATAAATAAATCAATAAATAAAAATAAAATAATTTAAAACAATATTTTTGCACACACAACTAATAATGTACATCTATTCTTATTTTTTTATCTTCATATTTGCTGTTTCTCTAAGTATAAAGTTTCAAATACTCTATGAATGTGCCTGTTCGTTCTGTGTTGTCTTTCTTTTTCAGGTTTAATTATATGTGACTCAGTCACTAATACTAAAACAGAAGTCTTAAGAAATGAAGGCAGGGCTGTGACACTCCGATGCAGATACTCAACAACTTACTTCTTCTGTACTCTGTTGGACATGCAGTTTATTCTGTATAAGGGAGCCAGGTCAGCAAGGACACTTGAACATAACGATCCTAATAGTTTTTTCTTCGACAGCAGGAAAAAATGTGGCTCTGCTATCTACTACTGTACACTGAGATTCACTGTGTTAAATTGTGCACAAACACTGAACAAAATCTCACTAACCACAGATTGCTGAGGTTATAACATGGTACAACAGTAGAAAAACAGTAGATTCATTTTGAAACAGTGTAATATACTTTTCCTCTAATCATTTCCTAAAATGTTAACCAGTTTTAACTCTTATTGGAGCATCTGGTGTAACGGAACATTCTCCTGCTCTCTCCTTGGGAAATGATCGAATCTGCAGGTTTTTCTTCTATATAAACTTCAAATTGTTAATGCACTTTTTTAGTTTATTCAATTCCATGCATTCTTCTTATCATTCTTATCATGCTAAAAGTTAATTAAAAGATCCTAATAAATTGATTGTCAACAGTGAAACAGATATGTTGTTGAATGTACATTGTGTAAATGAATTAGGTGTTTAAAAAACTATTTAGAAAGAATTAGGAGCAAAACAGATTTTCATTGCACAAGACAAGTAAAGGGGCATGTGTTTTCTTCATATACTGTATTTGAGGTCACGTAATAC
>JANRMT010062806.1:5500453-5552510 GCA_026402145.1 Polypterus bichir lapradei | reverse complement strand
TGGTACTTTAATGCTTACATGGCTAATGACATTGAAACCTGGGAGGATTGGCCTACCTGATCTGAACCCAAGTTGTGTTTTTTATTTGATTTAAGAGATAGTTCCAGTTTGTCCATAACAGACATCATGTTCAAGCATAAGAATGTTCATATGTGCACTTGGCACCAGACTGCCCTAGGCTGTAGGATGATTGTTGATTTTGTAGCAGTGTCATCAGATTTATGATCATGTATCCTGGACACTTGGTCAGGTGAAGAGAGGGGTAGTGACTACTACGTGGTTGCAATTTAGATCAGATCGTTGGTGGGTTTTGGTGTTTGGCTTGAACAGACCAAGCTAACTTAAACATATTGTGAGGGTGTTCTGAGAACATTTTGCAGATGCCTTCATCCAGCAGATCTTTATCTTGAATTTCTGGATGAATTTCTCTTGCATTCCAAGTGAGGCTGGAGACATGAACCTGAATGGGCCCTGTACCATGACTCCATTGTTGAGGCGGCTGCACAAAGCTTCAGATCAAAAGTCATTGGCTCCTGTTGTTGCAATAATCACTGAACTCGGTGGAGGATGCTAGCAGTAAAGGTATTCATCAGACTGAAGAAGGAGCCATTTCAAGCTTGGTTCGTTTTTGGGTCTCCACAGAGGCAGCTGGCAGGAACCAACAGACCAAGCAGAGTGTGACAATGTCAGTGGCAGAAGTAAAAACATGGGCATTTGAGGAGTTCAGTGAGGCCATGGAAAATGACTTTTGGTCATCCTTGAAGCAATTCTGGCTAACTATTAGGTGACTCAAGAGGGAGAAGCAGAGCTTCACCCATGCAGATTGTAGCAGGAATGTAGTTTTACTGACCTCACGTGGTGATATAGTTGGGCAGTGGAAGGAGCACTTTGAGGACCTCCTATTTTCTACCAAAATGCCTTCCTTTGAGAAAACAGAGTCAGGGGACATGAAGGAGGACTCACCCATCACTGGAGCTGAAATTACTGATATAGTTTAAAAACTCCTCTCTGGCAGGGCTCTGGAGTTGGATGACATTTGCCCTGAGTTCTTAAATGATCTGGATGTTGTTGAGCTGTCTAGGAGCTAACACACCTCTTCATTGCTGCATGGGGGTCAAGGAAAGGGCATCTGGATTTGCAAACTTGGGTGGTAGTCCTCATCTTTAATAAAGAGGACCAGAGAGTATGTTACAGTCTGAAGTGTTCATGGGAGTACGACCAACCAGTCTACATGTGTTTTGTAGATTTGGAAAAGGCAAAGGTCTCACAGGGTGACCTGTTTGGGGTTGCTTTGGGAGTATGGGATACCAGGCAAGCTGTTCTTGACTATTCAGCCCCTCTACAACTGGAGTGAATGCTTGGTTCACATTGTCAGCAGTAAGTCAGACTCATTCCTGGTTGGTGTAGGTGGGTTATAGACAGAATTTAGAGGTACAGTCAAGTGGATGGTTTCCAAATGATTTAAGTAAACTCATTCATGCAATCATGCAAGCTACCAGAAACCACAATAAAGCCCTGTGTTAGTGTTGTCATGTAGGGTGTACTGCTAAAGGTGTTGAATACCATCAGTCTTGACTAACTTTATATGTCAATAGCAAGTGCACAAAATAAGCTGAGAATTATACCTAAAAAAGAACTTCAATTATATGCAGTAGTTAAGGTCTACTCCATGTTGCTGACAACCCCACAATCTATGAAGTATGAAAATGCTACACTCCTCTATATTTTGCAATAATGTTACTTACTTATTTTATTTTGGATTTTTTTTATTAACCTTATATGTCTTTGTGTATGCATGGAAACTACAGTATATTTACTGATATAGCTTCTCTTAACTAACAACAGTTTCAGAAACAATGGCAGTGTCACTGCCTGTGCTTTTAATAGATAGAGTAGTTTACAATTCCACTCACAAATATAGTAAAAGTATGTGGACTAGGAAGAATACACAGAGAATCACTATCACTAATCTCTTTTCACATTATTCTTGCTCATATAATAATATACTTTATGTGGTTTCAGTTTTGGAATCAGTCAGTCATCCTAAAATGTTGAAATTCTGACATGATTCCACAAAAAAAGGCATAAAAAAATCCAAAAAAACAGGGCTGCATTTCTGGACTCCATGCCCCTAGCACCCCTGCAGGTGTCCCAACTGATTTCCCCTTTGAGGTACACTGGTCCTTCCATTATTTAAGACGGGCCAGACACAAAGTTATTTGTTTGTTCCACTGACCAAGCTATCTGTCGTTCCTCTCTGGTGTCCTATGCGGTTTTGAAATCTCCCCCTTTCTGGGCCAGGACGCCTGTCCTCCTTCTACATCAATGCCCAGCCAAAATATATAAATGTTGAAAACAGAAAATTATTTATCTTATTTTATTGTTGTATGCATTAATTAGAAAAACTATGAAAGCTGCATAGTTGCTGAAACATTAGACAGGCCTTTTTGGCAAGGTTGATTGTACCTGGGAATCTTCTTAAAATAATTAACCTTAACCAAGCCTTTATAGTTGAACAATGATATATGGTTGGTAAAGCAATTAAATTTCACAGAAAAGCTTAATTTATTTTATGAAAGAATGCCATAAGATGAGAATGGTTAGGAGAATTGTCTATATTAAAAACGCTCCCTTGAAAACTATTTCAAGTTGTGGATTGCCCAGAACTATAGCTTTTTTTAAATGTATATAACACTGAGAAATGATTAGTCAACCATGATATTTCATTCCTGTTACCTGGTGCTGGGCCTGTGTACACAGCTAATCCAACTATTACATGACCACATTACAACAAAGGAAGCAATGCCAAATGTTGCAACACTTAATCATCACAGTCTACACCAAGTCAGTTAAGCTTCAGGGATATCAGTCTGTCCAGTTAGGAAGCCTCCTTTGGAGCAAATGAAAGTGATAACTGGTGCACTGGAGAAGCAACAGCAAGGCAACCCTCAAAAAGGGAATGGTTTTGCAGGTGGTGACCACAGACAATAGCTCTCTCCTTATCCTTCCTGACTGATTTGTCTCTGGGTTTGCATTTGCTAGTGTTAATGTCACTACTGGTAGCATGAGGTTCTACCTGCAGTTGATTCAGGTTGTACAGGTAGTCCAGCTCCTCCAGGATGGCACATCCATTTGTCCTGTCACAAGAAGGTTTGCTGTATCTCCCAGAACAGACTCAAGAGCATGAAGGAGATACCACAAGATGGACTGTTACACAAATACAGCTGGACAGAGCTGTAGAATGGCATCATCCCAGCAGGTCTGGTATGTGCTCTTTTGCGCGAGAACGGAAAGGAGAAGCACTGCCAGAGCCCTACAAAATGACCTCCAGGTGGCTACTACTGTGCATGTTTTTGACCAAACTATCAGAAACAGACTCCATGAGGGTGGCGTGAATGCCTGATGTCCTCTAGTGGGACCTGTGCTCACAGCCCACCACTATGCAGCTCGATTGGCATTTGCCAGAATACACACAATTGGCTGGTCCTCCATTGGTGCCCAGTTCTCTTCACAGATGTCAGCGGGTTCACACTGAGCACATGTGACAGACTTGAAGGTCTGGAGATACCGTGGTGAACGTTATGCAGCCTGCAGCATCATCCAGTTTGGCAGTGGGTCTAGGGAGATATATACTTGGAGGATAATGCATACCTCCATGTGCTAGGCAATGGTACCCTGACTGTTGTTAGGTACTGGAATGAAATCCTCAGAACAATTGTCAGACCTTATGCTGGTGCCGTGGGCCCTGGATTCCTCCTGGTACATGACAATGCCTGGCCTCATGTGGCCAGAGTGTGTAGGCAGCTCCTTGGTGACAAAGGCATTGATGTCATTGTCTGGCCCACACATTCCCCAGACCTGAATCCAATTGAGAACCTCTAGGATATTATATATCGGTGCATCCGACTCCGCTCAGTAGTGCCACAGACTGTCCATGAGCTCACTGATGCCCTGATCCAGGTTTGGGAGGAGATCCCCAGGACACCATCCCCCATATCATCAGGAGCATGCCCAGACATTCTCAGGACTACATACAGATTTTTGGGGGCCATACACTATACTGAGTTACAATATGAAATGCTGTGATGAAATTCACACAAGTTGGATCTTCCTGTGATTTCAATTTTTGATTTTCGGTGTGAAGTTGAATCCTGATCTCAATGGGTTGCCAATTTTGGTTTCCATTGACAATTGCTACATCATTTTGTTTTCAACGAATTACACAGTATTACTCAGTAAAGATTTTCCACTTTAATATTTTGTTAATTGACATCCGATGTGTGATTTATATATGTAGTTTTATTTCAATAGACTTCTACACCATATGTGTAACTTAGTATGGATATAACTTAACAACATCTGGGACATTATGTATCAGTGCATCTGACGTTGCCAAGTAGTGACATAGATTTTCCAGGTGCTCACTGATGCCCTGATCCAGGATTGGGAGGAGATCCCCCAGGACAACATCTGCTGTCTCAACAGGAGCAAGGCCAGACATTGTCAGGAGATCATACAGGCATGTGGGTGCCATACACACTATTGAGTCACATTATGAGTTGCCATGATGAAATTCACGCAAGTTGGTTCAGCCTGTGATTTTTTGTTTGACTTTCAGTATGATGTTGAACCCAGCCCTGAATGGTTTGGTGTTTTTGGTTTCCGTTGACAATTGTTATATCATTTTATACTCAATTAATTATGTAGTATTACTCAATAAAAATTTTCCACTTGAATACTTCCTTTATTTGGATGTGTGATTTAAGTGTTCTCTTAATTTTTTGAGCAGAATACATATGCTGTGAAACTAGCTTTTCTGCTTAGACAGTCAAATATCACTTGTTACTCCCTGTCCCAAAATACTAAGCATGCCTCTGGTGAAAACATTTTCTATTGTGAAACAATACATAACAAAAACTTTTCATTAAATTCTCAACTCTAAACAGCAAAACTTCTCCCAATGCTGCAATGTTCTTCCATCCTCTGCTATTCACTATTGAAGGCTGTTCTCTCAGCTGCAAACCTGGTGGGAAAGAAATGGCTACCTTCTCACACCATGTGCCCTGCATTTACTTTAGTACTTCAGTGGTTTAAGATATGTAGGCATAGTATACAGAGTTTAAAGAAAAGCTAAATGTATTAAATAGAATAATAGCAACAGAGAAGCTCAGTGAAATAAATAATATATAAATGAGCAGCATTGTCTGGATATAAAGTCCAAATTAAAATAAATAAAAAAATAAATAAAAATTTGATGGTTGAAGAGTGGCACCAAAGGAAACATCTGTGTGAGACAGGGAGCTTATGTTTGTCCTCTGGATGGCTTGATTCAGAAATCAGGCTGATGCGTAGAAGGCATCTTCTTATCCAGGTGGACAGTCTTTCTCACCTTTGGCACTCTGTTCTTTATGCTAAATCCCCTATTTGAGGATCTGGACCCTTTTACTACTCTAGTGATGTCCTGACAGCTGTATTAATAAAAATGTGTCTTAAATAGAGGAAGCTAATGATCAGCTTTGGCAGTATAATAGTGTTAAATGTTGAGCTGTAGTCTAAAAACCAGACCCTGTCATACCATTTTTTTATAATGATAAGGATATAGTATCTCCTGTGGACTGTTTGTGACAATAGACAAATTGGAGGTGACCATGTCTATCTGGGATATTGTGCTTAATGCTCCATAGCAAAAGTATTTCAAGGCAGTTTTTTAAACAGGACAGAGATGGTTGTCCTTTTGATTCAAGCAGGAACTTTTTCTCTCAGTGAAATATCTAAGGGTTTTTTAAAGCATGCTATGAAATTCCATCTGGACCAGATGCCTTGTGGACATTGTCTTGTTAAAAAGTCTTCATTCCATCATGTAGAGGAACAATGAAGGGTGTGAATCATGTGATGCTGTGAGGAACTAAGTTGCAGGCTGTTTTGTTATCGCAATCAAAAAGAGTATATATAGAAACATTAAGTGTATTGGGGAGATAAAACATAGGTGACATTGCATAAGGTTTTACTTTGTAGTCCGTAAGCACATTCAGAACTTGCCAAAGATTGCCTGAACTATAACAGCTGCTATATTCTGTCTCTGGTTCACTCCCATTGTCAGAAAGTCCTTTGCTGTGTAAATGGTGACCTCTAATGGTGTAGCATTAGAATGACTTCATATTTTCTTGACTCACTTCCAGGTTACACTTCAGGTTTTCTGCCTTTTCCATCTCTTATTTTTACTTATTGCATGTTGTGGGACTGTTTTGATAAATCTGATTACACCTGTAATATGAATGCTGTGCATCACTGTGGAAATGTAGGTTTATTTAAATATGGTTTAAAAAGCCTCAATGTGTTCGCTAAACTTGTGAGTTGTTTATATCTTATGCTTGTTTGTAATGTAATTACTTTGTGTGTGTATTTACTCTGTTTGCAGGCCACCTTTAAAGGGATTAAAGACATTTCTGAATTCAGACTTTGGAGTGATTTATTACATCTGTGCCAAATAAAACAGGGAGTTTACATCAGAAAATGTTACGTAACTGAGGAGATAAGAGCATGACTTCCAAGGCCAGACATCTGATGAGTCTCATGCTTTTAAGGCACTATCTTACCACATTTACTGCACTAGTTTAGCAGTCCGGGGCCAATCCTAACTTACACCCATAATGATGTGTAGCCATTTTGATTACTTTTCTGAGCTTTTAACTTACATTTGTTGTACTGTATGTGTCTATGTCACTATTTAGAAATGCATTGCTGCATGCCTACAGTAAATTAATAATTTTACTAGTGATCATTGTTTCTTAGAAAATACTCAAACTGTTTTCAAAGGCACATAATCATCCATTATCTTTTTTAATCCCATTAGATATTTTACATCCTCATCCAGATCTCATGAGGAGTTTCTAAACATGTCCTAAATAACCAGCAAAAGCAGTCTTTCAAATTTTCTTTTACTTCTTTATTCCAACACTAAGCCACTTTACTTGTCAGCCCCTTGCCCATTAGTCTCTGCTTGTATGCTGACAGCAGTACTGGGAGGTGATCTGTCATTTGAGGTAAGGGGCGTAGAAACAGGCGATAAACATCTTTAAAGAGTGTAGCAGTAATCCAAGTATAAGCACCCCTTTTGGAGCAGATGATGTGATGATGATATTTAGGGTAAATATTCCTTAAATCTGCTTAGAAATTCCCTGCAACAACATAATTCCTCAGGGTATAAATGTTAATATTCTGTAATAATGTTGTACTGATTATTAAGGACATTTTTTGTTTTGGCTGTCAGAACTAAATAATTATACAGCAACCCCAAAAAACACTGGAGAACTCTGTCAATAGGTAAAACATATGACATTTGGTAAATAACTATTGTAGATTTGGTGAACGGTTTTTGAAGACAATTTTAACATTCGTACACCACACTTTGTCCACCATAAAACACATACCATCTCTTTTGTTTTTACCTTATAGTTCAGTCCAAATCCCACAAAAGATAGAAAAAGCTGCCTGGCTGCATTACAGAGTCTGTTGTCTCATCAGTTAGCCATGTTTTCCAGAAACAAAAACACAACAATTGAATGTTTCTCTGTGTAGCCAGTGTTTCCTGAATGTCATCTAATTTGTTATCTGGTGACTGCATCTTGGCTAAGATGGCATAAACATTCAGTTGAGGCAATGTTTTGCTCTCAGTTGGACACATCACCTTCATCTCTGTTTCTTACCTCTGTTTGACTAATCATCTCTAGTTGATTTATGCTGGTTGTGTTAGCGGAGTATAACAACTCTATATTTAATTGGCCCATGCACCTATTAGGCGCCTGTAACTAGACTTTGATCTAATCAGCAGGGGCTACACACTCCCTTAAAAACTAGATGCATGCATGTCTTCATTGGAGTTAGTGTCTTCATCTGCACTCTAATTGGGGCTGAAATCTATGCTTCTCTGAGGTGGACACTCTGAAATCCCTCTGAACACTCACATAGGTAAATCTGTAGCTCTAAACGTAAGATGTTTCCTAGTGACTTAATATAACTTGGCTGAAAATGGGTATGTTTTTTAGCAAAATGCATGGCAAGGAGCCTTACACACAAAACTGAGCTTAAGAAAACATGCATGTGGGACCAAGTGGCAAAGACATCTAGTGTAATCTACTGTAAGCAAGGTTCTTCATTTGAATTTAGAATCTCAACATGCAATTGCACACAGTGTAGGACACCATTAAGGCTTGGTATTTGTCAGAAAGTCCTTTGTCCGGTTAAATGGCGACCTCTAATGGCAGAATATTAGAAACACTTGTAGAATGGCAGAATATTAGAAACACTTGTAGAACTTTTCTTACATATTTCCAGGTGAAAGTTCAGGCTCTGTACTTCATTCGTTCCTTTGTTTACTTGCTGCATGTTGTGAGAATAGTCCTTTTCTCATATCACGTGAGCCATTAATGCTGTGCATCCTTGCGGAAAAGTAAGTCTATTATAGATAATTTGATATAAAGAGGTTCAAATGTTTGTTAAACTTACATGTGCAGATTATTTAAAATGTGTACTTGTATGTAAGATTGTGACTTAGTGTATGTATTTAATTTTGTTTACAGGCCACAGCAACAGGAATTAAAGTACTTTCTGAGTTCATAGTGGCCAGACATCTGATCGTGTCTACTGTCATTTGGACTTTATCTCACCCACATTTTTTACACCAGCCTGTCTTACCGAGGCCAGCTCTCACTTATAGTATTGAAAAATAAATAAATTAGGATTCTAATTAACTAGTAAACAGACAGCTAGATACCTGATTTCTCATGTTTGTCACTATTTCACATGTTAATTACTAACAGCATCAGGTAGCTTTTAAAAGCTTTAAGCCCTTTTGAGGCAGAAGGTCCATGAATCACAGCCTAAAGGCTTTTTCACATTTCATGACTTTTCCAGAGATTTTCAGACATAACCTTCATTTACATAATCTTAGTGAGTCAGAGGTAGTTGGTAGCACACTCTGATTAAGGCCAATCATCTATTATGACATAACAACTCAGTCCAACTAGTCCATGACTCACTCCTACAAAATCATGATTTTGCCTATAGTCAAAGTTTCTGTGCGCATGAGAGCTGATAACTAATAAAAGCTCACCCATAAGTACAATGCATTTAATGCTGCCATAAGGAATAATGAATTTTGGTGTTTTAGACCTAACAAATAGAAGAGGAGGTTGTCTGTTTGATGCCTAATGTTTTATATACCACAACAGGATTGACAAAAAGGGGTTAGATTGTTGCTGAACTCACAGTAACTGTTACCCTTCTTATACCACATGTTCTGCTAGGCAGCATGCTATTGGCTGTCAGAAAAAGGCATAAGTACAGCAGTTCTGAAATATCAGTAAATGATTGGTAAATATGACAGTGATTTTCAGTCATTTATACTGATATGCTCCAGTGATGAGCATAACTCACAACCAGAAGTCACATAATGTCACATTGGCTTAGCAGTTTTTAACCCTCTGACATGCCATGCTCAAATTGAAATGGTGAAGCACTAAGCATTAAAGCTTATAACATCAAGTCCAGAAAAACTTTAAACCCACTATTAAGAGTCTTTTTGCATTCATGTAACTTGTTTGTTTTGTGTCCACTCTTTTAATAAAGTGGGAGCGTTACTGGAACACGTCAAAGCTGATAAGTGATTAATTGATTAATTAATAATCAATCTAATCCAATACCTCAAAATGGTAGCACATCCAAAACTCATTCCTACATTGTAACCTGGTTAAGTCTCCATGTGACTTTTGTTATAGATATCTGGCAAATTATATTATGCGGAGTCAGAACAGTGATGAAAGAAAGGTGTGTGAAGCCTCCAAAAGGTTTCACTGATTAGGCCAGGCCTCCTTTGCCTGCCTTGGAAAAGGCCCCATTCCAATGGGCATAACCCCAGATCCTCTGGCTTGCTTCAACTTATGCAGATCCAAAAGAGTTTAAGACTCAAAAATAACCTTAAATGTTCAAAATATCACAAGGTATCTTTCAAAGAAAAGGTGTTATGATATGAGTGCACTGTTAAAGTGAAAAGGGTGAGAGCAATACTGAAGGCTACAAAAGCCATACTAGCCCTTCTCAGCATTTTGCAATAGGCCAAATCCCAACCAGTCTGACCTCCCAACTCCAAAGGGAGATTTTGGTTTACTAGGCTGAAAATGAGGAACTGGCTTTCAAAGTTCCAAACAAACTCTTACTGTAAATGTCCCAAAATATAAAATACACAAAAAATGTCTTTCTATGAATTGGAAAAATCAAAATCAAATGGCTAAGAAGGGCAAGAAGACTCTTTATAAATATAATGATTTATTAAGATGTAACAAAAAAGGACAAAGGAAAAAAGTTTTTGTCTAGAAAGTCAACCCAGAGAAAACAAGTCCCAACACACAATTTCAATGACCAAATTTACAAAACAGAAAAAAAAATCATGTTACCTACTAGGGAAATGCACTCAATTCAACCTCATTGGACCACTGAACGATTTAATTGGGAGCCTTGGGTCCCGCTCACAAAATACAAGGAACATGGAAAAAGAGTTTCTTAAAAAACTTACATACTTACAATAAACATACGAAAAATAGTACTTTATAATAAACAAGACACAGAAAAGGAAAACGAATAGAAGCCAGGCAACACATCCTGGCTGAAACATTGGAAACTGTAATAGCATTTGGTTAAAGAGACAATCTCGAGAAAATCTTTATAAATAAGAAAAATGCAACAAAGACCTATTTTGCAAAGAAGCAATAATAATTTGTTAAAATGCAATCCTAAGCAACCTAGCCCAAAAAACAATCTAAAAGTAGAGTCTAATAACCAGAGCAGAAAAAGATCAATAACTAGAAAATCCAATTTAGAAAAACAATACTTATCTTACACTCCAAATAAACTACAATGCACCAAAACCGTGCTCTCTGAACTCTGACTTAAATAGCCAGAGGGAGGCCCAGGAGTGGTGATGTCAGGGTGCCTTCACCTTTTAGAGAAGCACCCACAAAATACAAAGGACACAGGAGAACATACTTTTATACACAGAAGCACACAATTTATAAAATAATTAATGAAAGAAAACACTGTCAAAGAACAGCATTTTGCAAGACAGAAAACAAGAAACAATGAAACATGGAAACTTAATAAACAATCACGAAAATATTAAACATGCAAACAATAGATGTAATCCACGACAATAACCCTGGCAGAACCATAACAGCAGAAATGTGTACAATTGTTTATCACACAGTAATTTATTGTATTGACCACAAGCAAGACACACAACATAATTTAGGACAATACAGCTCTCAGTGGATCAAACTGGAAATTTGCTAAAAAGAAAAAATAAAATTTTGTGAGCTTTAAAAAGTATTCATACCCTTTGAAAGTGTAAGGAGGCTAACCTTGATCAGATACAGTTTATTTCCTTACTACCTCTCCCAATTTGTTGATAGTCTCCACCTGTCTAGGAAATGGGTGACCACCTGTTCTCAAATATTTTATGAGGGTAAGTATTAACTTTCTCGCAGAGATCCAACAGTTTGACATAGAAACGAAACTAAAATGAAGATGAATGAGTACTTAAAACAAGTCAGAGATATTCCTGTACTTATAGGGAAACACATTGGGGAAGGGTATTAGACCACCTGTAAGTCACTGAGCATACCTTGGAGCCCGGTTCAGATCATTATACAGCAGTGGAAAAATATTTAATAACAGTTAGCCACCTCAGTCTAGCTGCCCCTCTGAATCTAGTCTTCGGAGAAGAATGACATTTATTAGAGAGGCTACAGTAATTTCATTTCTCACTCTTACTAAGCTGCAAAACTCAGTGACTACAATTAGAAAGAATGTTCACAACTCAGTTAAATTAAAGAGACTCTAAACAAAAGGAACATTTTGGAATAATGGCAAGAAAGAAATCCTGGCTGAAATAAAGATATTCTTGCCTGTAAAGAATTTGCAAAGTAACACTTTAAAGATACTAAAAAGATGTGGCAGATAGGCTTGTGGTCTGATGAATACTAAACAGTATGTGTAATGTAAATCTAACACTCCAAATCAGCCAGGTAAACTATATAACTATATAAAAAACTATATAATGTGATGGGGATGCACAATACAGACAGATCCTGGAGGAAAACCTACTTAATTCTGTCTGAAAGCTTAAGTTGGAGAGGATGTTTATCTTTCAGCAAGAAAATAACCCAAAGCCTACTGCCAGAGCAATAATAGAGTGGCTTAATACGAAGAAAACTGTTGTCCTTGTGTGGTGCAGTCAAAGTGTTTAACTTAACCCCATCAAGTATTTGTGGCGAGATATAAAAATTGCTGTCTACTACCGCTCCCAACCTAACCTGTGCAATTTTACAAGGAAGAATGGGAATCTCCTTCTTCATTATGTGGTACAAAATCAATACAGACATATCCAATAAGATTGCTTTAAGTAATAGTTGTGAGAGTTGAGTCAACTAAGGTAATGGATAGTTACAATGCTAACAAATTGTTGTCATTTAATTTTTTGGAGTTTATTTTTTTAATAGCATATAATTTTCTTTCTTTTCTGGGCAGTATAATATTGTGGTAAATGATTTGCTTTTCACACTTTAAATTAACTTACTTAGTGTTACAGTTTTTTTTCTCCAAAAACATGTAAAAAGTGTTATATTTGTTTGGCTTGAAAAATAACATTTCTATTAAGTCTCATTATTCTACTGAAAAACATGCAAAGCACTAAAAGTACAAAGTGAGAAGGGTAAAAAGTATAATAATAGTAACAATAATAATGGTGCTAATGTCGTAAATACTGTGAAAATATGCCCTTTTTGTGGTATATCTTTGAACAGGAAACCTGCTTAGGTGTACAGTCATTTACTTGACACTGTTCAGCATAACCATTTGACTCAACCACAATTCTTTCAATCACCTCTTCATCAACTTCAAGTAAGTGAATCTTAGCTGTCAACATTCATTTTAATTCCTGGCTCCTCCACAAAATCAAAACGAGGTGGAGCTGGTTTATTTTAAGCTGGTTAACAGAAACCCAGATGCAAGCGTCACTTTCGGATTCATAATTTTCTGTTTCAATTTCACTGTCTGAAGACAGATTCCCTTCATCAACCATGCTGATGAAAGGTTCCTCAACATCACCGCTCATATTACTGTCAACACCGTGCAACACCTGGGCTGATGAAAAATGTTTCTTAACAGACGCCATTATGAGGCTATGGGAAGGTACACCTACCCCGTCACCTGGGGAATGCTCAGGACTAATTCTTACGTAAGGCACGCCTATACTGTTACCTGAGTAACACTCAGGATAATGCTACTTTTAACAGCCTGTGTAATTCTTTGGTTTAATGCTTACACAAGACGCGTCTATACAGTTGTCCAAGTGACTCTCAGGACTAATGCTTTTAACATTGTTTTCACAGCCTTAATAACACATAGGTCTAACTCTAAGGATGTTAAACCTTATATTTTTTTCAGGATTAAATCACTTAGAGATCTGTACATAGACAACGTCTTTGCATCCTACGAACAATTACACTCCGAATTTAACTTTCCAGCAACACATTTCTTTCACTACCTTCAAATTAGAAACTTTGTTAAACAAAACCTGCCCATTTTTCCTCACCTCCCACCTACCTCTATGCCGGAAAAAATATCGATCAGCCTTGAGGACTCATACAGCATTTCAGTAATATATAAAACCATTTTACAGTCTGTCCCTTTTAAAGATCCAAGAGGACAGTGGGAAAAGGATCTCTCACTTAACATCTCAGAAAAGGAGTGGAAAGTAGCAATGCACAGAATTCACTCAAGCTCCATATGCACAAAGCATAGAATTATTCAAGTCAAAGTTACAGTATATACTGTACTGAGCGCATCTCTTGCATTTAAAATTGTCCAAAATGTTTCCAGGGCAACATCCAACCTGCGAACACTGCAATCAAGTTCCGGCCTTACTGAGCCACATGTTTTTGGCATGCACCAAATTAACATCATTCTGGACCAAAACTTTTAAATGCTTTTCAGACAGCCTTGGTGTCATAATCTCTCCTAATCCATTAACAGCTGTGTTTGCGGTACTCCCAGGTGGTATTAAAGTGGAGAAGGACAAACAAATTGTAATTGCCTTTACTACACTATTGGCATGTAGACTTATCTTGGTCAACTGGAAGAATCCTTACTCTCCTATTCTAAGTTAGTGGTTAACTGATGTTATATAAATAAAACTCGCACTTAGAGGATCTATACAAAACTTTTTCAAACCTGGCAGGATCTAATCAATAACATTTTAGAATAAGCATTTACAGTGGTACTTGCAAGTTTGTGAGCCCTTTAGAATTTTCTATATTTCTGCATAAATATGACCTAAAACATCATCAGATTTTCACTCAAGTCCTAAAAGTAGATAAAGAGAAACCAGTCAAACAAATGAGACAAAATATTATAATTGGTCATTTATTTATTAAGGAAAATGATTGAATATTACATATTTGTGAGTGGCAAAAGTATGTGAACCTTTCCATTCAGAATCTGGTATGACCCTCCTTTGCAGCAGTAACTGCAACTAAACATTTCCGGTAACTTTTGATTATTCCTGCACACCGGCTTGGAGGAATTTTAGCCCATTCGTCCATACAGAATAGCTTCAACTCTGGGATGTTAGTGGGTTTCCTTATATTAACTGCTCGCTTCAGGTCCTTCCACAACATTTCGATTGAATTAAGGTCAGGACTTTGACTTGGCCATTCCAAAACATTAACTTTATTCTTCTTTAACCATTCTCTGGTAGAATGACTTGTGTGCTTAGGGTCGTTGTCTTGCTGCATGACCCACCTTCTCTTGAGATTCAGTTCATGAACAGATGTCCTGACATTTTCCTTTAGAATTCTCTAATATTATTCAGAATTCATTGTTCCATCAATGCAGGCAAGCCATCCTGGCCCAGATGCAGCAAAACAGGCCCAAACCATGATACGATCACCACCATGTTTCACAGATGGGATAAGGATCTTATGCTGGAATGCAGTGTTTTCCTTTCTCCAAACAACACTTTTCATTTAAACCAAAAAGTTCTATTTTGGTCTCATCCGTCCACAAAACATTCTTACACTAGCCTTCTGGTTTGTCCATGTGATCTTTAGCAAACTGCAGACGAGCAGCAATGTTTTTATTTTGGAGAGCAGTGGCTTTCTCCTTGCAACCCTGCCATGCACACCATTGTTGTTCAGTGTTCTCCTGATGGTGGACTCATGAACATGAACATTAGCCAATGTGAGAGAGGCCTTCAGTTGCTTAGAAGTTACCCTGGGGTCCTTTGTGATCTCGCCGACTATTACACGCCTTGCTCTTGGAGTGATCTTTGTTGGTCGACCACTCCTGGGGAGAGTAACAATGGTCTTGAATTTCCTCTATTTGTACACAATCTGTCTGACTGTGGATTGGTGGAGTCCAAACTCTTTAGAGATGGTTTTGTAACCTTTTCCAGCCTTATGAGTATCAACAACTCTTTTTCTGAGGTCCTCAGAAATCTCATATGTTCGTGCCATGATACACTTCCACAAACGTGTTGTGAAGAGCAGACTTTGATAGATCCCTGTTCTTTAAATAACACCGGGTGCCCACTCACACCTGATTGTCATCCCATTGATTCAAAACACCTAACTCTAAATTCACCTTCAAACTAACTGCTAATCCTAGAGGTTCACATACTTTTGCCACTCACAAATATGTAATAGTCAATCATTTTCCTCAATAAATAAATGACCAAGTATAATATTTTTGTCTCATTTGCTTAACTGGTTTCTCTTTATTTACTTTTAAGACTTGAGTGAAAATCTGATGATGTTTTAGGTCATATTTATGCAGAAATATAGAAAATTCTAAAGGGTTCACAAACTTTCAAGCACAACTGTAAATTGAGGTAGCAGGTTCTTTCCCCTCTTTTACTCCATTTATCTTTATTCATTTATTAATTTATCTACTTACTTATTTTTACTAGCTTTAAGTTGTACTCTGCTGGCCTAGCTGTCTTTCTCAGGGGTGGGGGTTGATTTGTTTCAAACCTTTTTTGTAAAACTTGAGTTATTTGTATGGAATGCTATTTGATTTTAATAAAATCAATAAAATCAAAAAATATACACAGTATATATATATATAAATATAAATAAAATAAAAAAAATAAAACAAACATGTAAAATGTTTGGTGGGAGCAAAATGTTTTATTTTTATTTTTTTTTAACATTGAAATATAGTGTGGTTAGTCTCAAATTCAGCTTTCTGCAGAAGCAAAGATTTTAATTTAGAGTGTGAGATCAAAAGCTCATACTCTAGACTCACCACACAAAGGTGATCTTCCTCTAAATATTAAAGGAAAGATTCATGTTCATTGATTTTATGAATGTGCCAAACTACTAACATATCCAACTCTGAGGTCACAAATAAACCCTTATATTGTGGGTCATCAACAGAGTTTCTGGGAATATATATTACATTTTTCAAGATTTGAGGCAAGTGTAAAATTAAATTTTATTGCGTAACGAAGACGTTTTGGACCTCCAATGAGCAGTTTGGGATGATGGTATCAAGTTAGGATGAAGGAATTGAAAGGTTCATTTCCATTATCTCAAACTGAACATCTGAGAGACTGGCCATTTCAAGAGACATGTTAGCAGAAAGAGAAAACTTTTTAAAAATGTGATGTAATCTTGAGTAAGAATTGTACCTGGACAGAAGAAATTAATAAGTTTTAGCAGAATGGATTTAATAATTGTAAAGAATCAACCAAGTTCAAATCAGAGGCAAATTTGCACAACAAACAAATTGACTGAGGATTTTGTTGAGAAAAAGGAGCTACCATTTTGTCTAGCAGAGGATTCATAAAGGTGTTTGCAACCATAACAACAATTACATCAAAGACTTGCAGATTCTAACTTTTGCCCATTATATTCGAAAAGAATGCCAAATCGTAGGGTGTTGGTGATAAAATTAAGCAGGTTTTTTTTTCTAATACCCAAAATATTCAATACATAACAGAAACTGGCATCATCATCATATGAAGCCATGACAAGTATTTTTGACTTCATGTTGCTCCAGAAGAAAATAACCACTCTGCATTCTTTAGTACTAGCCAATGCAAAATAGCGCTCGTTAGAAAAATTTAGGTACATTCTTGGTCAATAACCAGGATTCCTGAATAAACACATAGTCCATTCTCTTTCGTCATAAGCAATCAATGATACCAACACACTTAGCACCTGAACCAAGTCCATGGATGTTCCAAGAGCAAAGGAAGGGTTAGCACAGTCAAGGAGAAAAAAGAAGAGATGAAGCAGAAAAAAATAATAAGATTGGAAGTGCCAGGGTGGTTTTTAATCTTTTTGAGGCCAGCATCCAAAACCATTCACCGGGGTCCC
The DNA here is from genome assembly GCA_026402145.1 of Polypterus bichir lapradei. Classification (NCBI taxonomy): domain Eukaryota; kingdom Metazoa; phylum Chordata; class Cladistia; order Polypteriformes; family Polypteridae; genus Polypterus; species Polypterus bichir. The sequence continues at coordinate 5,535,078 of JANRMT010062806.1, read as the reverse complement.
TCCCCAAAACCTGAACCCAACCAAATCAGTAGTCATCTATTTCCAAAAATTAAACCCCTCATTGTGCAGAGTCCACTGACTTAATATCCCAGCTCTGCAACACCTGACTGTGGTCAGTAGATCCATCAGTCAAGGTAGTGCCAAAATGGGTCACTTGCAGTCCCCTTACTTCAAAGAAACAGAATATACCTCCCTCCACCCGACTTCCAGTCAAAGGGAAAGTCAATACTAATGAGGTGTCTATACACAAAGTAAAAATAAAAACAAAAAAATATTGAGTAAATATTTTCTATTATCCAGTTAAATAAGATTAGCACTTAATGACAACACCGGAGTTTCCAGGAAATAATCTGTTTATCATGGAGGTGGACTCTTCCCAGCAGAATGTTTGACTAGCTAGTAAAACTATTCCTTTTCTGCAAGGGTAAAAGGAAATATTTTTTGAGACAGGTGGGATTTTTTACAATTCCAATGTACTTAGCAGTACAGGTTATATATTATATTTCCTTAAACATGAGATTTCCAGTAGACATTCTTCTGGGATACCTTCTTCCTAAAAATCTACTATTGGGGCCTCCAGGAGACTTTCCTTTCTGCTTTCTTTCAGACCTTGAAATCTACCTTTAAGTACAGAAAGGAGACCAATGCAAAACCATAGGGTAGACAGAAAATCTATTATGATATTTAGGTTTGGCATAAACCAAATGAGGTGGGATATTTGTTTGTTTGAATCATTCCACAATCAAATTAAACCCACATTAAAATGTCCCATTTTAAGTTAAATGCCACCTGGATTGACTAAGGGAAATTAGTATTACCTAAAAGCTTGTAATTGTTTTGACAAGGAGACTGTTTGCTATACTGGCTATGGCCTTATAAATTGCCTTATCCTTCACTCATACCTGAGATGCCATCTGTCTCTTACCATCTATGCACCACTGGGGAGAATGACACCAAACCATCAGCTGGGCTTGTGGATTCTATCTCAGCAGCACTCTGATTTAACACCTGAACTTACCGAAGATTACTTGTGTACTGCTGGGTACCAGGTACTCCACCCTGTCCTACCTACCTCACTCAACTGTGAAAAAGAGAAGGCCTTGTTCCTGATCTGTTGCACGAGTCTCTCCTGAGGTTGTTATATAGTAAAGTTATATATTTTAAATAAATCCCATTGCAGGCAATGCTATAATAGCAAGTTTAAATCAACATTTAGTGACTGTTTAATAGTAATGATAGTATTACCAAATACAAATCACAAGCTTCTCGCACTATCTCCTGTAATATGACATCCTGCGTAATCTTGGTGAATTGTGCTTCCCATGGATGCAGATGCTTTCCATGAACCTTGAAATGGGGAAAGTTGTTAATTAATTTCCACTCATCCACAAAGATTGGGGGATTCATTAAGTTTTGGAAACTAAACATAAATAAGATCAATATTAAAAAATTGTAGCACTTGAATCACATCCATACTGATTTGCAGTTAGAAATTTTACCATGTGTGCGCTTCTGCATCTGATAAGTAAAGTAATTTGGCAGTTCTGATTATTAAATGCAAAATACTATCTTACAAAGGGGAGTCAAGCTATAATTAGAAAATGGTACAAACCTTAACAAAGCTGTGTCACACACATGTGTTTAGGAGACAATTAAAGTGCCTGAGTACATGTAATCCATGGCAGACCAGGGGGTGGCGAAGTGTACTAATTCTCTCTCTTGATTCCTTACAGACCATTCTAGGGAAATCCCGCCCAGCTCTGGGGCAGCCAACGACATCACTTCCGGTTCTGGTCCTGATAACATCACTTCCCATACTGGCCTTTAAAGCCTCCATCTTGTTTCTAGTAAATCAGTTCTGTTTTGGACTTAGTCATGTGAACATGTCTGTTCTTTTGAATCAATTTTGCAGCCAGGAAAACTTATACGAGTGGCTGCTCCAAACCTTCTCAATGTCCTTTGGTCGTTTTTGTAACAACTAGTAATGTCATTTCTCAATGTAGTCTCCACCCTTCTCAATGCACTTGCGCCACCTGCCTGGAAGTGCCTGGATTCCAGCAGAATAACAGGTTTTATCTTGTCCTTGCAGCCACTCATGCACTTCTTTCTTCAGTTCATCATCTGTCTTGAATCATTGACCACCTAGATGTTTTTTTAGCAGTCCAAAAAGGTGGATGTGGCAATATCAGCCATATAGTGTTCCACAATAACTCCTTTATTGTTGAGGGTTAATACAGTTACTAGTGTAAGTTACTGTGACTTGCTAGAGACAATGCTATTTGATCTAAGCGGCAGGGATTGCTGTCTCAACGAGTCCTTTTGCTGCAAACAATGCCCTCCCATACAATGCTAAAAATACCAAGGCTTGTCTGGAAAAACTGAAGTTTGAGGTATTGGTACATCCTCCTTACTTCGCCACATTTGGCATTGTGTGATTTCCACCTTTTTGGACCACCAAAAGAACATTTGGGTGGTCATTGATTCAAGACAGATGACAACGTGAAGAAAGTGCTGCACAAATGGTTGCGGGGACAAGACAAAAGCTGTTAATCTGCTGAAATCCAGGCACATCAAGGCAGGTGGTGTAAGTGCATTGAGAAGGGTGGAGACTACATTGAGAAATGACGTTATCAGTTTTATTAAGGTTTGCTCCATTTTCTAACATTAGCTTGACTCCCCCTTGTACTTATATGCAGTAATCGGTTGATATTGACTTTTAAACAAAGCCAACAATGGAAATGTCCACTTGTGACATTTCATGTTGCATCTGGACATAGTAATACCTGCCAAACAACACAAAATGCAGGATTAGCTCAGCTTTTGAAATTTTATTTGAAAATTTCTAATTCTAAAATCTAACATTCAATATTATTTGCAAGTAAAGTAGCCTAGTATAATTTTTAAATAAAACACATATGCATACACTACTGGTAAAATTACCTGCATACTATATAACATGGAATACATGGCAATAAAACTGAGGCAGCAGATTGCTGTAGTCTACCTGCTTTTTGCAAAGGGGGCACATGGACTCATTATAATATGTAATCAATCGTGGTTTTATATTCGCTCCCTATATGGAGAAACGTGGCTGTGGAAATCAAGCAAAAAGCGCTATCATACTTTTATAAATATATAGCTAACTTAAAATAAATAAATAATAAATACATAAATAAAATAAATATATAGATAGCTTAACTTTGCAACTATAGCAAAATGTAGTTAAATAAGATATCTAAAAAATGTTAATAATGTCGATAGACACAAATACCTTTTATATTGTACACTAACACTGCAGGTATGAAATTACTAGTTTGTGGAGGTAATACCTGATCTCGTGTGTAGACAGAATGAAGCAATGAAGGGCTAGAAAAATGTCAGAAGACGTTACAGCCAATAAGTTGCAATACACAGGCACTGGTTATGAAACCTGGGAATGGCTGGTAGGAAGCAAAATTTGTCTGGTTTCTTAAAAGAATGAGCTTGGAGACATTATATTTTCATTTTAAATGCTTTGGAGGGCAAATATTAGGCCATCTGTGACCTTGGTGAAGATTTCACGACTTGTCTAAAAGTGACCCCAGTAAGTCTTACTGCATAATGCTTGTTGAATCTGGACTTGGGCGGTGAGTTAGAAAAAGAGCTCACTAGCAAGCAGTAAAGGGCATCATGGGTATGAGAAAGAGAAAGATACAGAATGTAAAATGACTGCTTGCTGGTAGTTTTGTCTACTCCATCTCACCTAGAACACAACAGGTGGTGTTGATAAATACAAAACAATTGATTATCCTTCCGTTGTCTGCTTTAGTCCTAATTAACATGAACTTTTTTATACAGTTGTTTTTCTTGGCATTATTCTTAGTATGAAAAGTCACTATGCAGGTGCACCCTCTTGTTACAGACACTTAAAAAGTAAGTGAATTAGTATAGTGGTATATTGGAAGTATTTTTATTCTGACACTTATTGTTGGCCATAGTAAAGCTCTGAAACAAAACTGAAAAGAAACTAATGTGCTCGAATAGGTAGGGATGATAGATTTGGTGATTGCAACAAAGAGAAATCATTCCCCATCTTTCCACAAAAAAGAACTGATAAAAATACTTCACAAACATGCCACTAATTTGCTCATAGGCTGCCAGGCTTCAGAAACGATTTTCATATTACACCATATGACACACACAAACAGGAAAATTATTTTCTGAACACACAATTCATCAAGTCATTTCATTTTCTCTACCATTTTTGTTCAGTTCTCCTCATTTGGACACACAATTCAGAATAGAAATATACTTATATTTTCATTTCTTGCTCTTTCTCCAGGTACAGACTTTCTCCAAGTAAATGTTGTTTTACATCTATTCAGTTTTAGCATGATTTCATTTTTCTTTATTCTCTTCTAGATTTTATAATAGGAGATTCAATCTCTAGTACTCAACCAGAAGTCTCTGGGACAGAAGCCAGTGAAGAGAAACTCCAGTTTAACTATGCAACAAGTTATAAAAATTCTTTTTCTTTATTAGTACCGAAAACATACAAACAAAGATATGCAATACATTCTATACAAAGGAGCAAAATCATACAGTGGGACACACACTGCAGATTTTGCTAAGAAAAGTTTTTCTTCAACAACAGGACAATATTTCACTGAATTAACAATAACGGTTCCAACATTGGGTGACTGCCATCTAGCACTGTGCACTGAGGCCTGTTGCATTCACTTCTGCTCAGACATTGAACAAAAAATGTCTAGCCACAGATAATTGTTTTTAGAACCAGTAATGTGACTAGCCATCTACTAAACATAAGAAAGTTAAGAGCCTACTGATTTTAAAGCAATACTTACAGTTTTTGGAATGCTGCAGTAGCAATAAATGTTCATTTCATCTGATTATTAGTTAGACACAATTTACTGCAGGCAATAGAATATTTAATATAAATAATAGTCTTCTTACTAGCTCTGTCTGTAGTCTGAAAAATTACAATGCAAATATCGGAAAGACTTTTATAGTAATAACTAGCAAAATACCCGCGCTTCGCAGCGGAGAAGTAGTGTGTTAAAGAAGCAATGAAAAAGAAAAGGAAACATTTTGAAAATAACGTAACATGATTGTCAATGTAATTGTTTTGTCACTGTTGTGAGTGATGAGTGTTGCTGTCATATATATATATATATATATATATATATATATATATATAAATATATATATATATTTACACACACACACATAAACATATATATATACATATCTATACATATACACATATATATATATACACACACACATATATACATACATATATATATATATCTACATATATACACATACATATACATACACACATACATACATACATACACACACATATATATACACAAATACATATATATATACACATACACACACACATATATAAACATATATATACATATACATACATATCTACATATATGCACACACAGCTATTTCGTATCAGTGCAATACGCTGCTTGTTAAAACGGATAACTCCCGCTCTTACGTGCAAGTCTGCGTGGATATTATGAACTATCGTATTTGTTCAAGTTCTATTTAAATTTTAAATAGAAGGAATTTTTATTTAGTCGACAGAAATATCTTTGGTAGGAATGGTAAAAAGAGACAGGAATATTATTCCTGAATAAATCAACTCAAACCTTAAACAACTTATAATATTTTGCTCTCCATAAAAATATATCCTGTCTAAATTATACAAGTTAGAAATAAAGTAAACGTTAAAAGAACAAACATTCAAATTTCTTTACTCTTATGTAATTTTATATAAAAAATAAACTTAGATTTTAAATATCCCAAAAGATTTTGCTCTCCATAAAAATATATCCTGTCAAAATTATACAAATTCAAATATGAACATGCTGCATAACAAAACCTGGAAATATAAATAAAATGTGTTCCTTTCAGCAATAACAAATCAAATCATTCAGTTGTCTTTGCTCATATGTCATTTTAGAGCTGGACGCCTGGCATCTTTTTTTGGCAACAAGTTCGTTTATGTTTGGTGTGAGGTTCTGTGTTGTGGAGATTCTCAGGATGGACTGCAGGTGCTCATCAGTGAGGCGACTCCTGTGTGCTGTTTTGTTAGTCTTTATCACTGAGAAGAGCTTCTCACACAGATATGTGCTACCAAACATGCACAAGGTTCGAGCCGCATGTAGACGGACTTTTTTTGTTCTTCAAAGTCACCAAAGCGCCGTGCAAACTAAGTGCGCTCAGTTTATCAGCAAAGTGCGTATTTGGGAACACCGTAGTGATGACTTGGTTCAACATTACTTGGCAACAGGGAAAGTGGGGCAAGTTGCACTGGTGCATTTGTGTCTCCCATAAAAGCAGCTTCACTTGAAATCACTTTGTGATTGTGCACAGGTAAAAACGTTCGCTGAAGTGTCAGATTCTTATTTAATTCTTCTGCTTTCTGTATCTTCTGCATTGCATTCAGGTCTTTCAGGTTGTCTTGATGTTTTGTCTCATTGTGCCGTCTTAGATTAAATTCTGTAATTACACCCACATTAGCTCCACAAATGAGACACACGGGTTTACCGGCAATGTCAGTAAACATATACTCAGCCTCCCATCGGTTTTTAAAGGCTCTATGTTCAGAATCACCTTTTCTCTTCGGCATCGTGTGGGCTAGCTTCACAATAACTTGCACCAACTTGCACCACTTGCACAATCAAGCTAGACTTGATTAACGCGGTAAGTGTTCGGCAAGGCAGCTGAAGCGCTGCATTATGGGATCTGTAGTTTATTGTGTTACCAGCGCTTCATATACCCGGGCCATTAATAACAATAATACAGTATATAAAATGATCTCACGGGCCGGGTATAATTACACGCCGAGCCGGATGTGGCCCGTGGCCCTTGAGTTTGACACATATGGACTAAATAGAACTTGAAAAGATATATTTTTTCGTATATCGAGCCCGCGTGCTATTGTGGTTTTGTCTGCATGCCTCAATAAGTCACCCTCCCCTCGCTCTTACTTTTTTACCGTTCATCTAATGAATACACTGAGTATGGCTTTACCAAAACAATCATTGATTGCGAATAAAGTATTCATTATTCGAGTATGTAGATCGGGGTATATATATACATATATATATACCCGCGTATCGCAGCGGAGACGTAGTGTGTTAAAGAAGCTATGAAAAAGATTTGTTTCTTACTGCATCAATAAACAGCTCGTCTTCTTCTTTATCTGAGACCTGACACACTGCATACACGGGGTTTTTTTTTAACACTGTCTTCCTTTAGCGGGACATTCACTTTTTCCACCGTGTGCTTTGTTTCTGCAGTAGCTGCAGTTATGAATAATATGCTTGTATGTATCAGACGCTTCATATTTTTTTGCTGCCTTTTCAATTGTGTAATTCGGTTTTTGTTCAGCGCTCTTTGGAACTGTTGCTTTTTGTCTGTGCACTGCGGCAGTTCACGTGAGCTGCTCGGTGTACATGCATCGAAGTTTCCCAGCTGTGCTGGTGCCATGTCGTGCTATATCCATGGCTGTATCTAATGTTACCTAAGTCCCGGCACTTAAAACTTTCTCTCGCAGTTTCGCTGAGTTTGTGCCAAACACCACCCTGACCATCTCATCTTCCTCTGCATAAGCACAGTCCTTCACCCGTGAATATTTACCCGTGGCAGTGTTTCTATTGGATTGCCGCTGACGAACGGCCTTATATGGGCAGGCACTAAATTACAAACGCTAGCGGCAGCCTGTCTATGAACTTAATTTAAAGTTTAGGTTTACATCATGCTTTGTTTCCGAAGTAGCATAACTCATGAATATGGTTGTATATGTCACTCGCTCGCTTCTTATTGTTTCGCTGCCTTCTCAATTATATAATGCATGTTTTCTTCAGCGCTTTTTGGGCCTCTTCCTGGTTTTCTACCTACTGCGTGATTACGTGGGAGGCGTGATGATGTCACACGAAACTCCGCCCCCACGGGTTTCACGCTCATCTCCATTACAGTAAATGGAGAAAAACAGCTTCCAGTTATGACCATTACACGTAGAATTTCGAAATGAAACCTGCCCAACTTTTGTAAGGAAGCTGTAAGGAATAAGCCTGCCAAATTTCAGCCTTCTACCTACACGGGAAGTTGGAGAATTAGTGATGAGTCAGTCAGTCAGTCAGTCAGTCAGTCAGTGAGTCAGTGAGTGAGTGAGTGAGGGCTTTGCCGTTTATTAGTATAGATTATAGTATACAAGTTTTTTAGTGTCTTCACTCGTTTATTCGTAGTTAATGATCAAACCCATCAAAACATTCTATTTTGTTAGCTAAAATTTAATAAAAAGGTGTAAATAAATTGGTAGCAAAATGTGTAAAAAAATACTTTGTTCAACGTCACAAATAAGCTGAATAAAGTATTTTAAAGTGAGAAAAACAACATTTCAGAAAAACTGATTTCAGAAAAAATATGCATCACATATGTAAAGATGAATAGTAAAACATAAAGATACTCAAGTTTAGGATGTCTAAGAGCGTATCAAAAATAAAAGAATTAAAATTATAAGATTTGGAAAAGGCAAGTAGTTTTTTTCCTTCTTCCTCAGGAAGTTGTCACACACATGTGGATAGAGGACAATGTAAGGGCTCTGGTGATGATATTTTTATATTGTTCCAGAGGTTGGTGCTGTGTACTAATATCTTTTGTTTTCCTTCCCTGTAGACTCAAAGATTGATGGCTTTACTGTCGCTTCTTTTGTCTGTCAACTTGGACCTGCCTCTTTCTGCCAGAAGTACCTAGAACCTGAAGATCTGACATTTTAGGCAGTTGACATTTAGATTCCCATCTGAAATGATATTGTCAACAAAATTTGTTACATTTTTTTTTCTTTATTATGAATTATATGGAGTTTGTCTCTGGGTGTCCCAACCCTTTATGTTCTTTCTGCCTTGTTTCTTACAGTGGCATAGTCAGCAAGATATTAAAAGTTGCAAAGAGCAACAGAACATGGATATGATTATGTAGGCCTTGACAGCAGAGATCCAGGCTGTTAAGTTACAGGTTGGGAAAATGAAGGAGAGGTACATAACAACGCATATGCTGCTCTCCAACAGGAACAACTGTAGGGACAACATATTGCTACCATTGCACCCAGATGATGAAATTGAGACCTACTTCCTTGTCTTTGAATGTACATCTACCCATTATCACTGGGAGCATATGGAGTGGGAACACAAACTGGTGACATTCTTGAGGGGACTGGCTCAGCAGGATTATTATGACCTCAACAAGCAGGTTGCTTGCAGATTATTGCAGAACAAACTGGTACATTGCCCTTTCTGCTAGAACTCTAAATAACAGTAAACAGCCAGCCTATATGTTATATGTTTGTTTGTCTGTGTCCAGTCTTCTATGTTAATATATACTGTATACTCTCACCAGCCACTTTATTACGTACACCTTACAAGTACCGGGTTGGACCCCCGTTTGCCCTCAGAACTGCCATAATTCTTTATAGCATAGATTCAACAAGGTGCTGGAAACATTCCTCATTCCTCAGACATTTGGGCTGCACATCCATGATGCATATCTCCCATTCCACCAGATTCCAAAGGTGCTCTATTGGATTGAGATATTTGGTCTGAGGTAGCCATTTGAGTACATCAAACTCATTGGCCTGTTCAAGAAACCAGTCTGAGATGATCTGAGGTTTGTGACATGACATATTAACCTGCTGGAAGTAGGCATCAGGAGAAGGGCACGCTGCAGTCATAAAGGGATGGACATGGTCAGTAACAAAACTCAGGTAGGCTATGGCATTTAAACGATGCTGAATTGGTACTAAGAAGCCCAAAGTGTGCCAAGAAAATATTCCCCACACCATTACACCACCACCACCAGCCTGAACCATTGATACAAGGCAAGATGGATCCATGCTTTCCTGTTATAACAACAAATTCTGACCCTATCATCTGAATCTTATGGCAGAAATGGAAACTCACCAGACCAAGCAACATTTTTCTATTCTTCCATTTTTCAATTTTGGTTAACAAATGTGAATTACAGCCTCAGTTGCCTGTTCTTAGCTGACAGGAGTGAAACCAGTGTGGTCCCCTACTGTTGTACACCATCTGCTTCAAGGTTTAAAGTGTTGTGCATTCTCTTCTGCAGACCTCAGTTGTAACGAGTGGTTATTTAAGTTGCTGTTGCCTTTCTAACAGCTCAAACCATTTTGGCCAATCTCCTCACCTCTGGCATCAAAAAGGCAATTTTGCATAGAGAACTGCAGCTCGCTGGATTATTATTATTATTTCTCTTTAAGTGACCATTCTCTGTAAATCTGTTTGTTGGATATGCATGAAAACCCCAGTAGATCAGCAGTTTCTGAAATACTCAGACCTGTCCATCTGGCACCAACAACCATGCCATGTGTAAAGTCACTTAAATCACATTTCTTCCCCATTCCGATGTTTGATTTGAACTTCAGTCGGTCGTTGTGACAATGTCTACATAGCTAAATTCATTGAGTTGCTACTATGGGATTGGCTGATTAGATATTTGCGTTAACAAGCAGTTGAACAGATATAACTAATAAAGTGGCCAGTGAGTATATATATATGCATTATCTTACTTCTATAAGTCTTGTGTTTATAAATAAATAATTTTATTCTGTTCCTTAAATTATATGTGCCTCAATTACCTTGATATACCTGTAAGTCTAAAGGTTGGAGGCTCCCTCCTACAGTAGAGAAAGTTAATAACAAAGTAGGAACCATTGAATAATGACTGGTATTGCTTAGAGCAAAACTGATCATTAATTCACAAATTTAAAATTGAGTTAATTTCTAAATTTAAATTTTGTAAATTTCTTTTCCAAATCTTACATTATGACCAACTAAAAGCCAAGGTACTATTGAGGTATGTGCCCTATGTTGGCTGGGATTGGCTCCAGCAGACATTAAATTTCATCTGCCACAAATCTGCCCAACTCTGTATGCTATCCAAGTCCTTCTGTAATGATATAACGGATTCCAAATTATCTGCTAATCCCCCTATCTTGGTATCATCTGCAAACTTAACCAGCTTGTTGCTTATATTCCTATCTGAATCATTTATATATATTAAAAATAGCAGCGGCCCTAGCACTGACCCCTGTGAAACACCACTCTTAACATCGGCCAGTTCTGATGAGGTTCCTCGCACCATCACCCTCTGCTTCCTGTGTCTGAGCCAGTTCTGTACCCATCTAAAAATATCACCCTGAACTCTCACTTCTTTTAACTTGATGCCCAACCTCTCATGTGGCACCTTATCAAATGCTTTCTGAAAGTCCAGATAAATAATATCATAAGCTCCAGTTTGATCGTATCCTTTTGTTGCCTCCTCATAGAATCCAGCATGTTAGTAAAACACAACCTCCCTCTTCTGAACCCATGCTGACTGTTCAGAATGACTCCTGTCCTTGCCAGATGTTGCTCAATCTTATCCTTAATAATTCCTTCCATTAATTTTCCTGTGATGCATGTTAAGCTTACTGGCTTATAGTGCTTGGATCTGCCCTGTCACCCTTTTTGCCCAGAGGGGACAGGGCAGTCTGATGGTCTGGAATCCCTACAGATTTTATTTTTTTCTTCAGCCGTCTAGAGTTTTTTTTTTTTGTTTTTTCTGTCCCCCCTGGCCATTGGACCTTACTCTTATTCTATGTTAATTAATGTTGACTTATTTTGTTTTCTTATTGTGCCTTTTATTTTTCTGTTCTTTATTATGTAAAGCACTTTGAGCTATTGTTTGTATGAAAATGTGCTATATAAATAAAAATGTTGTTGTTGTTGTTTTTATATAATGGGATGATATTTGCCATTTTCCAGTCCTTCAGAATCTCTCCAGTGCGCAGTGACTTCCTAAAAATATGTGTCAAGGGTTTATATGTGTACTCACTAGCCTCCTTAAGAACACGAGGATAAATATTATCTGGTCCTGGGGATTTGTTTGATTTCATCTTATTTAATCTGAGCAGCACTTTTCCCTCTACAATTTCCAAATCCCTCAGTACCTCCTTAGTAGTCGCGTTTACCTCTGGGAGGCTGTCCACTTGCTCACTTGTAAACACCTCAGAAAAATGTAAGTTTAGGGCATCCGCTATTTCACTGTCTGTATCTTTTAATTCCCCTTTACTATTCCTGGTGCACTTGACCTCCTCCTTGACTGTTATTTTACTACTAAAATACTGAAAGAATCTCTTAGGGTCTTCTTTCACCTTCTGTAATATTCCTCTCCAACTGTCTTTTAGCCTCCCTGATATCCTTCTTAATGGTTGCCCTCATATTCTCATACGCTCTGCGATTCACTTTGTTGACATTAGTCTTATATTCCTCATAAAGTAGTTTTATCCTTTGCAACTTCTTTTTTAAATATTTATTAATCCACCATGGAGTTTTTTTTTTAGTTTCCTATTAATTCCAAATTTAGGTAAGTATCTGTCCTGCATTACATGTAAAACATTTTTAAACCTGTTCCACTGCTCCTCGACTTTCTCCACACTTAAAAGCTTATCCCAGTCTATCCTACTTAGACTTTGCCGCATCTGCTCAAAATTAGCTCTACCAAAGTTCAGCTTCACAATTTTAGTCTTTGCATCTGCACTCTTACAAAATACTGAGAATTGTATTACATTATGGTCACTTGACCCTAGTGGCTCAATCACCTCTACACCCTCAATTCTATCCTGATTATTACAAAATATTAAATCCAGACAGGCTTCACCCCGTGTTGGTGCTTTAACATGCTGTGTTAAAAAACAGTCACTAATTACTTCTAAAAACTCCTGCTCTTGTGCTCCTCCATCTGCAAGGTTATCCCAGTTAATATTTGGATAAAGTCCCCCATGACTATAATATCTCCCTGTAAACTTGCCTTTTTGATATTACTAAAAAGATGTGTGTTGAAATTACTGTCTGAATTGGGTGGTCTATAACACACTCCTCAAATAAGACCTTTTTCCCTATTATTTTCCAGGCGAAGCCACATGACCTCACTAAGATAGGGCTCATCATCCAACTGAAGAGGTCTTACATTTAAACCCTGTTTGGCATAAACAGCAACCCCACCTCCTTTTCTGTTCTGTCTATCCTTCCTAAAAAATTTGTATCCCTATATGTTACACTCATCCCCATCTTTGTTATTTAGCCAGGTTTCCGTTATTGCTATATTATCATAATTATGCTCTGCTACATACAACTCCAACTCACTTACCTTATTTTTGATACTTCTAGCATTAAGGCAAGCTATTTTTAATGTGTTACTCCTTCTACATTTAAATGTTTGCTTAGAATTTAGATTACTATGCATTTTTATTTCTACACCATTGTTTGTTCTTCCATGTATAGATCTAAACCTGGCCTGTCCTAAACCCCCTGCCCCCCCATTCCCTAGTTTAAACAATCTTCAACTAGCCTACACATATGCCTTCCCAAAACATTGGTGCCCCTCCAGTTCAGATGTAACCCGTCATGGCGGAACAGGTCCCATCTGTTCCAAAAGGAGTCCCAATGCCCCATAAACCTATACCCTTCTACCCTGCACCAAGATTTGAGCCACGCATTAAACCTTCTAATCTCCTTGCTTAAGCTTTATGTCTGAGCATCACATGGGCAAAGGGGTCAGTGCATCATCTCCTCTCACCTGTAAGTGTGATCAGTAACCCCCTCCATAATAATAAAGACTAGTAAGAAATGTTGTTCAGCATCCCACGCTCTTTCTAGTGATCAAATCAGTGATATTGAGGATGTTGAGGAGCTTCTCATTAGCAGTGATGAGGAAGTGAATCTGTCCTCAGGTGGTGAAACTGAAACAAACAGTGAGCCCATAAGAAATGAATCCAAAATTGACCCTTGCTTCTGGGTTTCTGTTGTCTCTGCTTCAAATAAACCAGTGCCACCTCATTTTGATTTTGTGGAGCAGCCAGGAATAAAAGTGGATGGTGACAGCCATGTGTAAGTGTGAGTAAGTAGGACTTCAATTGGAAGAAGGTAGTAGAGGTTTAAATGCCAAAGCAAACAAACTTTCATTGCTTCCTCACATCACCTCATTAACAGTGACCTCAATTTTCCACTGGACAATGTCCGATTCCTCATATCAGTGACAGAATGTGTGATTGGTTATAGCTGCCACAGCAACAGCCATGTTTCTCCATAATTGCAACATCACAACTATGAATCTATATGCTTCATTTTTTTATCTTAAAATAAGTTCATTTTATTTCAAATTTTAACAATGCATGCTGTGAAAAGCTTTAGGCAATATAACCTTGATTAATACATATAAGAACTGTTAAGCAATGTCTAATCTGACAAAGCCTTACCCATAGAGGCAGCTATTCCTCTGCTGTTCCTTTGAAACGTAGCAGTCTTCCTTTGTTTGTTAACCGATCCACAATTTCATCCCAGGGCAGGTCAGACACATACCTACACTTATTCGTCCGGGTCCAGTTTAGAGCTGTCACTTAATGTAAAATTTGAGAGAAAAACTAATGCAGATATTGGAACAACATGCAAAATCAACTAAAAAGGGCCCATGCTCAAGATTTAAACCCAGGAGATCTTGGAGTTGCAAGACAGCAGTACCAACTGTAACATTATGCTAGTCCCATGCCTTGCTTTTGGTGCCATTCCTTTTGATATCTATGGACTCCAGAATCATTATTCTGAATTTTAAAGCTGTCCAGGTGATGTGTTTTGTTATTATGCAAAAAAAAAATGTTCTGAAAAAATTGTTTTGCCAGAGAATAAATTTAAAAGAAATTTAAAATGTTGTGGTTTACATTGCTCCACCAGTGCCACATGTAATGTATATTTTTAAGTATCTAAGGCTGGCTTATCAAAATAATTAAATCATTCTGGTGACATGCCATATCCTGCAACCGGAAAAACTATGCATAAAAATTCACTTAGACTTCAATGACTGTTGTGCAAAAAGTGCAGTTCTTTTCCTGTATTGAAGCAAGAAGAATCAAAAGAAAACAGATTCTAAAAAGATGTTTTTTTTACGAAAATTCATAATGAAAAAGTTATGCTTTCTTAGCTTTATATTTGTTCTTTCTCCAGGTATTAACCTTAACATGCAATTGATGTTACAAATATTTTAAGTTTTATTACAATTTATTACTTGTCTTTTTTTGTTTGTTTCAGATTTAATAAGAGCAGACTCAGTCACTAATACTCAAAAAGAAATTTCTGCAATTGAAACTGGGGAACTGACACTTCGGTGTGACTATTCAACAACTGATAGTTACACTGTACTCTTTTGGTACAGAAAGTACACACACCAAGCTATGCAATACATTTTACTTAGACCTGCCAGATCCAGTTCTTGGTCTCCTCATACTGAAAATTTTGCCAAGGAACGTTTTTCTTCAACAGCAGGATACGATTTCACTGAACTCAGAATTTCTGCTGTAACTCTGAGTGATTCTGCCATTTATTTTTGTGCATTGCTGCACACAGCATTATATTTTATTTAAACACTGAACAAAAACTTTCTTAAAACCACAGATCACAAAGATAATTATTTTTAGATCTAGAAGATAAACTGGTTTTAAGAGTAACATTAAATAAGAGATTATTTCAGGGAATTTCAGAAGATAAAATAGTTTTTCAAGTAATAACCCTAGCACTAAAAAGATGACAGATAGCTATTATTTTTCAGGTTATATGAACAAATTTAAAGACATACTATACACCAACAGTAAGGCAATAATCTAATGTTTTAAAAATTTTACATGAAGTTAATTTTGGCTGGTTCCATTTTGACAGATACAAAAATATCAATAGAGAGGTTCAAAGTCCTCTTAGAAAGTTGCAAGCTACTTTTAAACAGGTTTATATGATTAGAAGATTGATATTATTTGACACACAGCCCCCATTTTATATAGTACCTTTTAAAAAGAACAAGGAACTTTATAAAATGGAACTCTACTATAATTGTGTACTATCCATCCATCTGTTTTCCAAACCCCATATTCTAAGCATGGTAACAGGGAATATGGATTCTAATTGTGTACCTATAACCAATATTGTTTGCATAATATAATATTGTCTACCACATTGCGAGGGTCAAGGAAAATTTTGAGCACTATACATCAGCTTACCTGTTTTCCTGTCCGTCACCAAAAAGACACCAAGCAGCCCTAGAACCAGTGACATAACCATATTCTCCACCTCCAGCCCAGCCTTTCTGGTCCTCCACCCATATGTTCTCTGAAAACTGGGACGTTCAACTCTGCCTACAACCTGCCCAGGAGCAAAACACACTAGTGTGTTTGTGAACAAGCGACTCACATTCATGTCTGTTTTTTTTAGGAGACCTTTTGACTGTAGATGATTTATTGTAAACAAAAGCTTGTCAGACCAGGTTAAAAAGAACACCACTGATCTTTGCAGTTTAAAATTACCTACCCTACTTTGAGTGCCACCTTCATGAGGTGTTGGATTGGTTTAGAAATGTGACACTCAGTGAAGCATCTAATATTCATTCTGAAGTAGTTTTAAGCAAGATTCACTCATGGTTGTCTCCGGACATATATATTACATGTGTAGCTTCTGTGAGAATAATCCATCATTAAATGAAACAACCCATGGTGTCCCAACCATTGTTTCTGTATCATTTGCAAGAGTGTCAGTATAAAAGAAAAAATGTAAGATTTGTGAACATTTATTTTGTAAACAATTAAATGTTACAGAGGATTTTTTGTATTTCATTAAAGGAAATAACATATTAAGTAATAGATTTATTTGCAGATAATAACTTTGTAGGTATATCTTTATCTATATGTCTCTCCATCCATCCATACATACATACACATTGTTTGTATATATCCTAATGTTTTTATCAAAATAACAAACAGGTGCTAATAATCAATAACAAAATGAGGTTTTTGAGCCAAATTGATTAACTGAAACAGAAATATTATTAATGCACAAAACATTCAGAGAGTATGGTAAATCAATTAACAGCGTGGAATATTTCAGGAGCTGTTATAGATGATATTGGCCAACACGTTCAATGTGTGTGGCTTTGAATTTCTTAAGGTCACATTGCTAGTCTTCTTTGATGGCTATGTTCTTCCATTTTCTACTCCTTCCTGATTCTTCTAAAAACTCTTCTTGCCTTAAAATGTCCTTTAAAAGCTTTCCAGGATCATAGACTTTCTCTATCCAATGGTTTTTGACATACCATATCAGTACATATGCACAAGGTGTGCATGTACGAAGTGTTTAACTTTTAGGCATGTGGAAAGTCCAGAAATATGACTAGTTCACAATTTAAGGTTCATCTTGCTAGACTGCCCTTTCTACAGAGGCAAGGTTAGTTTTTTCAAGTCTAGTCTGATCTGTTGCCTCTGCTACTACTCTCTTTGTCTGTGGTTAGATAAGTCACCCTACACAGTACAAGTCAAAATAATCATTGTAAACATCCCGGCTCTATGTTCCACTTATTGTCAAAACATGGCTTTTTAACAAATATCTTAAACAAACAAATTAAAACACATTTTCACTTTATTAAAAATAACTAACATTAAGATCCTAACGGATAGGTGAAATTTAACCTGTCTACCAGCAGAGATAACAAATACGAGCTTACATTTTATTTAGAGTCAAAATAGCAATAATATTCTAGCAGTATAATAGATATTAACTTGTATACTTGAAATATGAGACCTTTACTAAGCCAATGTAATGTTTCTTTTCATGCATTAATCAAGAACTGCCCATAAAGGAGAGAGGATTTGAACACAGAAATAATACAGCATCAGTGTCTGTCGATGTGAAAGAAGGAACATTATTTCTGACACACCTACCAACCACAAAACTGTAGCTAAAACATATTTCCTCCAAAGCTGTTATTCACTGACCCATAAGGTTTCAGCTGCTGTTTTTGAAAATGAGTATTCAGATAGTTTGTCAAGACTTTCTGAGTATTTTGCAAGAGATGGTCACTGTTGCAGTGTTGAGGTAAAAGACGGCATAAAATAAAACAAATCAAAAACTGTAACAATAATGTCAGAACTTTAGGTGTCAAAATCAAAAACACTGAACTCTTTAAATAATAGTTTGAGAAACAAAACCAGAATTTTAAAAGTCAGGATTTCAAAACTGTAAAGATAGAATCCTCCAAAGTTTGGTTGTATCCACAATCTTGGACTATCAGGCTGTGTACTCTAATTCACAATTGTAACATTTTAAATCTACACTGATATTTGTAAGTTTCAATTATGTGCAATGTATAAATAGTAATTAAAAATATGGAATAGTGTTATCTTCAAATTGATTGGTGGCAGTTGAAACACTCTGTTTTGAAAGTAAAAAGACAACAAAGAACAACTTAGCAAAAGTTCTGTATTCACTAAGTCATGTTGGAAAACACATAGGTTCAAATAATAAAACATAAAGGCATACATTGTTGATAGGAAGAGTATCATAGTACTGTGACCAATTTTTGTCTCTTTATGTGTTGCTAGATTTGAAATTTGGAAACATGATATTAGTTACACATGATTTGATTACATTCAGCATTATTTGCTATTTCGGTTAAATCATTAGTTAACTGAATTAGTGAGGTAAATAGTAAAGTTTGAAAGTTATAATATACAATAAAATTCATTCTTGCATGCATGAATTAACATGCAGCACATCACCACTCCCTGGCATCCCATATATAGAGTACAGTGAAATTCTTACTTGCATGTCCGAAACAATATGCACAATGTCTCAACTCCCTGGAACATTGATTAGTAATTATAACAAACTTACCGTGTAATGTTTGTCTTCCTTACCCTAAATAACTGTGTTACCCTAATATGTAAACTAGGTTAAGAACCTTAAAAAAATATGTACTGGCAGCATTGATAAAACACTTAAAAGGTGACTTACTGCCAATAAAACCGTGGCCTTGGGGTGGTACAGCAGTCATACACCATTAGACCTAAGCCAAATGCAATTCTATACTCCCTTACAACACACAGAAGTATAGCAACACCAATACTGTGTAAAGTCAAGGAAGAACTTGCACATATGGAGATATTAAGTGTCACTACAAAGGTGGAAAACCTACATACTGGGGTGCAAATACGATCTCAGTACTCAAAAAGAATGGCATTGCTCATATTTGGGTGGAACTTACAAAACATAATCAAGCTGTGTGCAGAGAATATTACATTTTGCTGTCTGTTGAATAGACACTGGGAATCCTTGCAGGAGAAAAAATGGTCAACAAACTGGATGCACATTTGGGATTTGGGCAAATTCAATTGTCTGAGGAGTCTGCTAGATATTCCACATTCATCACTCCATTTGAGTGTTCTTTGAATTCCCTCAGCTCTTTAACCTCAGCACTCAAAAATGGATGCTTTTGGTCCTTAAGAAGCTTTACAGTACAGTCTGCCAAATGAATGATGTTCTAATTTGGTGTAAAATGAAATCTGAACACAATGAGAAACTACATACAATACAATATAGACTTGAAAAGGCAGGTATCACATTAAACTCAGATAAATGGATAGACATAAAGCAAGGTTTCTGGGTCTCATTGTTTCAGCCTGTGGAATTAAGCCAGATCCAGATCAAATATCTGCTGTCCAGAATATGTGCGATCCAACTAACCTCAGAGAAATAAGAAGTTTTCTTGGGATGGTGGTAACTGGAAAAATATATTCTGTGTCTCACAGAAAATGACAAGCTGCTTACAGACATTGCTATAAAAGCACCTTCACAGAATGAATTTGTTTATGTAAATAGAAAGCATTTTCACTCTGTTAATGTGCAGATCATCAGTGATGCCAAAATGTGCCTCACTAATGTTGTTGCGAGATGGCCTGGCTTAACTTATGATTCATTCATCCTGGACATAGTAGTGTGGGGAACAAACTTCAAAATGGTGCTGTGCGTGATGGCTGGCTTCTCTGTAAGATAAGACATTTATTAGATTAGATTAGATTAGATTAGATTCAACTTTATTGTCATTACACATGTACAAGTACAAGGCAACGAAATGCAGTTTAGGTCTAACCAGAAGTGCAATTAGCAGAAAGTGCAGGATAATGGTATAAGTTCTAAGTACACCTAAAAGGGATATGTGCAGGGAGAGGCTATGGGTAGCCACACCGGACAGCTTTACAATGTCGAATGAATGTAATTAACAGAATGTAAAAACAGGTAAGCAGATGCATCATTTATTTTTTCACAAATTCAATTAATTTTTGGTTAATATCACACAATACTGCCTTGATATTTCGTAGTTCATTGGCTACATCCCATTGTGCATTGGCTACATCTCTCACCGCATTCACCAATGCATTTTGAGATTCCAGAACTGCATGATCACCCAGCAGTTTCCGAGGCAGAGGTGTGTGGGCAGCCAGTGCCCGAAGATGTGGTCGGCACAGAAGCAGCACCATCATTGCCTGGAGCCATATCATTAGCATTGGGGTCAGCTTTTGTACTATTGTCTGGAAGAAAAAAACTATTAATACCTGATTGCTTGTCTTATTACACATGCAAATTATTTACACAAGTATGGATAATGGTAATCAAAAAAGAAATAAAAACTCACTTGCAACTGCGGTGATGTCAGAATCTCCCTCTCCCGCTGGCAAAATGCCGGCAATAAGTGTGTCGCCAATAATTGCAGCAACTCGCTGCTCAAACGGCATGAGCTCTGGGAGTTCAGTACCTCCTCCAGTGGAGCTAACATGCAGACAAAGAGCTGAGACTCTCCTTTTCATGGCAACTTTGATGTCTGACCACTTCTTTTCTAATTCGGTCACAGTACGATTTTCTGCTCCAGCAGTCTTGACTGCGTCCGCCACGCTATGCCACTCTATCAATTTCCTTTTGTTTCTAATGCCGCTTCCTAAGCTACCAAATAAAACATTTTTCCTGACCTCTACTTCAGCTAGCAGGACCTTCATTTCGCATTCGCTGAAGTTTTTTTTTTTTTGTTTTTCCCCGTGTTTTTGCCATTGTCTTTCTGAAGTGCTGAAGGTAAGGGGCTATTTATATTGATTTGCATATTCAAAGAGGCGTAATTCTGGGAGGAGTTGGGGTGGGGCAGCAGGTGCGTGCACGTGCATTAATTTCCACGCTGACCGGGATTTATGTAGTGGAAGAACATGGAAGTTGGAGAACGCACAGATTTTTGCATCTGGATTTTTCTGTGCGTAAGTACATTTCCGCTTTCATGCTTACGTCATGTTATAGTGTGAATATTACGCACGGCGTTATGCATGATGCCCCAGATCATTCACTTCCCAGGGAAAGTATTATTAACAGCAGATGTTCTATCTTGTGTTCTTGCAGGGGACACAAGGGCTGCTAGCCTCTGACATGATGAAGAGCACATGTACCTGTATTAATACAGTCATGAAAATCTTGCCTGTAAGTCCATCTTACCTGACAGAGCTTTAAGAAAAGCTCCTTTCAGACAGTAGATACAAGTAATACTGTTCTGTGCATGTTAAAAGGTCACAAGTTAGTGATTTGCTTTAGCCATGCGCAACAGTGTCTTAGACAAGATACAAGAAGGCAACCAAGGAATAGTGAAGTGTAAAGTGTTGCTAAAGAA
Source organism: Polypterus bichir lapradei (assembly GCA_026402145.1). NCBI lineage: Eukaryota > Metazoa > Chordata > Cladistia > Polypteriformes > Polypteridae > Polypterus > Polypterus bichir. Next base: position 5,513,478 of record JANRMT010062806.1, on the reverse strand, counting down.
GCAGTCTAGTGGCCAGTACTGATTGTGCAACTGAAAGACTTGGTTTAGAACTGTAAAGCCTGCATTAAAGAGCATATTAACCTTATGGAACAACTGATAACTGGTAAGCTTCCATAAAGGACACGACTAACATTAGGTGTGGATATGTTTAAACTGAACAGTGACCACTATCTACTAATAGCACGCTACTACTCTAGATTAATACAAATTGCAAAACGGACACCCACTACAACACAAAATATTTTAGAGCACCTGAAATCGATATTTTCTCAGCATTGTATCCCAGAGATCTGGTTTACAGGTAATGGTCCAATGTTTTCTGAAATTAGTTTAACTGAATTTGTCAAAAGTTGTGGTTTCAAATATGTTACCAGTAGTCACAGTAATAGTGAATCAGAAAGGCATATCCAGTCTGTGAAAAATCCATCTAAGAAAGCACAAGACCCCTACTTGGCACTTCTTAATTACAGAACAACAGTCAGTCAGTCAGTCATTGTCCAACCCGCTATATCCTAACCCAGGGTCACTGAGTTTAATGTGATACCTGCCTTTTCAAGTCTATATTGTATGGTATGTAGTTTCTGCTGGAGCCAATTCCAGCCAGCATAGTGCGCAAGACAGGAACAAATCCCGGGTACACACACACACACCCACAAACCAAGCACACACTAGGGACAATTTAGAATCGCCAATGCACCTAACCTGCATGTCTTTGGACTGTGGGAGGAAACTGGAGCACCCGGAGGAAATCCACGCAGACATGGGGAGAACATGCAGACTTCATGCAGGGAGGACCCAGGAAGCAAACCCAGGTCTCCTTACTGTGAGGGAGCATCGGTACCACTGCCGCCCACAGAACAACATTTCTGGCTAATGGATACAGTCCTACACAGTTACTTATGGGGCATAGACTTCGTACCACAGTGCCCCAGATTCCATCTTGCTCCCTACAGATGTTGCAAATCAGGTGTTATTACAGCTAGAACGGAAGAGAGGAGATGCTGTGTTGTTCAATAAGCAACAGTGCAAAAGAAACTTAAATCCACTTTTTCTGGGACAGGAGGTGTATATCTCAGGAACTAAGTGCTAGGTAGCAGTTTTTTCAAAATAAGTATCACCACATCATATTTAGTTGAAGGGACACAAGGCATCTTCATCTGTGGCCAAAAATGAAAGAAGATACAAAAACAACAGATGTGTCCTTCAAGGAGGCTGAGATCAAAGTGTCACCACCAAGTACATCAGTCTCGACCACAAACTTCACCATCTGTCACTAGAACCTGGTGTGGCAGAGCTGTGATTAAGCCATAGAAACTGGATGTTTAATAATGCATGTACAGTATGTGGCATACATTGGAGAGAGTGGCCACTGCCCCTTCCCTCACAGATCCTCATCCACCCCTTCCCTAAACTGCCAAAATAGATCATGCAGACCTCTCCCCACCATCAGCATAGCAGCACATAATAAGGTGCTGACAGCCCACCTGCTTCTTTGCCTCCTTTTTTCACACCATCACTGCTGACCAGGCTAGAAGAGAACTAAGGAGTCTGCACCGTAGTAAGGCAGCTGACCCAGATAAGGTATGTCCATGACTTCTAAAGGCATGTGCTGTTGAACTGGTTGAACCTGTTCAGCATATCTTCAACTTGAGTCTGCGACTGGGGAGGGTCCCCACACTGTGGAAGACACCATGTCTCATCCCGGTTCCCCAGAAAGTGAGATCTAGTGAACTTAATGACTTCAGGCCTGTGGCCTTAACAGCCCATATCATGAGGACCCTAGAGGGGCTACTTCTTCATCTTCCTAGACCACAGGTGAATCAAACACTAACCCCCTGCAGTTTGCATATCAAGAGAAGGTGAGTGCGAATGATGTCATTTTCTACCTCCTCCACCAGACCCACTCGTATCAGGACAAAGGATGTAGTGCTGCGAGGATCATATTCTTTGAGGGACAAGCTAAACAGGATTGGAGTGGATTTGCAACTGGTGAACTGGATTATAGATTACCTAACTGGTAGACCTCAGTTTGTCAGACTGGGGAACTGCACATCACAGACTGTAATCAATAGCACAGAAGCTTCATAGGGGGATGTTCTTTCCCCTTTCCTCCTCATCCTACACATCAGACTTTAGCTACAATTTAGGGACATGCCACATACAGAAGTTCTCAGGAGGTACTGCCATTGTGGACTGTGCCAGGTGTGGACACTGAGGAAGAGTACAGGAGTCTGGTGAATGATTTTGTGAGATGGTGTCAGTCAGGCAAACTGCTGTTGAGCACTTCCAAAACCAAGAAGATGGTTGTTGACTACCATAGCTCTAGACCACCTTTGAAAACAGTCTCCATTGAAGGGACTGATGTGGAGTGGATCAAGACCTATAAGTAGACTGGTGTGCATTTGGATGACATGCTGGACTAGTTAGAAAGCACACAGGCATTGTACAGGAAGGGGCAAAACCAGCTCTGTTTTATGAGAAGACTGGGCTCCTTTAACATATGTAAGAAACTCCCGCATATGTTCACTCAGTCGGTAATTGTCGGTACTTTCTTCTATGCTGTGGTGTGCTGAGGGTGGTGTGCCTGGATTAGCTTGAAGAAGAGAGATGCTGATTGTATTGACAAGTTGATCAGATGAGCAGGATCTGTGGTTGGCATGCAAATGGACTCTCTGGTGACAGTGGCAGAGAAGAGGACACTATGCAAGCTGCTATTATGGACAATGAACATCATTCACTATACACCACCATAACTAAGTAGAGGAGTTTGTTTAGTGGTAGGCTGCTATCACAAAAGTGCTATATGGACAGATACAAAAGATCTTTTGTTCCCAGAGCAATTAGATTCTTTAACTCTTCCCAACAGGGGTAGGGTATTGTTGAGTTCTGTGCCTAATGCTCCTTCTCTGCTCATAAGCTATATTAGCTGTATTAGCTATGCACTACATCTGATTATAAGGCTTCGACCTTTCCTGGCCGATATCGCTATATGTCACCACCGAATATGATGTATGTGAGTGGGATAGCAGGCTAACCTCAAAACACCCTTGGACCCCTTTCTGCAATACTCCTATACCCTTGGAACACAGGACATGCATGTTGCACTTAGGCCAAATCCTGCAGGCCCAGGGGCAAATGAGTCCACTGGCTGTGGGCCGTAGCCATACACACCATGCCCGTTGACTCAGGGATCCACGATAACGCCTCAGGAACCATGTTGCCACACCCCTTCCGGTAGAACACCTTGAAGGTAAACCCCTGGAGTGGCAGCACCTGGTCAGTCGGGAGAACATCCTGGGTTGGTTAAATATCTACCATTCCCAATGTAAACACTCATAAAATTATAATGGCTGGGGACTTTAATTGTGTTTTAAATCCAGACCTAGATAGGTCTCCTGCCACAGGGGTGATGACATCTAGCACTGCAAAGAAAATTACACAATTTGTAACTGACCAAAACTTATCAGACCCCTGGAAATTTCTAAACCCAAACTCAAGAGCATATTCCTTCTACTCACCAGTGCATCATTGCTACTCAAGAACTTATTATTTCTTTGTAGATAACAATTTCTTGCCTACGATTAAATCTTGTAAGTACGGCACTATTGTTATTTCTGACAATGCCCCTTTGACTTTGGAGCTAGAATCATTATGCCCCACATGCCCATTTTGCAGATGGCATCTTAATCCACTTTTATTAGCAGACAAGAACTGCACAGACCTGTTCCATGAGACGCTGGAAAGTGGCCCCAGTAATTTTCAAGCCAAAAGGCATAACCTGGAAATGGAACAAGCCCTTAGGGGTCGTTACTGCAGTCTTGAGCTTGCTGTCATCTCCCAAGCATACCTGCCAATATCCATTGTGCATTCCAGTGTGCTGAAGATGGTAGTGCCATGCAAGGATTCTAGTATTTCGTGCACCTGGGGCATTGGATAAGCATCTAGGTGGGTCTTAACATTCAGGCCTCTGAAGTCCACACAAAAATGGAAAGACCTATCTGGCTTTTTTACTAAAACTACAGGAGCAGCCCACAGGGATGTTGAAGGCTCTATAATTCCCACAGTAAGCATCTTGTTGACGTACTCTATTATAATCTGCTTCTTCTGAGGAGAAACCCGATATTCACAGTGACGAACAGGGAGTTCATCAGTACTGCGTATGTTGTGTGTTATTACATGTGTTGTTTCTCCATGACAACCCTTGGAAACCTTAGCAACAGACCACACCCCTGAAAGGTCTTTTATACAACCGTCTGCCCAATGTGCCTGATTTCGATCCCCCACCATATTAAGGGTGCATAGGCAGCTACAGGTTTGACATCGAGGATGGATAAGAGACAAAAGCAAATCAGATATCATTTATGCGGCAGTGCCTCAATATTGGTTATCAGATGAGACAAGATCAAAATCCATATTAACAAACTTAAAATATAATAAGCCCCCTATTAAGGATGGTCTAAATAGTGAATTTTACAAATATGTTTGAGATGATGCAGTAGAGTTTCTTCTCTTGTACTGACTGAAGCTATTGAAGCCAAGGAATTTCATCCTTTAAAGAGACAAGGATTAATATCACTCCTAACCAAATCCAGAAAAGATACTTTGGAATTAGAAAACTTGAGACTACAAAAAAATATATATATAAAAAAAGAATAGAAATAAAAAAGTACTACTATGAGTGACTTTTGACCAAAATCAAATGTAGATGTACATGAAATAAAACAATCACGCATCTCTGTGGATGAATCATTGGGGGTGTAGAGGTGGAAAAGACTTCCCTTAAAGAAGTTAGTCAATGCCTTCTGACAATTATAAAATAACAACTTCCAGTTTAATCAGAAACTATAAAAAACAATTGGGCTGTATTACTATTAGAAAAACAATTCCAGCATGGCCTAAAATCCATGTTTTGAAACAGAGACACCAACAAAGACACTTTGTCTATGCTGCCTACTTGTGAGGGGTAATGCAGCAGTAAGGGCACAATTTAACTCACTCAATCACCTAAGTGATGGTGCAATATTGGAGAGATACAGGTTGCCAAGAGCCGAAATAATGGCAGTACAGAAGCTGATGGAGGAAGATCTGTCCAGACTCACCCATCACAATAAAGCACTAACACCCATTCTGTAGCTCCAAGTAACACTGATATATTACTCAAAGTCCAGCAGACTCTGAGGGATGCACAAGATAGTTGTGCAAAACATAGAGTCACCAGGCTTCTTCTTCTCTATACAGACAGCTACATAGCGTTTACATCCACACCTGAAGCACTGCATGAAAGTCACATCAGTTTCCGTAAAATTGCCAACATCCCAGCACTGTTGGAATGGTGAATGGTACTCTCATGCCAATTCATATGCCTAGCCATTTGCAGCCTATGTACTCCTTCCATAAAGTGTTTTGGCAGTTAATGTGCAAGTAATATGTCACCACGGGCTCTTCATAGACATTGTGCCAAATTGTTCAGGAAGTACCCACAATGCATTTATCTATGTCGTTTAAGCAATATGTCACAAGGCAATGGACAGTGAATTTTAGGGTGGCTGTTTATTGGGTGACAGTTCACCCATATCTACTGACACCTGTAAGTATTCCACAGACCATGGATGAAGAGCAGTATAATGCTGTACAGCAGCCGATATGCAACATGGTTGAACGGAAAATAGAAATGTGTAAAGTGAACTTCATTTGTCTCCACAAATCTTCATGCAATATCAGATACTTGCCATGGAAGTGCTATGCCTGTTGTATGTACCATGCTACACAATATTACTGAAAAAGCAGGTGTCCCAATGCCCATTGTTTTTGAGTAATATGTGTAGTAGTAGAAGGACAAAGACAAAGGCTATAGTGGCTAATTATGACTAAATATCACATCTTACCTGATAGGATGCCCAACAGGATGGTGTAAAAACAATGTTGGCTGTCATCAAAACTGTGTTCAGATTAATATTTTTCTTGGTTTATCTTTGATCTCATTAGAGGTATGTGTAAGTAATCATATTGGTTATGTGGAAATGTTTACATTGAAGGAGTAGATCTTTTTTTTTACTAGTTATGTTACTGTTAAATTATGCATATCCATGTACATTAAAAAAAACAGTAAAACAGAAAGACAACATTTGAACTATATGTTGTCAAGGACTGTCGCCTTCCTGAGTGGATGGTGGGTGTCTATCTCTAAAGAGAGTACAGTAATGAATGGTTACATGGAGTCAAACTTAGTGGAATAGCAAAGTATCTGCTAAGGTATTTATATACATGGTTTTACTTAATTGGTATTTTCATGTGATTGTGTTTTCAATTCACTTTTCTTTTGGCACTGTTATTCTATCTTGTTATAGGACTAATGACAGCACTTTGTATTGAAAATATATTCAGTTGATTACTTTCAATTGACTTGTAAGGCTTGTCACAGGTTGGGGTTGTCTAAGTTATACTTTATTTTCATTTGCGGAATTCCCGTCTTAAGAAACCTTTCGGGAAACTGGCTTATAAGCTGCTCATTCATTATTTCCGTACTTCTTAAAGACATTCATTACTCATTATTCATGAGAAACTCACCCCAGATCATTGACAAATTGCAATTGGATTTCTTGAAGGGGAGACATATTTGTAATAATATTCATTATATTTGAGATTAGAAAGATTAGGCGTCACGGTGGCGCAATGGTAGTGCTGCTGCCTCGCAGTTTGGAGACCCAGGTTTGCTTCCTAGGTCCTCCCTGCCTGGGTTTCTTCCGGGTAGTCCGGTTTCCTCCCACAGTCCAACAAAATGAACAATTTACTATAGACAAGATGGCGTTTATATAACAGAATGGATGATGGGAGAGGAAATGGTTGGCTGGAAGTGACGATTGGAGGCGGGAACACGGAACCAACATCATCAGGAGTAGATAGAAGTAATGGATCGTGGAACTGGAAGTGACGTCATTTGAGTGGACCGGAAGTGACGTCATCACAACCATTTTGAACCTGGAAATGGAGAGGTTTATTTTTCTTCCAGTTTTCTGTAAGTAGAAAGAGATTCAGGTAAGTACCACGTGATAGTCCCTTGTCTCGCAATATTTCACTCACCTTTAGGCTCTTTGCCTCCAACTCGCACGTTTCTGACATGACCCCCTCCTCAGCCCAGACCCATCAGGTCGGGCGACCTGCACTGAAAGGTCGTGGACACGGGAAAGAGCATCTGCGTTGGCCTGCAAGGAACCCCTACGATAAGTAACACTAAAACGATACAGTTGAAGATCCAAAAACCACCTAGTGACGCGAGGATTTGACTCCCGGTGAAGGGACATCCACTGTAAAGCGGCATGGTCCGTCACCAGAGTAAATTCCCGCTCCAATAGGTAGTACCTCAATGATGTGATAGCCCACTTAATCGCCAAGGCCTCGCATTCCATTTCTGAGTCTCTCGGTCCAGCAGTTTCCGGCCTAGATACATAATGGAGTGTTCAGCACCTTCGACACATTGGCTCAGAACGGCACCCAATCCTATGGCCGATGCGTCGGTCTGGAGAATAAAAGGAATAGAAAAGTCAGGAGATTTCAATAAAGGTGCTGATGTAAGGGCCAATTTTAAGTCACGGAATGCCTTATCCACCGATTCATCCCATACCACTTTCAAAGGTACCCGTTTCTTTGTCAAATTAGATAAGGGCGTAGCAATTTCAGAGAAATGTGGCAGAAAATGGCAACAGTAACCAGCCAATCCCAAAAATGCTTGTACTTGCCGCTTATTAGTTAGGAATTTAGCGTTTCCTAGTCGATCGAGAAGATCATCCACTCGCGGCATTGGATACGCATCAAATTTAGAGACCTGATTGAGTCATCAAAAGTCATTACAGAACCTCCATGACCCATCGGGCTTAGAAACTAAGACAATTGGACTAGACCAAGGGCTATAGCTTTCTTCAATAACCCCTAAATCTAGCATTCGTCTAATTCCCAACTCCACTTCCACTTTCATTGCCTCCGGGAGCCTATAGGGTTTCTCTCTAACAATCACTCCAGGGTACGTAATAATATTGTGCGCAATCAACGCAGTACGTCCAGGTATTTCATCCACAACCTTGGATACAGACAAGATAGCTGTTTCGAGATCTTGTCGCTGTTCGGGTGTCAAATCGGAACCAAAATTAAGGTGGGCACAGGACATAAAAGGTGAACTGGGCTGTCTGGAAAAGATATCGGGTTCCCTTACCTTCCACGGTTACAGCAAGTTGATATGATATACTCTTTCCCTCAGTCGACGATTAGGTTGTTTAACTAAATAATTGACGAGTCCTTTCCTTTCTTTAATTTCATAAGGTCCTTGCCAATGTGCTAGCAATTTAGAATGAGAGGTTGGGACTAATACCATAACACGATCACCCAGGACAAATTCCCGAATGGTGGTGTTTCTATTGTAATAACGTGACTGCGCTGCTTGTGCTTTCTCCAAATTCTCCTTTAGGATAGGTCTAATCTTTTCTAGCCTATCGCGTAATTGTGCGATATATTCAAGAATATTTGAAGTAGGGAGTACCTCCTCCTCCCATCCTTCCTTTAGCATGTCCAAAAGCCCCCTGGGTTGCCTTCCATATAATAATTCAAAAGGAGAAAACCCTGTTGAGGTTTGAGGAACTTCCCGATAGGCAAACAAAATGAGAGGAAGCAACTGATCCCAGTTTCTTCCGCCCTCATTAACTACCTTGCGTAACATCTGTTTTAATGTCTGATTAAAACGTTCTACCAGCCCATCAGTTTGGGGATGATAAACCGATGTTTTCAGATGCTTTATCCTGAGTAATTTGGCCACTTCCCTGAACATTTCCGAAGTGAAAGGAGTCCCTTGATCTGTTAAGACCTCCTTGGGGATCCCGACACAAGCGAATATCCCTACCAATTCCCACACATGATATTTTTTGAATTAGCCGAGCACAAAGGAACAGCTTCTGGAAAGCGAGTGGCAAAGTCTACTAGGAATAAAATGTATTTGAAGCCTTTTACCGAGGGTTCTAAGGATCCAACAAGATCAATTCCAACTCGTTCAAACGGGATGTCAATAAGGGGAAGGGGAATGAGAGGAGCTCTAGTCCTTCTTGGAATCTGGCGAATGTTGACTCTCGGGACATGAAGTGCAAAATTGCCGGACCTCCTCATTAACTCCCGGCCAATAAAATCGGAGCTTTATTCTCTCCAAAGTCTTATCGGAGCCTAAATGGGCTCCCAGAAGGTGAGCATGTGCCAACTCACATACCTTTCGCCAAAAAGTATGTGGGATTAACAAAGCTCGCACTTCACCCCCGTACTCTGCCACTCTATATAATAATTTCTTTTTAATTACAAAGAATGGCATCGGTGGCATGGGATCTAGGGTTGTATAACCCTCGGTAGATACTACTGCATTTCTAGCATTTTTTAAAGAATCATCATTCCATTGTTCTCTTTTATATGATGATGGTGTCAATAGGATTTGGGCCGTTAAATCTTGTATGGGATCCCTTTCAACTTCAATGGGTGGGGCTACTGTCTCCACGTCTGCTATGTCAACTGTATCAGCTCCCGCAGAGGGCGATGGGACATTAAAATTTTCGCACTGGGTACCCGTGTGGATCCGTGCTACTGTGGGACACGGCGTGGAGGCAGTCAGAGCAGTATTCTCCCTTACTAAGCCCAAATTCTTATTAGGTGCCGTTACGTTATTACCGCTGTTAATTTTATTCCAATCCCTTCCTAATATGACTGGAAAAGGGGGGTCGGGTAATACAGCCATGGCCATACCAGTTATTTTATGATTCACCGATACCACACATCTGGCTGTTTTATAATATTTGATGTCCCCATGAATACATTTCAGACTAGTTTTTATTTTAGTCCACTGTTCCGGTAATACGTAATGGGTAGCAACAATGGAAATGTTGCTCCCGGAGTCAAACATTACCCTTACCTTCCTGCCATTTATAACAACCACACCTGTATATGGAAGAGACAAAGGGTTAGTCACTGTGGCACAATACCTTTCTCCCTTTATTACTGGACAATCCATAGGCTCATAAGCACAGTTCGGGGACAGATGTCTGATCTCCCCACACTTGTAACAGCAAGGAAGACCGGCTAGTCTGTCCCTTCTACGAATGGCAGGTTTGGGAGGTTGTTGGGGGGGCTCAGGGATTGCCCCATGTATCTGTTGGGTTCAGCGAGAGGTCTGTTCCAACTGCTCCGATTTACAAGCCAATGACGCTCCGCTATTTTAATCAAGGTGTCCATGTCCTCGAAGTTATGTTTACGGACTTGTTGGGCGATGTGGTCAGGTAGGGCATTTATGAATGTCTCGCATGCTAGGAGCTCAGCCATCTTGTGTGAGGTATTAATGTCGGGCCGTAGCCAGCGACACACTTTTCCCCAGGCTTCAAAGCCCTGAGTTCTCAACGGCCTTTCAGGGTCAAATTGCCACTCCTTCCACTCTCTCGCCTGTTGTTCCGGTGACACACCGTAGCGCTTAAACACCTCTAATTTCAGAGCGTCGTAATCAGCAGCCTGCTCCTCAGTTAAGTCATAAAAGACTCTCTGCGCCGTCCCCTTCAAATAGGGAGCCAGTTGGTATGCCCATTCCGACCTCGGCCAAGTGTTCCGCTTAGCAGTACGCTCAAAAATCAAAAAGTACGTTTCAATATCATCCGACTCAATTAAGGTAGTCAACTGAATCAGCTGTGACCGAGCCACCTCCATCCATACACAAGCAAGAGAACGAGCCTCAGCTTTTGCCAATTAGGTCCGGGTTTCTCCCATCTGGATTTTCAGGGTCTGGAGATCGGCCATAATCATATTCGGTACTGTGTTGAGGTCTTGTTCTTCCGACATGTTGAACAAAAATCCTGCCGGCTACGCCAATTGTGATAAAAAAGAATCTCCACAAATAAGAAAAAGATTTGGGGATCGTCCCCATATATTGTCGTCCAAACAATTGAAATAAAGAGATTGATTCAGAATAACTTTGCAGTACAAAATGAACAATTTACTGTAGACAAGATGGCGTTTACATAACAGAATGGATGATGGGAGAGGAAATGGTTGGCTGGAAGTGACGATTGGATGTGAGAACACGGAACTAATGTCATTAGGAGTAGACAGAAGTAATGGATCATGGAACCGGAAGTGACACCATTTGAGTGGATCGGAAGTGACATCATCACGGCCTTTTTGAACCCAGAAATGGAGAGGTTCATTTTTCTTTCAGTTTTTTGTAGGTAGAAACAGAATCAGGTAAGTACCACGTGATAGTCCCTTCTCTCGCGATATTTCATTCACCTTTAGGCTCTTTGACTGCCTCCATCACGCATGTGTGTAACAATAGATTATAATGATGTTGTTAAGGGTGTCAGTTTAATATTATTATTAGATTTTTATAAGGCATTTGATACAGCTAAACACAAATTTATTTTTAATGGATTTGTTTTTGGTGTTAGACCATATTTTCAGAAAGCTGTTCAAACTTTATATAATGGTTGCAATGGTTCTATTAAACTCTGTAATGGAGCATCACCAAGATTTGATATTTGAAGAAGTATTAGGCAAGACTGACCACTTTCTCCACTCTTGTTTTTTGCTGGTTATGCAAACATTGGCCCTTCATATTAATGTTGATCATTCTCAAGGTATTAGTCTTTTAGGAAAGGAAGTTAAAAATTGTCAGCTGATGATACAACCATTTGTTTGAAGAAATAAGAAGTAGGTAAAAAAGTGCAATGGAGAGAATTCACATCTTCTCATTTGTGTCAGAACTCATCCTTAATATTCAAAAATGGTACATTTTGTTATGAAAAGACTGTAATACAGAATTTATATGCAACATATATATACTATATATATATATATATATATATATATAGCAAAATACATATCTATATACATATCTACATATACACATATATATATATGCATACCTATCTACATCATATATACACACACATATACATACATACATACACAGACACACACATATATATAATTTGTGTGTGTGTATGTATGTATGTATGTATGTATGTGTGTGTGTGTGTGTGTGTGTATACACATACATACAAACATACACACAGGTATATATAAATATATGTGTATATATATATGTATGTGTCTATATGTGTGTGTATAGCTTTGATCACTGAGTGCAAGGGAAAAATAATAAAATGTAGTCTATAAGTTATTAAACAGTAAAACATTAACGTTTTAAGAAGTAAAGGCACATTGAGCACTACTGGAGTGGTTGCGGGTAAACTACATTTTAAAGACGGTATAACAGAACAGGTAAGTAGTACTAACAGCAGCTAAAATGTATATGGATCATCTCTCGGTAGTAGATCCCTTTTGAAAGGCGCTACACGACGGCTGTGGTATAGAAATTACATTTTCTATGTGAAAGTCCAAATTTCTGCCTCTGGTAATGTGCCTTACCTGCAATTAAAGAAAATTAGTTTTGTGTCCTCTGCAGTGTTAAGAGAGAAAGGCTTTGGTTTGGGATAAAAGGAAAAAAGGTGTAAAGAAAGGAAAGTTGCCTTTTTCTTTTATATAGTATAGAGAGATGTGTTCGGTGACGATATGAGCGCCTTTTGGGGACAGTCGCGGTGGGTCTTGTGCAGACTGGTGAGACGTCCCAGCTATTAATCAGCTGTGATGGCACTGTCAGTCCTTCACTCCTGTGCGTGTCCTCATAATCCGAGCTGACGACCTCATAATCGTATACGTGCAAAATAAAGTGCGAAGCGCCTTAATATTATTTTGCCGCGGTGTAGAAAAGGGGTCCCGTGTTTGCACTTGTCTGGGCTATAGCTCAGGGGGAGGATGAAAAAAATTAATAGCGCTCACTTTGAGTTAAGGCAGAAGCGCAGTCAGCGTCTCAAAGGCCGGCACAGCTATGCGCGCGCGCCGGCTGCTCGACTTTTGCTGGGCAGGAGACGCCAGTTTTTGCAGACACGTTCACATGATCAAAAGTCTCCACGCTCTTTGGAGGTCATTCATATACAAAATACCCGTGCCTCGCAGCG